>OU343216.1:50315439-50372688 GCA_910596185.1 Chrysanthemum makinoi | reverse complement strand
TCGTGGCTCTAGACTCAATCGTGCACATCTGGTTCCTATTTCGGAGACTAGGGAGAGGGTCTCCTTCTTCAATATCAACTATCTCTAGGAGAAAGTCGATAGATTATGTTGGTTCCCCGTGAGAATGAAACAAGCCCTTTTAAGAGGAACTTGAGTAGCTTAGAAAGTTTAGTGCAGTGCGTCACTGGGTCCATGACGTCTTGTCTTCAATACCAGTGTTACCTTGGTAACTACCAGTAGCATATGTATTGAACTCGATTTCTGCCCTAAGGTTGAATTATTGGAGGGCTATTTCTTTTCACCCTTTTCACATTTATTTCTTTTTCATTCTTCAACCCCTTACGTGCTTACCGAGACTTCATAACTAGAACCTTGTTGGGTTTATTTCAGTTCTAGCTCTATCTCAGTCCGCACTCTTCCCATTTCTCATTTTTCTCCTTTTTTTCATCATACCTAAGGACTCTACACTATCTAGTGGATTGTCCCTGGGTAGATCCCACCGACTCTGGCGGGATCGTAGGAACGAATACCTAACCTCACCATCGTTATTACTCCATGCATAAAGTAAATTTGGTCGGTATTTTTGGTATTGTTCATCAGCCATTGGAACCAATTGAAAACCATTTGAAAATCAATCCAGATACTTGTGATATATTATCAAAGCATTTTGTACCTGAATTGTTTTCGATATTTTAGAAAAAGCTCCCCCTCAACATGTGCATCGTGTATTTGAAATCGTTTTGGCACACGGAGGCAAGAGGAAGGATTCACATCTTTGATTACCATTTTTTAAAAGATATCAACATCACTTTCCTGATCAAAATTAGTATTTTTCATACTTTGTTAAGGATATTTTTTGGAAACGATGTGGTTTTCAAAAAGTTGCTCCCCCTCAATATGTGCATCAAGATTCGAAAGTGTTTTGCACATATTAGGGAAAAACTGCACTTAGGAACAAATCAATCACGTTTTAATCCTTCATAGTTTGATATAGATGCTCCCCCTTAACATGTGCATGGGAAATTTGAATTTTTTTGGCACATGAAGGGAGGAGAGCTTGCTAAACACTTATAAAACTATTTATCGAATTATCATTTTAAATCCAATTTAAATCACAAATTCTCCCCCGATCACAATTTTCAAATCATTTGAGATTTGTGATCTCTTCAGATTTAAATTAATTTTGAAAGCTTTTAAGGAGAATCGTGGCTTTCTTATGAAAACATATAGTTGATAAGGATCAAATCTGAGACTTTAAACTCCAAATATTAAACTTGCTTGAATATCGTTTGAAAACATGACATAAACCTTGGTCTGAACCAATTGTTATAAACCTTGATATGAACCAATTGTATGACAAATAACCTTTTGATTTAAATGAAATCATTCTCCCCCTCAATCAATGACATAAGTTGTTGATTGAGAGATAGAGATTTTGACAAATGTCAAGTTCAGATGATTTTCTAAAATTGAGTCCGAGTTATTTTTATTAGTTTTCATTTTGATAACAACTATTTTTCAGAAGAATTTATAGAAGAAACAATATTTGTGAGGGAAACATTTGTCTTTTTAGTGAGAAACATTTGTTTTTAGAATCAGAGCATGAGATTTGAAAAATAAAATAAAGCATGGCTCTATTCTTTCTTTAAAAACGGGTTATAGACTGAGATGACTATAAGCCTTTATTTTACTTTCCCATTTTTTTAATAGATTTATGGACATTCAAACAACATCTAAAGACCCGTGTCACTCTTTGAATGACAACACAAAGACCGTAGATATTATCGAATCAAGAAAAACATGACAAAATGACACTATTTTTGAAAAAATTTGAGTTTTTCAAATTTTTATGAATTTTGGAAAGTTTTATATTTTTCTATTTGCTTTTTGTTGGTTTTGTAATTTTGTATTTTGCTTTTTGAATAATTATTTACAAGAGATGTATGAAGAAAAACTTTTACTCCTCGTCTTCCTCTTGAGAACGTTTGAGTGTATCCGGTTGTAGACTTTTTAGACCAAGTCGTGGAAGGATAAACTCAAAACGTTCTCTAGGAAGAGCTTTGGTGAAGATGTCTGCTAACTGGTATTCAGTTCTCACAAAATAGAGTTCCACCAAACCGTTCTCCACTTGCTCAATGATGAAATGATGTTGAATGTCGATATGCTTTGCTCTTGAATGTTGAACGTTGTTGCATGAGAGAGCAATAGCACTTTTATTATCAATACATGAGGGATTTTGTTGAACTCAAAGCCATAGTCGATAATTGGGATCTCATCCATAGGATTTGAGCACAACAAGATGACATGGCTATGTATTCAGCTAGAGGATATAGAAGTACTCATTTGTTTCTTTGAAGACCCGACTCACAAGCTTATCACCCAAAGCTGAGCACCTCCAGCGTGCTCGACATGTATCTTGACATCTGCATGGTCCAGCATCGCGCGATAGGTGTTAGTGACATACCGTGTTATCCTTCGTACCAAAGTCCCATATTGATGGTTCCTTGGAGATACCGAAAAGACCCGTTTAACCGCTTCAAGGTGCTTTTTGGTAGGCTTAGCCGTATCTAGCACACATGCATACAGCGAAAGAATATCAGGTCTACTCGGCGAGGTACATCAGGGATCCAATCATACTACGATATTTCGTTTGATCTACCATGATCCCCGAGTGGTCCTATCCATCGGTTTAGTACCTCTATCATGGGAGTGTCAAGAGGGTACAAGAATCAAATCCAAATTTCTTTAAAATCTCATTTGCATATTTAGATTGATTGATAAAAAGCCTCGGGACGAATTTGTAATCCCAAGAAAAATGACATTTGTCCCATCATTAACATTTGAAATTTGGAGCCCATCTCCTTAGAAAAATGGTCACATTCATTCGGGCCAGTTGAGGGGAAAAAATAATATCATCAACATAGATTTGAACATGAATTAAGTGTTTGCGGACTTTCGGTTAACAATGTCGGATCAGCTCCTTTTGAATCCAGTAGGTAGAAAAACTTTGATAGTATCCTACCATGCCCTTGGAGCTTTTTCAAACCGTAAAGAGCTTTCTTCAAGCAATAGACATGAGTAGGATGCTCTGGATTCACAAAACCTTCAGGTTGGCTGACCTATACGACTTCTTTAAGATCTCCGTTAAGAAAAGTCGTCTTTACATCCATCTTGTGGAAAACTAGAAGGGGGGGTTGAATAGTTTTGCCAATTAAAACTTCCTTTTAATCTATTTAGATCGACTTATGTCAATCTATTTGGATGTGTGTGTTGGATGTTGATAAACAAGCATATAAAGGTAAGTAATGAAAAGATAAGAGTAAGAAGCACAAACCACAACGCGAGTATTTATAGTGGTTCGGCTACAAGGACACCTTCCTTGCCCTACTCCACTCCCCGAGTCACCTACTCGAGAGTTAGTAAACACTACACCAATCTCCTTATGGCGGAGAAGCCTTCACAACGTCGCCTACCCTTTATACGGTGCTAGGCTAACCACCGTGTTCTTTCACTCCAAGGTGAACCACACTACTACACAACGTCATGCCTACCCTTTATAGGTACTAGGCTAAGTACCTAGTTCTTTCACTCCAAGGTGAACTACACCTTCACAACATCACCTACCCTTTATTAGGTACTAGGCTAAGCACCTAGTTCCATTGCAATGGAGGAACTACTACCACACTACGCCAACGACTAATCCCAAAGGAGATCTACTCCTTTACAAAATCATCAAGGATATCAATATCCTTGGATCTAATACTAGTCTATCTTGTACATCGAAACACACCAAATCGAATGTACATCTAAGGCACCTTTCACTAATGCCTTTGACTAGATCTACAAGACACCTTTCACTAATGTCTTGCGTCTTGACTTCTAAGAACCTTTAACTAACGCTTCTAGTCTTGACTTCTAAGCACCTACCACAAGTGCTTATGATATGGACGATAGATACCCTTCACTAATATCTTCGTCTTGACACTTGAGATATCTTTCACTAATGTCTTCAACACTACACTTCTTTGAAGAAGGAAAGGAATCATCAACAAGAAGACTTCAGTAGCCTTGATGATGAGGAAGCATGGCAACTCATGGACTTGAGCTTGCTTGACTTCAAAGGTGGTGAGCTTGCCTTTAAGAGGAACCTAAAAGATCGCACAAAAACAAATCTACAAACATAGATCTCTTGGATCTGAGGTTAGTGAGTTTTTAACTCAGGGAGAAAGTGTGTTAGAAAGGGGGTAAGAAATAATGAAGAAATGGCTCACTATTTATAGAAGAAAAAACTCTACTGTTCCCCGGATCCCACGGATCCCTTCTACAAGGGATCCGTCTAGCGTTAAGCTAGGGATCCGTGGGACGCTCCTTTTTACCCATGGGTATTTTGGTTATGGGTCATGGGTCATGGGTTGAACCATGGATCTTTAGCTAGATACAATGTGTCTTTTGAGTGCAATTCACTTGGTCACTTGGGTATGGGTTGATCCATGGGTTATCAATATTATCCATGTATGATATAAGCATGATGTCATGCAATGGGTTATGGGTCAAGCTCCATGGGTCATGGGCTTTGGGTTGTACCCAACTACATTCAATGTATTTGCCCAATGGGTTGTGATACTTAAGTTTCTACCCATTTATATTACCCAATATACTACATACTAGTTATGTGTATATTTTACCCAAATATTTAAACACTAGTTGTTGTACATATGTATTACTAAATCATAAAATCACTTATACTTGTTTTAGTGTTTTATGTGAAAGTGTGAATATGTTAGAAACTAATAGTTCAAACCATTTACGTATTTTATTTGTTTCGTTAAAATGATTTTACGTTTGTTATCGACAAAACATTAGAAGATCGTAAAATATAAATAAACGTTTTTACGGCTTGTTTGTATTAACAATATCCCCCTTTTTGTTAATGACAAAACATAAAATTATTTTAAGGAAAAGCTAAATTCGTAGATGTTTGAATTTGTAGTTTTACTTTCTTCTCCCCTTTTTGTCGAAACAAAAAGAGCTTCGAAAGAAAGAAACACATTGTTTTTAAGAAAAACATGTGAAAGAAATAAAAAGAGGTAGAGAGAAAGTAACGGGAAAGGATCTCGTCTTTACTCCCCCTTGACGAGTCCATCCCTATGTAAGGGCGTCAAGAAAGTGATACTAATCTAGTTTGTTTGCAAGTAAGTTTGCAAGAGATTTCGTCTAAAAGACGAATGTGCTTCCCCTTGATGATTGCAATTTTGCAAGGGGATGTCACGAAATGTAAACCTAGTATTGCAAGTAATTTGCAATCTATTGCTTTGACATAAAGCTCCCCCTAGCTTTAGGATGTCAAAGTCTTCATGTGTAAATTGAATAACTACAAAACAAAGGTTAGAAAGCAAGTATAATTCACAATTTCCTGCAAAGGTGGTCCAAGTTAGTAGAAAATAGCTTTCTGTCTCACGGATCCCACGGTTCCCTCCTAGTAGGGATCCGTCTAGGCAATTCTGAGGGATCCGTATTAGCTGATGATTAATTTTAGAAAAGGTGATATAACAAGTAATGTTAGAAAAAAAATGAAATATGAATACAATGTAATCATATGCTCAGAAAAATAACAAGTAGCATGTAATTTCATTTAATAAAACTAGAGTTATGATATACATGACTCCAAAAACTAAGAAAATAAGAAAATACATGACTAGGAATTTCTAGACCAACTATCGCTTGAAGCTAGGACACCACTAAAATCTTCTAGCTCAAGTTTTGTTTAGGTTTAATCTCATCGAAACGCTCGAGGAGATGATAGAACATGAAACATTGGTCTTCACGTACTTCATGTATCAAACTTTTAACATGTTGAAAATGATAGCAATCTTTGTCATGGCTAGGTAGTGATGGTGGAAGAAATGAAATGGCTTGATGCGAAGGATCAAGTGAAGCGGCTTGTGGAGCTTCAAACGATGGATGAATTGGTGGAAGCGCATTTGATAATGGGTCGACCAAGATTGATGGTGGTGGTAGAGAAGTGTCAACTTCCATATGGTCGGGTGGTTGACTTCGATGATTTCTCATAATCCAAATGGGATTATATGATGGAAACGGCGAAAAGGAAGCCGGAGCAAGTGTTGACTCAACACCTTGAAATTTTACCATTATTCCTCCTAATGAGGAGAATGTTGTCGGCGGAGGCGGATGAGACGGCATAGGAGGCAAATCCTCTAAATTGTAGAGGTGTGGTGATGATAGTGGAGATGTAAAAGAGATAGCTCTAGGAACCAATGGTGATGGTTTAGTGGAGATGATATTGTTTGGCTTAGGAGGTATGGTGGTGTTTGGCATAGGTAGTTTTGTGGGTACTATCCTTTTAGGAATTGGTTTGATTGGTTGAGGAAAGATCCTATCATTTGTTGGCTTGACCGGAGATGATTTGGTTGAAGAGATTTCGTGTATAACACGAGCCTTTTTCATGGGTGGTTCTTTGGTGGATAAATTACTACTTGGGGTTTTCCTCATGATGAGATGATTTCAAGAGGTTTGTAAGGGTTTCTAAAGTGCTGAAAGTTAGGATGAAGGTGATGACTATGGAGGTCCTAACAAAGTGGTTTATAAACCATGAGATTTGGCAAGTGCATTTAAGCCTTAAGCCACTAGGATTCATTGGAATGTGATGATTAACATGCACAAGAGTCAACTTCAGAGTTTGCACTGATCTAGGAACTCATTTAAGATGAGATGGAGTGTTTGAGTTAGAAAGATGAGTTGAATTGATTGTTTTAGCAAGATTTGGCATAAACTGTCATCCGGATCCCACGGTTCCCTCCTCAAAGGGATCCGTCTAGGCTAATCCTAGGGATCCGGCTCTCAGCAGCTATGAAAGAGTAGAAATGATGTTTCGAAGATCTAAGATCTATATCATCTTGAGTGTTTCAGTCCTCCTAAGTGTCTTAAATGAAGGGGTGCTTAAGTACTTGAAGGTAATGAGTGATGTAGCTAATGATTGTCTTTTATGGAAGGATTTGGAGCTTTCATGAGTACCAATGGATGAGCAAGCATGACACTAAAGATGAGAGTGTCAATTGAAGCTAAATGATCCTAAAGATTAGGTTGTGACTTAGGATAGTGTTTTGGAAAATATCCTAGAAGCTTTGAGATGGGAAAACTAGAGTTTGATCAACTTTGATCAATTTTGAGGTAAGGATGATTTATGATCAATTTTTCCATAACCAAAAGATTTCTAAGGCTATATGTGAGGGATCAAGTGAAAAATGAAGTGTGAGTTTAAGAGCGGAAGAGTAATGGATTAAACACGAAACGATAGATCTACAAGCGTCTTAGAGCGTGATCTAGGTGAGTTATGTGTGAGTAGGAAGGATCTACCTATCTTGATAAGGACTTAATTTGCCTTAAGACACTATTTTTAGCTTAGTGTGAGGTGTTATAAGGTTATGTTTGAAATATAATGCTTGCAATTGCATTTTCTGTTTGCCGGATCCCACGGTTCCCTAAGTGTAGGGATCCGTCTAGCGCAAACTTTGGGATCCATCGCTTTCAGTAGAACCTTTACTAAAGGTATGCAATGATCTTGACAATGCATTACATCCCAAGGTTAGTTTCTAATCCAAAGATATCAAATGTAAGATGTTTTATTTCATGAAAGAAATTGAATTACATTGATAAAGCACGAGTACAAAAGGATTGATCCTATTTGAAAGACTACTAAGTTGCTTGAGAGTTTTCATTAGAAGGATCATTACGTGATTGATGAGTGTTGGTGGAATCAAGAATGAAGAAAGTCTTCATGAGAGATATGTTTAGCTGGTCCATCATCTTGTTCACAAGTACGTACAACGGACTTTCAAATTGAGAATGGAAGTGCATAACGTTGTGATAGAGGCGTGTCAAGAACATTCCATAAGGGATGAGTTTATTCTTGGAGCCTTGAAGATTTATAATTCGCCTTGCGAAGAAGTAGGCGAGATTGTATGGTTGTTGTGTTAGCAAATAGTACAACATGTGAGCACAACAAGCGGGAATGATTTCTCGATTTCCCCTAAGACTCCAAACATTCTCACGTAGGATGAGTGCAAGAGGCTTGTACTCTTCTCGGATGTCCCGTGTGAAGATAATGTTTGGATCGGAGTAATATGGTCGAGGTTTGCATATCATGCGATTTAAATCTTCCGGGGAGGGTATATTTGAACAATATGGACTATTTTCTTCCCGAAAGTTGAAGAGAGAATCAAGAGACCAATCTTCGGTGAAGGCACATTCTCCATGATTTGGAATCCGGAGGATGTGAGCAAAATGCCCAAGGGTTAAAGTAAAGTTTTGGTTTTTGATATAAAACCAAAGAGATAGAGAGCGATCCTCGTTACGAACGAGTTCAACTTGACGGAAGAATTCCATTATGAACCTTGGACATATCTTCTCGTTGATTTCAAGAAGACATTCTAGTCCTATGGCTCGAAAGAAGGTATTAATACCTCCTTCGAATTGTAGAGAGGTGTCTACAATACGTCCTTCGTGGAAGTGACGGTTTTTGAGATTATTGAACCCACGGACATGATTGCCAGGTGTGTTAGGTTCAAGGGAGATGTTCGGAGTGTAAACGCTAGTGAGTGAAAAATCAAACTCATATTCATGCGTCATAGTTAAACCTATGGAAATGATGCGTTAATAAAAAGTGATGTTTGTGGTCAACCTATGATTATCTAACGTTTTTATTAGATTTTTATTAACAATGGTTTTCAATAAGAAAAACACTTAACTCACTCATGGTTTTGACATACTAGTGGAGTATTACTTTAAGAAGAAAAGTGGTTTTTAATTTGCATGAAAACTGTTTTTCCAAAGAGGGACGGATCCCACGGTTCCTTTTCAAAAGGTATCCGGATAGTATATCTTCCGGGATCCGTGGATCTGTAGTAACAGAAACAGATTTGATAAAAACATAGGTTTTATAGTTTTATACCACGAAATGTATTTTATCCTACATTTTCTTTTAGCATGCATACATGACTTCTAATGTATCATGAAAGTATATGAAGCACATAAATCAAAGGAAATGACAAACACATTATGATGATAATAACCTAGATAAACTAGACTATTAATAATATTTCATTTCAATACTAAGAATGATACAAAGGATTGGGTATATAACCCCGATGTAGATTAACAACACAAAGTAAATGTCTCCGTATGTGAACTTCATCATAGGGAACACAAGTGCGATGAGTGTTAAGACGATGAGCACGAAGGCGATGTAAACCATGTTGAAGATGATTCTTCTTGGTTTTGGTTTAGATGAAGTGGAGAGGAAGATGAAGTTTTGACTGAGAGTGAATTTTTGAAATTGGAAAATTTGAAAAAGTGGGGGTTTGATAAAGTTCTACGGGATTTTATTGTTCTTTGATTAAACCGGAAAATTGATTCTTTCACGGGATTTTACTAAACGGAAAGAACAACCATAAAAATGTAGCACGAAGAAGTGACAAGTCTCAATAGACAAGTAGCTAAACAGTCTAACTCGATTTGGTATCAACTCGCTAAACAGTCAACTCGCCTAAAAGACAAGTCGCTTAAAACTCAAGTCGCTTAAAGAATCAACTCGCTAAATAGCCAAGTCGCATACAGAGATAACTCGCTTAACCACCAAAGTTCGCTAAAACCAACTCGTGACAATACAACTCGTTAATAGCCAAGTCGCTTTAAAACTCAAGTCGCTTAAAGAATCAACTCGCTTAATAGCCAAGTCGCATATACCAACTCGCTGCTAATACAACTCGCTTAATAATCAAGTCGCTTAAACCAACTCGCTTCCAATAACAAAGCAACTCGCTTCCAAGAAACTCAACACCGTAGCTCAACTCGCTTCGTACAATATTTGAAAACAACCACTTTATCAATCAAAAACAGCTAAGCCACAATGATTCAAGCCTTCCAATTCAAAACCTAAACACATATGATGATCCTAAACACAAAAGTACAATCAAAATTCAAACTTTAACACTAGAAATTGACCAAATGATTCAAACTCTCCTAAACACATATAACCCCAAAAACCTTATGAAATCCACCAAAACAAAGAGCATGAAAGATGAGTGATCAAACCATGGCTCTTGATACCAATTGTAAGATATAGGATTTCACAAACACATCAAACCAAATCCATATGGGGCGTATATAATGTTTTAGAGAGAGAAAGGGAAGAGAGTTGGGAACTATGTGAAACAAAGAAAAATGGTATTGAAGCTCCAACCCTCTACCTTGGGAGGTAGAGGGTATTTATAGTGTCTTACAATAAACGCCACCTATGGGCTGTGGATCAGGTATACAGTGGGTAAAGACCCGTCCGTCCTCCACGGTATTACTTAACTAAGTAATAACTAATATTAAATGACTACGACTATGAGCTTTCTAACGATAACATATACTTGAGGAGACCGACACTTTAATAACTGAATTTTCTAATTCCTAACAGAACAAGAAATTGCAAAAGTCAAAACTGAATATAGTACCATATTTAACTTACTAAAAAAGACACGTGCTAAAGCGTCAAATGAACTTGATCATCATCTTTCTTACACTCGTGAAGTATTAAATGTTAATAGAAATTTACGCTCTGAAAATCAAGATTTAAAACACACTATCATAGAGTTGAAAGAGGAGTTGGTGAAATATGAGAATGATAAGTCTAGTAACACAAATGTCCTTGCACCTGGAATGTTTAAAATTGACACTAGGAAGACCATTGACAAACCACAAGATACTAATGTGATTCCTTCCACTTCTACAGGAGTAGTTGCCTCTAATGCTAGCGTTAGCACTTCACAACTTAAGAGCACTCACAAGAATAATAGGAAGTTGCAACGTAAGAGAAGACCACTAAAAGCCTCTGAAGTAGAAGACCATGTTAGGAATTTGAGTAAAACACATGTTGCACCTGCTTTAGATATTGCGTTAGATAAATGTAATAGCAAAAGTGATGTAATGAATATTGAATATTTGAGTACTTTGAATGTTATGTTTGAAGCATCTTGTATTGTTTTTCGTAAAAGCATGTTTTCTGGTTGTCATGATAATTGTGTTGCTAAATCTATCTTATCTCGTAAACGAAAACATAGGAATGGCATTACCTCTAGGCCCACTACTGCTTCTAAGTCTGTGCTAGGTAAACCACCTTCTATAGTTTCTGAGAATATCATTGATGTACCCATAGCTCCATCATCACCTCCTAGGAATAAAATATTCCCTGGTGCATTCACTAATACCAAAGCACAAACTTGTTGGACTTGGCAGAGATGGTTACAAAGTACACATGGCTTTAAATGGTTACCCAAAATTATTAACATGTGTGCTTCGTCTGTAACTATAACGGAACCCTCTAACTCTTCGGGTTCCAAATCATTCTCTGGATTGTTGATAGCGGCTGTTCCCGGCACATGACAGGCAACCTCCAACTTTTATCAAACTTTGTTTCAAAGTTCATTGGCACTGTCAGGCTTGGGAATGATCACTTCGCAGCTATCATGGGCTGTGGAGATTACATCAATGTGTACATCGAAATTAGAAGAGTTTACTATGTGGAGGGTCGTGGACACAATCTTTTCTCAGTCGGTCAATTTTTTGATGGTGATTTGGAAGTTGCTTTTCGGGAAAAAACTTGTTTCATCCGTGATCTAAGAAGAAACGATCTCATGTCAGGATCCCGCACATCAAGCCTTTCCACAATCTCAATGCAAGACATGGTCGCTTCATCTCCCATTTGTCTACTTTCTAAAGCAACATCAACAAAATCATGGATGTGGCATAAAAGACTTTCACATTTGAATTTCAAAACCATAACTTATCTTGCACAACACAAAATAGTTGAAGGTCTACCAAGGTTTCGGTATTCAAAAGACCACTTATGCTCAGCTTGTGAACAAGGAAAAAGCACTCGTGCTCATTTTCCTTCGAAGGTTGAAAACAACACTCAAGATATTCTTCATCTTCTTCACATGGATTTGTGTGGCTCGATGTGTATGCAGACGATTAACGGCAAATGCTACATTCTCGTAATCGTTGATGACTACCCCAGATGGACTTGGGTTTATTTTCTACGAAATAAAGATCAAGCTCCACCAATGATCATCACCTTTCTCACAAAAATTCAAGTTCAGCTTCGTAACACGGTTAGACAAGTCAGAACAGACAGAGGAACTGAATTTGTGAATCAAAATCTTCGTGAATATTATGAGAAACTGGGGAATGAGCATCAGACATCAATTGCAAGAACACCCGAACAAAATGGAGTTGTTGAAAGACTAAACCGTATGTTAGTGGAAGCTGCAAGAACGATGTTGATAAATGCAAAAATTCCAGATTATTTATGGGCAAAAGCTGTGTCAACTGCATGCTACACTCAGAACCGTTCAATGATCACCAAATGCTACAACAAAACACCTTTTGAGCTTATCCATAACAGAAAACCGAACCTAAAACACTTTCATGTATTTGGAGCTCTATGTTACTCAAATAATGATCGTGATGATTTTGGAAAGCTCAAGGCCAAAGCTGATATTGGAGTATTCGTAGGATATTGTGAAAACTCAAAAGGATACTGGATCTGGAATCGTCGAACAAAGGAACATATGGAGACTATTCATTCTAATTTTGATAAACTCACAAAAATGGCTTCTGAGAAAAACAGCTTAGAACCTAGACATAACAGTCTTAACTTCCCTCAATCATCAGCTGACCAAACCTTTCAACTCACTCGTCGTCAGATGGAAACATTGTTTGCTCCTTGGTTCAATGAAGATTTTGATCAACATGATCCAGATGTATCAACTATTTCCGCTGCTCAACCTGATCAAATTCCAATACTGAATACGCCTGAAACAACAACAACTGTTGCCGATGCACCCCCGATTGAATCTCCAACAATAGCTTAACAACATATTCTAACGACACTGACCCAACTGATGATCGTCTAAACCACAATGTACCTGCACCTACGGATTATGATGGAAATGCATTTTTCAACCCTTTCTCATCAGAAACGGCAAATCCAGATGTTGCTGAATCTTCTACCAGCCATCTGAATCCACCTAATCTGCACAATGTATACCAACACCAACCTTCCATACACCGATGGACCAAAGATCATCCTCTTTTTAAAATTATTCGCAACCCAAACCAACCAGTCGTAACTAGACAACGCCTTCAGACTGATGGAGAACACTG
Organism: Chrysanthemum makinoi; assembly: GCA_910596185.1. Taxonomy (NCBI): domain Eukaryota; kingdom Viridiplantae; phylum Streptophyta; class Magnoliopsida; order Asterales; family Asteraceae; genus Chrysanthemum; species Chrysanthemum makinoi. The sequence continues at coordinate 50,359,461 of OU343216.1, read as the reverse complement.
CATTTATGCACTCACTGTCAGTCAAACCGAACCCAAAAACATTAAGGATGCAATGACTCATGATAACTGGATTGAATCCATGCAAGAAGAGATGAACTAGTTGAAACGTTTAGAAGTACGGGAATTGGTTGAAAGACCAACATGGGTCTACGTCATTGGTCTAAAATGGATTTGGAAGAACAAGTTAGATGCTGAAGGAACGGTTATTCGAAATAAGTCACGTCTGGTGGCTAAGAGTTACAAACAGGAAGAGGGTATCGACTTTGAAGAATCATTCGCACTGTTTGCTAGACTTGAGGTTGGACGGATTTTTCTGGCATTCGCAGCTCACATGAACATCCTCGTCTACCAAATGGACGTCAAAACTGCATTTCTGAATGGTCAACTTAAAGAGACAGTGTATGTTAGCCAGCCGGAAGGATTCGTTGATCCAAAGTTCCCTAATCATGTCTACAAACTAAACAAGGCTCTATACGGTCTCAAACAAGCCCCTCGAGTGTGGTATGATAAGTTGTCATCCTTCTTGCTTGCCCATAACTTCATCAAAGGATCGGTCGACCCAACACTGTTTATTCAATATCACGGGAAACACATTTTAATTGTTCAAATTTATGTGGATGATATCATCTTTGGTTCTACCCATAAAAAGTACTCAAACGCTTTTTCAAAACAGATGAAAAAAAAATTTGAAATGTCAATGATGGGTGAACTTACGTTCTGCTTAGAACTACAAGTTCATGAATCACCCCATGGTATTTTCCTCAATCAGTCCAAATATGCTCTTGAAATTTTGAAAAAACATTGAATGCAAACCTGTGACACCTATACTACACCAATGGCATATACAAATAAACTGGATGCTGATTTACATGGGTAGTATTATTGGGTCTCTCATGTATTTAACAGCCAGTAGACCTGATATAGTATTTGCTGTATATCTTTGCTCCCGTTATCAGTCAAGACCAACTGAAAAACACCTTTCAGAGGCTAAAAGAATCCTCCGATAGGTCTAGGGAACCTTAACTTGAGGATCTGGTATCCGAAGGATTCTGGTTTTGAACTAATTGCATTTTCAGATGCTGACCATGCAGGATGCTTAGATACACGTAAAAGTACTTCTGGAGGTTTACAATTACTTGGTGATAAATTGGTGTCACGGCAATCGAAGAAACAAGACTGTACATCGTTGTCGTCAACTGAAGCAAAATATGTAGCCATTTCTTCATGTTGTGCTCAATTCATTTAGATGAGAACACAACTCAATGATTATGGTTATGTATTCGACAAGATTCTGGTGTACTGTGACAACATAAGTGCTATTGCGATCTCGTGCAACACCATTCAATACTCAAAGTCAAAGCACATTGATCTTCATTACATATTCATAAAAGAGCACGTGGAAAAGGGAACGGTGGAATTATACTTTGTAGGTATAGAACATCAATTAGCGGACCTTTTCACCAAAGCCTTGCCTCCCGCAAGATTTGCTGACTTGGTTCACCGAATTGGCATGAGGTGTTTGACTCCAGAAGAACTGGACGAATTTTTAAAACTCACTTGAAAAGTCAAACACCAAAACCTCTTTTGTAAATATATTTCAAAAACAAAATACAAAAATATAAAATCTTATAAAATTCAAATATATTTTTCACTTCAATTTTTTATGAAAAAACAAACATTGCAAGTAAAAAACTTCAATCGACATTGTGTTCTATCAAACATTTCACTATTTTTCTCTAACAAGTGTTGAGGGGGAGAAGTAAATATTTTTTGGTTTCATAAAACCTTGTACTTGCATGATACCAAAAATATAATGTTTCTCAAATGGTTTGGTAATATATCATGATTTAATACCATCCTCGGACTCAAAAGTTTATAAAATTCAATATCTCAAAAGTCGAGGGGGATTATCGTAAAGTTTCTTTCCAAAATGTCTTTTGTCTAACGAAAATGTGAGTTTACGGATTTTGGTTGAAACCTTTGTGAGGTTAACGGACTAAATGTGTAACTTTTGCAAAAATAAGTTTAACAAAATCAAAAATTCTACACATTCAATGCACCAAACATTTTGCATTAACTTCTCCTCAACAACCAAGATCCACGACTGAAAAACAATCTCTCAATCCGTTCATGATTTTCAAAATTCGTAAATTGGAAAATGTTTCAATCGTCATTTTAAGCAATTGTTTTGAATATCTCAAAGATCCAACGGTTAAATTTTTCTAAAAAGGATTTTGAAAATTCATTCATAAGAACGAAATTGGGTGTTTTTTATTTAAGGTGTTTGTGATGAAATGTGTTATGTTAAAACGTTCAAGATGTTATAAATGTAATGAACAAGAACACAAGAATGATAGAGGAAGAGAATTCTTATTATTGAGATGTATTCATAATGTTACAATAGGAGGTATTTATAGGAAAAACCTAACTTGTTAATCAAGATTAGGATGAATATACATAAGCCCATAAGCCCATAATATTTTACAATACTCCTCCTTGGATATTCATCGTTCATTATACTTAATACACTGCCTCATCAAAAACCTTATCAAGAAAAACCCAATGGGATAAAAAAAAACTTGATGAAGGAAAAGAGTGCAGTGCGTATAATGCTCCTCCTCCTCAATAATTTATATATTTCAAGCATCGCATGCTAATCTTCTAAACGAGTTGCTCGTATACTTTTGTTGGCAACAACTTTAAAATGAAGTCCATCAAATTGATGATGTTATGAATAAGTCCTGCAAAAATGACAAAATATATGTTTAGCTTCCAACCCAATATCAAATCAATTGGTTGGAAAGTATACAATGCATGTACAAATATTAAAAGAGAAAAAATACACTCTCGTGACGCATATTAATTACAAAATTGGCATCCAAACCTCAATTGTACTTGTGTATGGTACTTGAGGACTAATTATTTCTAGAAGCAATTTACATAATATGCGTCCAAAATCATTTTGATCTATATACGGATTCATTCAACTTTATCAAATAAAGTTCTTGAGAACTTTATTAATTGCTTCTAAAAGTTGAAGTTGCTAGACATGCTTGAGGGCTTAAAGCATTATAGATCCTTCTTAGAATATGGGAGCTTTATCTAAAACTCACTTAGAGTGAATTAAACACTTATAGATTATTTGCCTCATAAAATATCAATAAGATATTTACATCCACCTCGAGACAATTTGCCTCTTAATAATCAATTTTGTGAATATATTTATTCAACAATTCATGTCTTAAAGCAGATAACTTTAGAACTCTTATTTCGGTTTCACACAAAGACCGATGTATATCCGATAGTTTTACACATTTACGTGTACATAATTCATGTCCCAAGACTTCTCGTATTTTCATGAGATTGCTTTTCACGTTATTGTCGTTTCATTGAATAACATTTGATTTATGATCTTCATTATGCATAACAACAAGCGCTATATTGTATGTAAACAAATTTATCGACGTCGTTTTTATTTCGATTCCATATGATTTTAATCATCATAGAATTATTGAGATCTCATTAGTTATTTGAGGTTCGTTTGAAACCTTCATGTCTAGTGTCTCTATATGAGACTATCATTGGGTCTTTTATACCTCGATTAACCATCTTATTTTCATGCTCCATATTTTTCATCGAAGATTTTATTTGGAATCGATTAGTCTATCATGCTTGAGGCATGTCATAACAAACAATGAGTAGCTGGAATTTTATTTTATTTGGCCAAAGTATATGTATGGCTATTAGATTATACATTGAATCTAAATTCATAAATTTCTTTTTGAGGATCAATATAATATGATAATTCATTCCGAATTTTCAGCTACTTCTTGTCTCCTCCTGAAGGAATTATCCTTCTTCTATATCCTATATGTGCATTTAGGTGGAATAATTTGAGCATGTATTGCACAAAAGAAATTTAATAGGAGATACTTGGTTTCTAACCAAAAACCAATTATAAATGGAGGCTTTATAATAACATATTGGCATGATGAAATACTTACTCTGGAATGTTATGCTCGCATTTTATTTGGTCGAGCTATTAATCATGCAAACTTGAAGTTGCGATTTTGATTACCATTTAGACGATGCATCGATTTTAAACTCTAAATGGTTCATCCAATGGATGTGTATGCCTACATGCATCCATTAGTTTTCTTTCCAGAATATTGAGAGATTGAGTCCCCAATATAGTTGATGGTTGAATAATCAACTTTCTTTGAGAGAAAAACACATAAGATTGAAGAATCTTTCTATTATAGTTTTCGCATCATTAACGACTCGGGATGGTATAAGCGGTCATGCCAAAAATACTATAATTGTTATTGCTCATAAACTTAAGTTTATGGCAGTGATTAGCTTTTACTAATCTTTGCATGTCGAGGAAGATATAAAAGAATATAATGTATTTATAATACTTAACTTCGTTTCTCATGACAATTTCATAATTCTTTCGTGGAGCAAAATGCGCTATCACAGATTTTTAAATCTATAAATATAGTGTGTAATATCTTTGACACACTTGTATTTCATATACATCACATTGCATTTTTGCATAAATAGCATTTTTTTTGTTTCTTTCTTATTGTATTTTCGCCACTAATAGTGGTTTGTCTTTGTCATACTACCTCGACCATAGCATTTACCATGATAAACGATCTTTAACCATTTATCGTTACATTATCACATTCACATGAGGGAATGCGGATCTCATATTGATCATTTTATCTCATTCACTTGAGGGAATGGAGATCTTTATGTTGCAACTTGAGGTTGCCAACCAGTTTCTTTTAACACGACAATATGGAGCAAATTTAGTAAACGGGTTTATCGTGTTTGTTCAAACATTCCCATTTCTTTTATATCAAAGCATCGTTCTCGATATCTGAGTATATTCGAGGCATTAATCATCTTATCACATTTTTTCTTTTCATCATTCAGATGTACTACTTAATATTGCGAAAAATGTGCTCGCATTTGCAAGAATCTCTTGCTTATGATGGTCAAATCTTTCTTTTAGATTTTTTACATGCATTTAACGGATCTTTCACCGTTATATATATTCTTTTTAATTCAGATCTAACACTGAAATTTTGATACCGAATTCGCTTATGCTTTTTTTTTAATGCAGCTTCAAGTGCATACAATCATAGCGAGATTTTTTGGAATATTACTTGCTTTTGTGTGGTAATGTATCCTTGAGATTTTACCATAATTTAACGAATCTTTCATCGTTAAGTATTCCCTTTTAGGTCCTCACGAAAGAAGACAAAGTTCTCATAAAAAATTACAGGTTAAATCTTAACATAAAAATTCCACACTCCACATTAACACATCTAAAAAATATATAAGAGTATTGACATGAAGTTAAATATTGTGTTAGGTTTGTAAATAGAAAGAACATAAAATAAAATAAACGGTACAAAATAAAATTAACAACAATAGAACTTGAGGTTCTATATATACATTTTTTTTAACATAATAAGATTATGTTATTTGATTCACTTGATTGAATAATGTTCTAGCTTCTTTCTTTAACATAATGAGATTATGTTATTTGATTCTTTTGAGAGAATCATCATAGAACATTCTAATCATCACTTGAGGTTATGTATTTGATAGAATCATGATAGAACCTGAGTTCTTATCCTTTTTTTTTTTTAATTGAATATCATAACACAATGTTATGGTATTTTGACTATTTCATGATAATCATGATTCAACATTAAAAATAATAACTTGAGGTTATTGCATTTTTATTATGTTCATCGTAGTAGAACTTGAGGTTCATACTTTTTTTTTTTTTTTTTTTTTAAACATAACGTGAGGTTATGGTATTATGATTCACTTGAGGGAATCATCAAAGCACATTAGGCTTTAAACAAAACTAATCATAACTTGAAGTTATGTTATCATGATTCACTTGAGGGAATCATATTTGAACATTTTAACAATAACTTGAGGTTATTGTATTTTCATTATACTAGGCGAATACCCGTGCCTAGCGGCATCGGTTTCCAGCGACAGACAATTAACGATGCGATATCGTGGTATGTATTTCGTAACCTCGAGATCATCAAAAAGAAATCGATTACTAACCTCGAAATCATCATCAATATTCTTTTGATTTTGCATATCTATTATTTGTGTTTCCTTCCTGTTGTGAAATACAAACTTGTTCCAGGTTGTTTATATAGGCGAAATACTAAATGTTGAAAAAAAACAATTTTCCATACCCATGAAACAATGAAATGGTTGGCCTTGAGTGTGGAAAATGAAAATACATTGAAGTCAAAATTGAATAGTTATCATGCAAAGATAACATGCAACAAATACATTGAAATCAAAATAAATACTTTCCATGCAAAATTAACATGCAATAATAGTTGCCAAAGAAGCATGAATTTCGCCCATGTTATGCACTTTCCACTATTTCACTTTTTCACTTTTTCAATATTGACTTGTTGACCATTTTCTTATTTTATGTAGTCAAGATAAAATTATAGATATAATATTGAGTTCCATATAAATATTATAGAAGGTTGTATGATCTATAATGATGCTACCTCTCATCTAAATGAATGCAATATTCAATTTGCCAAATAACTTGACTGTAGTCAAATATATAAGTTTCAATAATGATAGATTAAAGACGAGTACTTTCGGCATAGCAACGAAATTTTATAGCGGCAGAATAGTTGTAGTGATAAAAAAAAATATGGGTTATAAAAGAAAAATAATAAAAGTTTGAGGATTTGAGGATTAAACATAATGTTTTGAAACTCGGTTCGACTCGGCCGGGTTCACCGGTTGAATCGGTTCCATATAAAAAAAAACGGGTCTAATTAAACCGGTGTTTATATTTTCAATAACCTTATTAGACCCGCAGGGTTTGAAGTGACCCGGATCAACCCGATTTATTTTTATATCAAAGGGTAAATAAAAGAAACTCGACCAAAATAATATTTATGATTTTTCGAAGCTAAGCTATTTCACGCCTTATAATTCTTATTTTACCAAGTTAAGCTATTTCAAGCATCATAATTCTTTTACCAAGCTCTTACAAACACACGAATCATCAAACTCGTTCCATCTCATGCTACCCATTAGAAAATGTAAATTTACAATTGCCTTAAAAAAATATTTGACTTAGACAAACATGGCCTACTAATAAATCTTGTATACTAACTCAAAAAGATCCAACATTAAACATCGCGTATAGACAAATCCAACATTAAACATAAAAAATAACAGATCTAGCATTGTACATCACAAAAAACATCACAAGTGATCTCAAAAGATATATGAACGAAAGGAAAAAAGAAAAAGGAAAAAAAAGTTAACAAATGAAACAATATAAATGAACCATATCTTTTGTACCATCCAAATGAAACAATAAAAATTCATTGACTCGCCAAATAAAAATAGGCTCAGATTATGTTTGGCAAGATTGTTTGTTAACAAAAGGTAGTCATAGCAAAGCTTGGGTTGCGATTTGGTAAAAATATACCAAAATCACCTATCCTCAAGTTTTGTTAAGCCAAGATTATCATCATCATCGCCAAAAATAAAAATAAACCTCAAAAGGAATCCAAAGCCGACAATCATGTCTAGTGTATATATGAGATACAAGATGAAACACACAAGTATCTACAACAAACACTCTCAGAAACTCGAACCCACAACAAGTCTTAGCCATATTGTGAAAGCATTTAGATCTAAGAAAAGGGAAAAACCCGTTGACCTAACACAAGATGGTCTCGAACACCATCGGCTTGGTTAACTGACCAACCATACAATTTTCAAACACACTATTAACAAATTTTAACAGGCCACGAACCACATAAAAAACATCTGATATAAGATAGATCTTAAGATACATTGTGACCAGCAAACATACGAACCCAACCGAGAAAACGTTCAAGAGGAAAGATATGGTGGAACACCACAAAAAACAAACTCACAACATCACCACAACCACAAAAGACCACCGAGACCAGCGAAACATCAACGAAACCACCGAAACTAAAGCACCGCTAGTTTTAGGTGGTATTGGTGGCGGATCCAGTTGATTGTGGTAGCGGTGTATTTGTCGGCGACAAAGCCTGTTGGTGGCGGCAATGATTTTATTGTGTATTGTGTTTGATAGTGGCGACAAAACATGTTGCTACCACAACATATCCATAAGCCACCAACCAAACAACACTACCAGCCAACAATACCACTTTAACCCACTAACCAAAACCACTTAAACCACAAACCTTAAATACCATTAATGATGGTGGTTGTGGTAGCAATTTCGGAACGTGGTGGCAGCAAAGGGTTAGTAGTGTGGATAAAAAAAAAAGAGAGAGTGTGTGTAGGCGAGTTAGAAAGATAAAAGAAGGTGGAGGTGTGTTGGTTTGTATAGACCAGTCGTGTATTGGAATACAACTTCCAAAGTTGCCATATCTCAAGACCAGCTGTGTAATGGAATACAACGTGTAATGGAATACAACTTCCAAAGTTGCCATAGACTATGTATTCAATTTTGAAAAAAAAGTCAGACCCTTGCCATGTTCAATTTGCTACTTTTAATAGTTTCCTGCAATAGGTTTTGACCTTTTCTACTGCAATGTTGAAGGTTGACTGTTTTTGCTTAAGACATGCCGTACGCTAATTTCCACTATTCCACAATTCCACTTTTCACTTTTCCAACATTGACTATTTTGACCATTTTTCCTTTTAATGTAGTATAGACTAGACGAGTACCCGCGCCTAGCGGCAGCGGTATCTAGTTTCGACAAAATTTTAGCGGTGATTAAGTTTGTTTCATGAATCAGGATTTTAAGTGTTAATGAATCCATTTTGAATGATTATATTGTTTTTTCGATAGCGTTGTTTTGTATTTGAGATTGTCTTTTTTGATAGCATTTTTGTATGTTGCATTAATCAATTACAGTAATATTAAATAATAATAACGCTATTTTTTGTTGCAAGGAGCAATTAACAACATTTTTTTTTTGTATCCCTAAAGACCTGTAGTGCATAAATAGTTAGTGTACATAAACAAAGAAATGCGAATACAAACATTTATCTTTCGTTTTTATGTCTCAACCTTTCACGGGTTCCACAACTAATTCATCATTTCTCATATAATTTTGTCAAATTTGAATCCTGGTTCGACCCGGTTGGTTCAACCGGTTGAACCGTTCTGTCAAAAAGAAGTCGATTTAACCGAGTCAACCCGACAGGTTGGGTCGAAAACAAGTCAAATTAAATCGGGTTAACCCGCCGGGTTTAAAGCGTCCCGGGTCAACCCTTTTTCGATATGTATTAATAGTTTCCATTTGAAATATATGTCTTCAACATTTGTATCGGTTTCAATGGGTCCTCTCTGGTTTCGTTTTTGGGACGGCTTTAATTGGTTAGCCAGGTGGCGACACCTATATTAAGGTTCCCGTTGAACACGTTGGTCTGGTCCGGTCCGATTTTCAAAACTATATGTAACATCAACTTGTTAGCTTGTATGAAGTTTTGTATGTTTTATTAATTTGTATAATGTGTATAATAACATGTACTTTTCATTTTAGGATGTTTTAAAAATATCATTAATTAGTGTGTTTAATTATTTGATTTTTTGGATTATCTTGTAGCTTCTTTATATTGTACATTATGAAAATTTTATTGTACTTTTTAGTAAGGGGTGTTTTAATTTGTTGTTTTTAATTTGGTAGATGTGCTTTTAATTGGTTGTACAATGTGAATAAATTATTGTATTTTTAAGTAGTGGGGTGTTTTAATAAGAGTATTAACTACACTATGCATTTCTCTCTCATTTGACTTTCAATATTCAATATTCAAGTTTTCACTTTTCCACTTTGACCGTTTTTCCATTTTAGATAGTAAAGATAATCACAATAGAACTTGAGGTTCGATAATAATCATAACATGATGTTATGATATCTTTTGATTCTCTTGAGGGAATCATAATAGAAATCGAGGTTCTATTTTTCTTTTTCTCTAACATAACACGAGGTTATGTTATTGATTATTTTAATTGCATCATAGTAGAACTAGAGGTTCTAATTTTCTTTTTCTCTAACATAACATGAGGTTATGTTGCTTTGATTTTCTTCTTGATAATAATAAAACATTTATTATTCTTGTAAATTAACAAAAAAAATAATAATTTGAAAAAGAAACAGCAAGAATTACTAATCTCTTACCTTTACAAAATTATATACCACCGAGGCTTTTCTATATAGACGAGATGTGCCGCAATATAGTCATTTTATCGAACATAATTATAATATTAAATATCAACAAACGAAACAAACAGGTGAACTAAACCACACATAGTCATAATATTATAGCAGCATGATCAAGAAGTCTAATATCTTACTATTGCAATTATGGATACGATTAGATTAATTACAACACAATCCGTATATTCTACGAGATAATCATTGAAATAAAGAATGCCATAAAGCTAATAAAATACAATATCCTAGAGGCACTTTATTTTGCTTACTTAAAAATCCATGCTTACCAAGGGATAAATCCCCACCATCCATCTAGTATAATCTAATGGTGGTGATTAACCTAAGATTTAATACTTAAACTTTAGTCCATGTTTTTTTTATTGTCTTTTTGTCTTTCTTTTTTACTAACCTTTTTTTTTCTTCTTTTTTTTTTGTCTTTTTTATTAATTTCCGTTTTTTTTTTTTTATGAATTAACGTTTTTTTTTTTTTTTTTTTTTTTTTTTTTTTTTTTTTTTTTTGTTTTTTTGCGTTAATCCGTTTTTTCCTTTTTTTCGCGTTTTTTTGCTTTCATACGTTTTCCACTGTTTTCGTCCGTTTTCATACATTTCCCGTTTTTCACGTTTTCGTCCATTTTCTTACGTTTTTCGTCCATCTTCATATGTTTTCCTATTTTCTTACCTTTCGTTCGTTTTCATACGTTTTCGTTTGTTTTAACCACGTTTTCTTACGTTTTCATGTATTTTCGTCCGTTTTTATCGTTTTTCGTCCGTTTTTTTTTTTTAGACGTTTTCGCCCGTTTTTATCGTTTTATCTGTTTTTAGGTTTATATACGTTTTAGTCCGTTTTCGTCCGTTTTAGGCGCTTTCCGCCGTTTTCTTACGTTTTGGTCCGTTTTCATACGTTTTCTTAGGTTTTCGTTTGTTTTCATACGTTTTCGTCTATTTTCATATGTTTTCGTTTGTTTTTTTACGTTTTCATGTACTTTCATCCGTTTCTATACGCTTTCTTCGTTTTCAGACGTTTTCGTCCACTTCTATACATTTTCATCGGTTTTCATAGGTTTATATACGTTTTCGTCAATTTTTTTACATTTTCGTCCATTTTAGACGCTTTCGTCTCTTTTCAGACGTTTTCGTCCGTTTTCATACGTTTTTGTCCTTTTTTATACATTTTCGTTTGCTTTAAGACGTTTTATACGCTTTTCATTCATTTTTATACGTTTTTCCGTTTTCGAGCGTTTTCGTCCGTTTTCATATACTTTCATCCGTTTTATATACGTTTTTCTTCGTTTTCAGACGTTCGCCCACTTCTATACGTTTTCTTTTCACCGGTTTTCATAGGTTTATACGTTTTCGTCGTTTTTTACACTTTCGTCCATTTTAGACGCTTTCGTCTGTTTTGAGACGTTTTCGTCGTTTTCATACGTTTTTGTTCATTTTATACATTTTCGTCCGTTTTAAGACGCGTTTTTATACGCTTTTCATTCATTTTTTATCGTTTTCGTCCGTTTTAAGACGCGTTTTTATACTTAACATTTACATTCATTTTTATCGTTTTTCCGTTTTCGACGTTTTCGTCCGTTTTCATACGTTTTCGTCCGTTTTTGTAGTTTTTTTATACGTTTTCGTCTATTTTCATACGTTTTCATGCTTATTATTAAACTCTATTATATTACATGTCTAATATCAATTGTGATATTTTATAAAAAATACTTAATGTCTAATATCACTTGTAATATTTCATAAACAAACAAGCAAGTTTTTTTAACCTTTAATATCACCTGAGATATTTCATTGCTTTGTATGTTTTTATATATTATCACCTATGTGTTTTCTAATATTTTTATAATTTTCAGTTACATGATAGTTTTTGTAACTTTCATCGCAATTGACAAGCGTATATTTTTTTAATGCAACCAGTGTTATCTATTACTTGTGATATTATACTCTAAGTAGAAATAAAATGGTTAAAGTCTCTTTAGGTGAATTCTTATTTTGTTCAAAAAAATGCTAATTTAATGCAACACTTGTTTGAATTTGAGAATATTTCAAATCTCTATTTTCATAGTTTGCTTCATTTTTATTCATTTTGATATTTTTAAGTGACACTTATTATCTCTTGTGATATAACACTGTAAGGAAGATGAAGAGTATTACATTCTTCATCATGTATGTGTTATCGATTTTGATACTCAACTAAGAATGTGAAATATTACATTCTTACCAAATGTGATAAGAATTTAGTATTTTACCAAGTATATATGAAAGAAATAATAATATACATCACTTATTATATCACTGTGATGATTCTGTTCATTTTTTTATTTGTGTTTTTGAAAATATTTAGGAAGATTTTTGTGTTTTATGATAATATGAAATATTAAAAAATGTGTTTATGTTAGGAATTAGAAAATTCCATAGTGAAGTGTCGGTCACCCCAAATGTTATCTAGCTTAAGTTAGCTCGTAGACTTGTCGTTAGTTACGTTATTTTATTGTTTTATTAGTTAGTCAGTAGCGTAAAATAGTTTAGTGCAACACCGTGGAGGAAGGACGGGTCTTTACCCACTGTATCCCTGATCCACAGGCCGATAGGAGGTCGTATTTCTTGTAACTATAAATACCCCTTCCATCCATGGAAGGGGTGGTGCTTTTAATCTAATATTTCATACTTTTGTGTAAACCTCTAGCAAGAACACCCTCTCTCTCTCTACTAACTCTCTAACTATGGCTATCATGTATTTTGATCATCCAAGACCACCCGAATCATCAACACAATAATATTTGGATCCTAACAATTGGTACCAGAGCCAAGGTTATTGTGTTATATTTGATTTGTGTGGTCCTTACCATGGTTGTTGTTTGTGGTTTTTGGTTTATGTTGTTAACTGGTTTGTACTCTTTTGGTTGGAAAGAATGTTAAACTGTCTATACATGTTTTTACATGGTGGTTTGGTCAAAAAATGTTGTGAACTGTTTATTCAGTTATACGTCTTTGGATATTAAGTTTTATCTGGTTGTGTTAAAGGTGTCCAAACAGTCCTTATACGATTTTTGTTGTTACCATATCGTGAAATATTGTGGTCAATGTCACATTTTTATGGTCAAAACTGGTCTAAACAGTCATAAGAAGCAGTTGTTATGATGTGTTTTACGGGTTTATTATGCATATGGTCGGAAAAGTAGCCGGAAAACTCATCGGAAAACATAAAAAATCTTGCTGGCGATTTGACACAAAACTGACCAGATGCATTGCACCTCTTATAGCGACTTGTCTTTACAAGTCGCTACGACTTGGCCTAGCGACTTGGTCGTGGCGAGTTAGCCTAGCGACTTGGTCGTGGCGAGTTAGCCTAGCGACTTGGTCGTGGCGAGTTAGCCTAGCGACTTGGCCGTGGCGAGTTAGCCTAGCGATTTGTCGTGGCGACTTGGTGCATTATATTGGTAGCGACTTGGGCTTTTGACATAGTTAAGACAGAAAGGATGAAGGAGAATCGACCACAAGACCACAACCATTATATCACAATATACCAATTACCAATGATTCAAACTAACGACCTCAGATTCATCGAAACATCATCAGTCTATACCATGACCTCAAAACCAAGACTTATACACTCTAAACAAGACTCATCGACTACCATACATAACCAACTCGTACAACCTACAAGACTAGTCAAGCCTCAACAGTGATCTCAGCCTCTTTACTTCTTTCGTTTCTATCAAAGAAACATCAACCCAAATGGTCAAAACATTCGAAAGAAAGAGAGTACATCATCGTTCCATGTTTCTATAATTAAAAGAATAAATTACATCACACCAATCTCAGAAGTCTCTCCACTATTTTTCAATGAAATATTATGACTCAAAGGTCATTTTTCAAGAGAAAGTTTCATCATTGATTGACTAGTTTTCTGAAAATAAAAGTATGCTATGACTCGACATTAAGACTCATGAAAGCGGCGGACAATCTCAACCTTGTGTTCTCTCATGTTACCCTAAGGTTTTATCAAGACTTAATTGTCAAGAAACACGGAAAAACATTTGCAACATCACTGATTATCCTTTTTGAAGTCTAAGCTTCAATTAGGTGTTCGAGATATGAAATGAATGTAACAATTATGTCAATTCACTTTCATTTGCTCGGTTTGCATCTATTCTAATCAACACATAGTTATCAACTCTTAACACTTACCAATGACCCTAGTTCGATCTTGTAGCCAACCCTTTGTCAATCAAACCATCCCTGTGGTTTTGACATCTCGTGCCATCCCTGTGGCTACCCTATGTCCTTCGAATCAAAGACTCTCTAACCATCCCTGTGGTGAGGTCTCGTTGATTAACTTTCTGAGGTAGAAACAGATGTGCCTTGATGATGTTAAGGGTTTGATGTTAAGTGTAAGATAATACTATGGACTGAGGCGGACTGAATTGAAGTGAATGAGCAGATTTGTTTGATGAGGGATTTGAGGTGTAATGTTAGTGATGGGGGCGACTGGATATGTTGTTGAGATTAAGAGTTTCAGATTTTTGTGGTATGCGTATAATGATAAGAGAGGCGGATGAAAAGTGATTTAGGGTTACTAACTTTTAGGTTTAGAAGTGATTATGTGGTTTATATAGACCCCGAAAATTAGGGTAAAACTTGTATTGGATCGGGTTTGACTTCACGTCTACGATTTGGGCTTTTCATCTTATCATTTGGTTTTGGGCCTCACATAGTTAATTTGGTGGGTTGAAGTATTATTATGCACTTTGTTGGAGTTGGACTGGGTTCGACATTCATGGACTGAAGAAAATTCTTACTATCCGAAACCTATCTTTGGATGCAAAATCTTATTATTGTTGATATTGTGGTGTATTGTTGGTATTTTGGCTTGACTAATTTCTCGAAAATACACGTTCAAGGATATTGCTTGATTAAGGCTTGGATTGGATACATTTTAGCTTCATGGGCTGAACTTGGATGTGGATGATGCACTGACAAGCTTCTCATAATTGGATCATAATTATTATTGTTGATAATATGATTTTTATGAGACTCGAGTAAAATGAGTTTTTGTTGAAATGAGTTGATGTTCATGAGATTTGATTGGTTATGATAGTTAATGATGAGATTGGGTATGATGAAGAGTTTATGATTTTGATATTTGGGCTAATGAAATTTGGTTATGTGAATTGATGAGATGATGAGATTTGGTGTGATAGGTTTGATACTTTGGTTTCTACATTTTCACGAAGGACATTATGTTGCGGCTTGAATTGATGGATGAACAAAGTTGACTTTGGGGTTGCTTATATTCGATATCTTTTCATTTGGATTTGAAGTGAGGCTTTTCCAGGCGTGTTTACCTATTTCGTCTTCGTTCTTTCTACCCTTTCGCAAAGATGACTTGTTTGGGCATTTACAGAGTGTGATAAAGACTTGGCCATTTAATTACGGTTGTGATTCTTTCTCGATTTACCCACAACGTAACTATCACTTCGGTGTCTCACTCAGTTGAGAATGTCAAGAGGTTTCGTACATTGGGTACACCGTTTCTTTTCACAAGGATTAGTGCAAGTTTAAGTAACAAATCTGGGGAATTTTACTTCATAATCAAGTTTGGCATATCGGGTTTACTTCTCCATGTGGTCACTACAATAGCCGACAGAATGCGTGAATGATGTGTTTACCAAAGTATTGATTGGGTGGTTGATGTTTTTGTTGATGTTGGATAATGAACCGCTGATGAATCGCTGCATGTTCCCCTAAAACAGATATTCTCTGAAACCAAAGTCGTCGTAATACATTCAAGCTGACATTGTTTACGGTTTTGTCTTGATTTTGTAAAATCCCGCGAAAGAACCTATTTCTCGGTTTAAATCATAGACCTGTAAAATCCCGTGACAATGGAAACATCCTGGTATTAGTAAAGCGCATTTCCGGATCTATCTTACGGTTTATTCTTGGTTTTATAAAATCCCGCGAAAGATACTATTTCTCGGTTTAAACCATAGAGTTGTAAAATCCCGTAATGATGGAACCATCTTGGAGAAGAGAAAGTGTAATTTTGGATCTTACCTGATGCTGATGCTACGGTTTCTGCTTCAATGAAGGGATAAAAGGGTGTACTTCATGAATTGGGTGTGTGTTTGGGTTTTTCTTCATGGCAACTTGGTTATTACATGGTTTTACGGGGTTATGTGCTTTTAACCATGGTCGGGATAAAACCATTATCAGAGTTCGTTTAAATGTCAAAGAAGGCTAGATTTGAGCAGTTAACCAGAGGATGTGACAACGGCGTTAATTCAGTATTATTTATTTGAGGTTGAAGTGAATTATCACGGGCGAGTGTACTTAGTATCTGAAGGTATCGGGGATGGTTGGATGAAGATTCTTCGAGATCCTTGTTCAAGCTTATTATTAAAAATGAAGACTTGGAAATCTAGTTATTGTTGGGTGATTTTTACCTTTTCTTTTACCACTTGGGGGAACTGGGCTCTTACCACCACAAAATAACTATCACTTTAAGGAGTTACGTTGTAGTGCTCAGTGTCACATTGAATTGTGGATTTTCAAGAGGTGATGTACGTCTATTACTTGATGGTTGGTTGGTTGAAGAGTATAGAGTACTTAGAGATTCAAATGGGCATGATTTCTCGACACCGCTCTTTGTTACATATGTGCAAGTTTAAGTCACGAGTTCGGGTTAGTTTACTTCAGGGTCAAATTCATCATATTGGGTTTTTCTCCATCAGCTGTCAC
Organism: Chrysanthemum makinoi; assembly: GCA_910596185.1. Lineage (NCBI taxonomy): Eukaryota > Viridiplantae > Streptophyta > Magnoliopsida > Asterales > Asteraceae > Chrysanthemum > Chrysanthemum makinoi. The sequence continues at coordinate 50,342,470 of OU343216.1, read as the reverse complement.
GACAAAGAGCCTATTGAATGATAATGGGATTGATTACATGTTTTGCTAAGAGAGTTGAAAAGAAAGAGATTATGACATCTGTTCACATCAGTTCAGGCCTCGTACTCTAAAGAAAAGAAAAGTGTACGTTTCAGTGCGCTTTATCTTACAAAGAAGAGAAATCTTCTTATGACGTCTGTTCACATCAGTTCAGGCCTCGTACTCCAAAGAAAAGAAAAGTGTACGTGTCAGTGCGCTTTATCTTCTGAAGAAGAGAAATCTTCTCTATTATGACCATTCTCATCAACATGCTTCATACTTTTTCCATGCGCTTCAGTCATCAAGTGAACCGGCTACTTTTGTTGATTGTTTCTCGATTCCACTTTGCTCAACTATAATGACGATGGCGACATCCTGTGCTGATTTTTGCGGGGAGAAGTGTGAATAGACTACATTTGGATAATGTTCACTTGTTTAATCAAGAATGGCATCTCCGTATGCAATTCTTGAGGGGGAGAAGAAGTGTGAATTTTTGCATTGTTGATTGATATTTGAGAATATAAATGGTCATACGGCTCTAAAACTCATGTAAGAACCGAGCTTCTTCTTATCGGGTCATCTTCACATGGAGTTTTTCTCTTCTAAGAGTCGTTGGTTGACATCTTCACAAGTTGATATGAGTTTATTGACAAAGTGCTTCCGGTTAATGCTTCACGTGCACATTAACATGATGATTCCGAACAACCTTCTGTTCTTGTTTGATGTGATTGTTTGCTTGGTGTTACCATTTTGTGTGTTCGCTGCGGGCTGATTGCTGATTTCCTTGATGAACATCTTTCCGTTCTTGTTTGATTGGGAGGATCTTAATTAAGGGGATTTGCAAGATGTAAGTTAATTGGGATGCTTTTTGGTGATGTTCTTGTTTTGGTGAAATGAAGATGTTAACTATCTATTCCCCAACTGGACAATCTTGAAGAAGGTCGAGTCTACAGTCGGTTCTACATTTTCCGCTACATGTTAGAAGACTAAAGACGAGTTGCATTTAACGATCTAAAGACTTCTTCTTTATCTGGGCATTTATCAAACAGATTGTCGGTTTAGGGGGGAGCACTAATTGGGAGAAAGTTATAAGTCAGATTCAATTCCGAATTAGACTTGCTCATATTTTTAGCATTGTGACTCCTCGAGGATTGATATTGACTATTGTTGGACATTTGACACAAGGTGATTACTTGAGTTAATCATTTATCACTTATTTGAGATTGAAGTTGACTTTCACAAAGGCGTGTTCTTATTTGATAACTTGCTCGAGCTTAAGAATTTGAGGTGAAGACTTGGTTTATCTAGTTACCAGCAATCGAGGTGGATGGTTGAAGACCTGGTTAACTATCACTATAGGAGTTACTTTGTTTTACTCTGTCACACATATGACGGTGTGGATAATCGCAAGAGGTGTTAATGTCTCATACTTTGTTTGGGTAGTGAGTACTTAGAGATTTGCTTGAAGCATAAATTCTCTACACCGTTCTTCCATCATTAGGTGCAAGCTTAAGATACAAATGTGGGGAAGTTGACTTCAGTTTCAAGTATGGTATAGCGGGTTTTCTTCTTCATTGGTCGCTTCAAATTGTCTACATAAGGGTTGATAAAAATTGTCAGAGAGAGTCTTCAGCAAGTTGATTCTCACAGAGTTCAAGTGTTCTTCTCAACAAATTTCTAGTATACGGGCTTATAATGATTTGCTGACTCTGAAGTGTCAAAACCAGCAAGAGGGAAGGAGACACATATCTAAACGCGAGTAAACTTGATGAACTTAATACTTCTAAGTAATTGAAGATATCCCGGGAAGACAAATGTTATTACCGCAGAGAAACTCAAGGTTTGACTCATGGCGAGTAAACTTGATGAGCTTAATACTTCTAAGTGATTGAAGATATCCCGGGAAAACATATGTCATGACCGTAGAGAAACTCAAGGTTTTACTCATCAAAGCGTTTAGTGTTCTTATTCCAACTACGTGGGGAAGTGATGTTAGAGAAAGTTTCTGAAGATAAAAGAGGTACACTAGTGTGTGGTGATTTCGATGGTATCGCAATGATCGGGGGAGAGATATTGTGTACATTGGGATGCTCTGTTTCACTTGAGTGCTTAATCGTGATTTTGAGATATAATCACTTATTTCGGTGTTGACATCCGCAGAGATTGTCACCCGCAGAGATAATCAGTGACTTGGCCTGCTTCTTCAATGTTATCAGTTATTCATTCCTTTTGTATTGGTATACTTCGGATACTTGAGCTTCATACACATTCATCAAGGACGAAAGATGTGAACATAGGGGAGGTGTTCTACATTACCCTCTTGATGTGTATTCGGGAGAGTTCTTGGATATTGGTGTACTTCGGGTTCTTGAGCTTCATACACGTTCATCAGGGAAGAAAAATGTGAACATGGGAAGGTGTTCTTCATTCCCCTCATGAAGTGTATTTGGGAGAGTTCTTGACATTATACAAAGAGGCTGACTGCATCAATTCAACTACTTGGGGGAATTGCTCTCTTGACACCTTTTGGAATGGATCGCTTCAGACGTCAGTTGAAAGGAAATTTGAGAAGATTAATTATACGTGGGATGATACGTTGTTGTTCTTGTTGATGATATAACCTCGAACGAAGAATCACGGTGATTATTCTTGAAAGGAGCAGCGGGATTTATGATAATGGTGTGCTTCTCTGTGCACCTGGCTAATGCAAGCTTGAAATAGAGCTTCAATCTTCTCGCTAAAGGATTTTCGGTTTGGGGGAAGCTGCCAAAGTCTCACTTTCAGATGGTTCAATTTCTTTCTTCAATGCAAGAGCCTTGGAAGCTTTGGTGGTGGAAGTTTAAGAGATGACGAATTCTATCTTCTACGACGTGCTGTTCGATATCCTTATCTCGGTACTCGTATCATCATCTTCTTAAACTATATCATCTATTCTATCCTTGTAAATATTTTTCAAAAACAAAATAGAAAATTATAAAACCTTCAAAAAACCCATAAAAATCAGAAAATTTCAAAAATACCAAAAATATGTTTTTCTATGACATGTCTTCTGGTATCGATAACATCTACGGTCTTAGAAATGTCATTCAATAATGGCACGGGACCATAGATGAAGTTCGAGCAGGAGGTGTAAATATTTCTTTCAAAACATGTCCAAAAACTATGGCTTACAGTTATTTCAGACTGTAACCCGGGCTTCAAAATATGGCTTGCAGTTACTTCAAACTGCAACCCGTGCTTAAACTATGGCTTGCTATTATTTCAGATAGCAACCCGCTAACCCGATCTTCAAGAAAGGAAATTTCTTGCCTAAACAATTTTCAAATATTTCATGCACTTATCCTAAAACAAAACAAGGAAAGTATGTCTTAGGATCTTGCTCCTACACAAATGTTTTTCCGTCTAAAATTCTTCAGAAAAATATTTGGTGTTTTCAAAAATGGTGGTAAATGAGTTGCTTTTAAAACAATCAGATTCAGAGTTCTTGTAAAATTGAAAACTCAATCAATGACTTCAAAGCTTTTAAACTTTTCATAAAATGAGTCATGGATTGAGGGGGATAATGTTTTCAAATCTACATCATCTAACGGGCTTTCTTAATTATCCTAATATGCTTAATTAAAAATGATGTTAACCTATGTTGAAGGACTAGGTGCCTAGGATATGATTGCTAGGATTAGATGATTAGTGTTTGATAAACACATTATTCTCATACATTTATATGATCTGAGTGTTATGTTGAATTGACTTTAATTAGTCGATTGCTGTTTGGGTGATGTCGACCACCATATATCTGTATGTGTGTTCACTAACGTATGCAGGTATATTGGTATATAAGAATGTTCCCGATCCGGATCCTACATAATATGATGTTTGGATGCCGAAAAGAAAGGGTAACTAGATCTTGGGTTGACAAATGAAGAAACAGAGCTTAATTGGACTTCTATGGAGAGTTGGCATAAATGCAACGTAAGAGGTCTCACTGCATCTGCAGATGGTTTTCTTCTAAGTGATTGAAGAAGCGGAGCTTAATTTGACCTCAGTTGGCATTCAAAATGCAACGTAAGAAGAAGTCTCAATCTGCATCACAGATGGTTTTCTTCCAAACCCTACAGCGCAACATCAACAAGCTTCTCAACCACCTAACATATCTTTGTGCAGGATACCATTTTTAAACAATTTTGAATAAATTGATTAAATTGTTTTTGAAAATGGAAAATATTGTTTTGAAAATATATTGGACTAATTTTTGAAAATCACCGGACTTCATGTTATCAAAACCTAAGTCACTCAATTATTGACTTCTGTCATCGATTGAGGGGGAGAGTGATTTAAAATATAATATTTTCAAACAATAGTTCTTCATAAAAGTTCTGGTTTGTACGGTAAAATGTGGTGATCTAAAGATTTAATGTTATGTCATGGTATGATTTTTCTTTAGAATCAAGGTCTTTCAAAATGAAATTTTTTCTGTTCTTGTTTGATTGTGAAATTGTTTTATTTTACTAAAAGATCTCTTAAAAATAATCATACCTGACACTAACAATCTTTAATGTCTAAATCTGGTCCTTATCTATCATTTTTTTCAAAATTAAATCTTGCCACGTCTTTCCCTCAAACTTTCTAAATGATTTAAATCAATCGGGATCCAAAAATTCTAGTTGGTTTGAATTTTTGATCGGGGAGAGATCGTGATTTAAATCTCAAATTTGTTTTAATGGAATCGGTTTTAGTCCTTTAAAGGCACTCCTGCCTCCATGTGCCAAACGATTTCAAATACACGATGCACATGTTGAGGAGGAGGATTTATCCAAAAACAAGATGAGTATTTAAACTTGGCCATATTTTCTCCCATGTTTTCTAAACCTTATTAAATCACTTGGGATCCAAAATCTCAAAGGGTTTGATATTTTTGATCGGGGGAGAATTTGTGATTTAATAATGAAATTTGATAAAAGTTGATCGTTTTGATTCAATTGTGCAGGCTGCTCTCGCGTATGTGCTAAACGCTTTTCGAATCGAAGCACATATTGAGGGGGAGCAAAACCATCGAGGTACAAAAGTTTTTTTTAAAAGAAATTATAAAGTACCTTGATTGTGTTTTCAAATGGTTTTCTTAATGGATTTTGTGATTGTGGATGTGCTTCAAAAGAACTCTTGCCTCTATGTGATAAAATGTTTTAAAATATCCTATGCACATAATGAGGGGGAGAATTTTACCAAGAAAATCAAATGGCTTTTTCGTATGAAAATAGTGATCAAAGAAAATATTTCAAAGTCCTCTTGCCTCCTTGTGCTAAACAATTTCTAAATCATACGCACATGTTGAGGGGGAGGTTTTCTAAATGATCAAAACTATTAAGGTACAAAATGCTTTGATCTCGTATCACAAGTACCTTGATTGGTTTTCCAAATGATTTTTCAATTGTTTTCATGAAGGAAAGAACAATACCAAAAGACCGACCAATTTATTGCATGGAGTTATAAGGATGGTTAGGTTAGGTATTTGTTCCCACGATCCGCCAGAACCGGAGGGATCTACCCAGGGACAATCCACTAGATAGTGTAGAGTCCTTAGGTATATTGAAAAAAGGAGAAAATGAGAAAATGGGAAGAGTGCTGAGGACTGAGACAGCTAGTAATCTTGGAATAAACCCAACAAGGTTCTAGTTATGAAGTCTCGGTAAGCACTGATGGGTTTGAAGAATGAAAAAGAATGAATGATAAAAGGGTGAAAAGAAATAGCCCTCCATCAATTCAACCTTAGGGCAGAAACCGGGTTCAATTCATATACTACTGGTGGTTACTAAGGTAACACGGGTATTGAAGACAAGACGTCATGGACCCAGTGACGCACTGCACTAAACTTCCCAAGCTACTCAAGTTCCTCTTAAAAGGGCTTGTTTCATTGTCACGGGGAACCTACATAATCTATTGACTTTCTCTTAGCGATTGTTGATATTGAAGAAGGAGACCCTCTCCCTAGTCTCCGACATAGGAACCAAATGTGCACGATTGAGTCTAGAGCCAAGAGATCATCCACAATATCTCATTAGGACACAAAATTAATGAAGACTTGCTGTTTCACACAATGTGTAAAGTAAGTATATATTAGAGTCCTACATTATCCTTGTGGTATTGCCAGAACATCCGAGTGATATGCATACATATTCACAATGAAGATGGAAAGCCTTCTGGAGCCAACATCAAACAAGCTCATGGTGGGTGGCATGTGAGATCTATTCTATAGATCAACCATGTGACAAGCGGATAGAACGATGGGGCGATTCACTCGTGAATCAACCTTGGTCCAAGAATGGAATTGACGAATACTTTTGGAAAAACCGTTCGATGTGCAAATCTTCTTTTCTCTAGCACGTCGAATGTGTACTTATGTTTGCAAAATTCAAAAAGTATCTCCGATTGAAAAATACTTTTAGAAAAACCGTTCGATGTGCGAATCTCTTCTTTTCGCTAGCACGTCGAATGTGTACTATTTTCAAATACAAAAAGTGTTTTGATTGAAAATTGATCTTTCTCATAAAACCTTCGTCGTATTGCAAAACTCTTTATTCTAAGCAATACGCAATTGTTTTCAAATCAATTTTCATCAATCGCTGAATCTCAATTCGCTGGTTCACTCACTCCGTGTTGTCTTCTTTGAGACGTTCGGTTTGAACAAACGGCTAGAAACAGTTGCGAAACCTGTCAAGGAGATTCTTAGGAATCCTACGATCACGCAGGTGCTATGTATCTTGATCAGCGGGAACCGTGGGCGTGTACCTCAATTCAACGAAAGTGATCAAAGACACTTTCGCGTGTTTTATTGCTAGCGGTTGGTATTGCGGTACATTTGGACGATTGCGGTGATCGAATTGAGGAGTCAATCCAAAGCGCATGCTCACAAAGATCCACACTTAATGAAGAAATCATGACTGGTGCATATCTACATAACACGGCTCGATATTTTTATACTATGCTTCGCTACTGCTGCAAATATCATGAACCAGTAAGGCTTCCGCTACTCTGATGGAATGATGTCATGATTCAAAAGTGTGAGCATGTCGGTCCGAAAGTCACAACTTCACATGATGGCAACACAACTAAGGGTGATCCAGAGATTTACTGTGGCTGATGATCTCAAAGAAAGCTCAAAGATCATCAAAGATGTGGATCAGTTAAAGGCCTCCACTAAAAGTACAAATCAATGCGGACTTTGAAGAATCGCTACAAAAGCACAAAAATTGCGGAAATGAAGAATTCAAGTCTACGAGCTCAAGAACAAAGTCAAGAATAGAATGCTAGGATTTGAAATGTAAAACATGGGGTGACCTCCCTTAGGGGGAGATTGTTAGGAATTAGAAAATTCCATAGTGAAGTGTCGGTCACCCCAAATGTTATCTAGCTTAAGTTAGCTCGTAGACTTGTCGTTAGTTACGTTATTTACTGTTTTATTAGTTAGTAGGTAGTATAGTTTAGTGCAACACCGTGGAGGAAGGACGGGTCTTTACCCATCTGTATCCCACGATCCACAGGCCGATAGGAGGTCGTATTTCTTGTAACTATAAATACCCCTTCCATCCATGGAAGGGGTGGTGCTTTTAATCTAATATTTCATACTTTTGTGTAAACCTCTAGCAAGAACACCCTCTCTCTCTCTACTAACTCTCTAACTATGGCTATCATCTATTTTGATCATCCAAGACCACCCGAATCATCAACACAATAATATTTGGATCCTAACAGTTTAACTGAAAACAAGAGATGTTATGATACTTTGGTTAGACTTGTGGTGGCATTTTCTTTTTAATAGATACATTGTGCATGTTTCGATAGGTTTTATAGAGGGATTTAAAAATATCTATCATTGAATCAACAAACTAAAGAAGCTATGGTTGAAGAAAGCACAACAAACTAAGCAAGCTCAAACACAATGATATCACACATGATATCACGGTGATATCCTCGCTTTTGATATCACATGATATCACAAGTGATATCACTGGTGATATCACAAGTGATATAAACTATAATATCACACATGTTACCAGCAGTGATATCACATGATATCCGCGGTGATATCACATGATATCACAGTGATATCACTGTATATCACACATGATATCACGTGTGATATCATGATATTACAAGTGATGTGATATCACCTTTGTGATATCATGTGTCATATCACCGCGGTGTTTGAGCTTCCTCCGGTTTGTTTATAAAGATGTGTGATTTCTTCAACCATAGCTTTTAGTTTGCCGATTCAACCTATAGATATTTTCAAATCCCGCGATAAAACTTATCGAAACATGCACAATGTATCTATTAAATAGAAAAATCCACCACAAGTCTAACAAAAGTATCATAACATCTCTTGTTTTCAATTGAAAAACTTTTCTAATATTTTATAATATCATAAAACAAAAAAATCTTCCTAGGTATTTTCAAAAACACAAATAACCCCAATCATCAGAATCATCACATTCTTAGTTGATTATCCCAACTGATAACACATACAGGATAAAGAATGTAATACTCTTCATCTTTCTTACAATGTTATATCACAAGAGATAAATAAGTGTCACTTACAAATAACAAAATGAAAATAATGTCTCAAAACGGACAAAAAGCATTATAAAAAAAATGAATGAAAACGATAAGAATGTATGAAAGCGAATAAAAACGTCATAAAACGCAGACAAAAGCGTCGAAAATAGACAAAACTTATAAAACGGATGAAAAGCGTATGAAACGGACGAAAACGATATGAAAATCCGACGAACGCCTCGAAAGCAGTCACGATTTAAACGACTAAAATGGAAGAAAACGTAAAAGATGGCACGAAAACGTATGAAGCGGACGAAAATACATGAAAACATAAAATAGAGACAAAAGCGTCTAAAATGGACGAAAATACATGAAAACCTAAAAACATCTAAAAGCGATATGAAAACGAACGAAACGTTATGAAAGCGAAAACGTAAGAAAAAAGGGCGTAGCGATCAAATAAAATGTTCCGGACCGAAAACATATGAAAGCGGACGAAATGCGTATATAAACCAATGAAAAGGATTAAAACGTATAAAAGCGACCTCGCCAGACCAGCGATATAAAAAATGACGAAAAACATGAAAACATAAAAACGGTAGCGAACGTATGAAAATGGAAGAAAACGATATGAAAACGGTAAAAATCGTAAAAACGCCGGAAAATGGAAGAGGAAAACGTCTGGAAAACGGACGACCAAAACGTATAAAACTAATTTAAAAACGAAGCGTTAAAAACTGGTGTATGAAACCGGACAGAAAAACGTAGGAAAATGAAATCCAAAACGGCGTAGCGTAAGAAAATGGAGGAAAAGCGTTGGAAAACGGAAGAAAGCAGATGAAAGCGGATGAAAACATACTAAACGTATGAAAGGAAAAAACATTGAAAAAATAATAACGCAAGCGCGAATAGCGGAAAACTTTCATTTATAAAAAACGGGAGTGCTCATTAACAAAAAAAAAAAAAAAATAAAATGAAATAAGAAAAAAGGTGAATAAAAAAGGAAGACAAAAAGACAAGAAAAAAACATTGACTTAGGTTTAAGTATTAAATCTTAGGTTAATCCTTAAACTAGATGAATGGTTGAGATTTGTTCATTGGTAAGCACCAAAATAAGGGTAAGCAAAAGAAAATTCCTCCAATATCCTATGTTAGTTATAAACTGGGGTTTAGTTCTTACGTCATTAATTGTTAATGTTTTTACCAAAAAAACCAAGTTATGATCTGCATTAATTACGAGGTAACATGAGACTAATATAAGACTCAAATGTAATGCTAAACTCTACCGATCAAACCATCAACTTTAGTGGATCATCAAATTTAAGAGTTATCCTCAAATATATAACAATAGTATAATAAACATATAACCAGATATAGAAACATATGTGCAAGATTTTCAACACAAAACACATAAAAGAAATATATAAAATAAGATAAAACATGATCTGTGTTATGATTGGTGTTTGATAGGTCAAGAAATATTCAAGAATACCAACTCCATACATGCGGATTTCTTGCTTTATGCTCAATTAATTACTGTAATATTCATATGAAAATTATGACCAAAGTTTGCAGGTTCGTATGTCAAAACATTAGTAACTCAAAAATGTAGAAAACTTCAGGATATACAATCGATGATATAGAGCACATATACAACAGTATCACACTAGGACAATTGGTAATATACAACAGTTAATATAATGAACATGTATTTGACCAAAAATATACGCAAACCTAAAACAGTTCATTCCCAGCCATCGAGGTTACCTTTTTTTTCTTTCAAGCTTTCGTGCTGATAACGTGTTATAAATGTAATGAACAAGAACACAAGAATGATGGAGGAAAAGAATTCTTATTATTGAGATGTATTCATAATGTTACAATAGGAGGTATTTATAGGAAAAACCTAACTTGTTAATCAAGATTAGGATGAATATACATAAGCCAATTGATATTGATTATTAAACATGTTTTTATCATCAAATAGCACCCATAAACTCCAATTGATGGATTTTGATTTTAGGGTTCTTGCGACCCAATTAGGGATTTTGATTTCTGAGTTGTTTAAGGTTAAAATGTGAACAAGAAAGTGTTATAGGATTAATAGGAACATGTTTCTAACAACCAATTAGCCCGGAAAACATTAATAGAATCAAAATTAATGTTCTAGGGTTTAAGTGTTCATTCAGTTTATATCTCTTGATTATGTGGATGAAAAATGTTAAAACTTGTTTTAGACCACTCCTATGCATCCTAAGATATCCCAGAAACAACATTTGTTTGAATTGTAAGGACAAATTCCTTGTTCGTAAAAAGAGGGTTTATGGTTTAACGATTCTTACGAATAAGCCTATTTGTGAATAAGTGATGTGTTCATGTGCCTGTTTTGTGATCTTTATGGTGTTTGGAATGAATTGTAATCAAAGTTATCATGTTTGTGCTTAACATGAGATTAATCGTAAAGAACAAAAAAGGTTATGAACAATTTACGAATAAGAAGAATGTTTTACGAATAAATCTTACGAATAAGACGTCCACAGTTGACTACGAGTTTCTTGGAAAGAAATTCGTAAACATGGAACTTTACGCATAAGTCTTTATTCTTACGAATAAAGTGCATTCTTATGCATAACTTATTCTTCCGAATAAGGTGTTGTGTTTCGAACTAGCTTTATTCTTACGAATAAGCCTTTTAGCGTAAACTTAAGCATATTCTTAAGAAATAATCCTAAAGCTTTCGAATATGTCTTACGCATAAGAAATTCTTACGCATAAGCATAGTCTTACACTTATACTTACGCATAAGCTACCATCTTTACGAATAAGGATCTAAGTTACTCATAAGCTACTGTTCACTAGACTTATTCTGTTACGCATAAGTCACAAATTTTAATGTTACGCATAAGCACACAAAAGTAAATATGTTGTGCTCTAAGTGATAAATAGACTTGAAAACTTCAAAATTAACACGTGCACCTAACTTATCACCGCAACTTCATGTACTTGGAAATATGTGACTTAGGGCATGTAACAATCATAAATGTGATATCATCAAACAAGGAATTAGATAATAATCCAGACTTAAACTAACACAATGTGTTTCTATATGTCTGTCTCTTTGTCTAATGACTTTCAGATCACAAAATGGCTGAACATCAAGCAAATGTCAATGCCCCAGCTGAACTCACAATGGCAAACACATTCCCAGTTGTCTATGAAAAAATAATTGGCACGAACAATCTTCGTGTCGTTTTCAACAACTTCACCTGCTCAGAATCATCTTGCAGAATTGTTGTGGATATCCTTCTCCAACATCCCTTCAAATTCATTCACACAAAGTCATCCTCAATCCCTAACTTCTACATCCATCAGTTCTGGCACACCATGGAGAGGATTGAAGGAAAAGATGTTGTTAAAGTCACTCTTGATAGAAAAGAAGTCATTGTTACTGTTGCAGATCTTTGTGCTGTTCTTCTACTTCCAGATATAAACTCTCCTACTAATTGTTGAAAACTATAAGACCTTGATAGATCTTGAGCTTCGTAGATCGTTAGTATTGCTTGTGTAATCACAAACAAACTAAAAGAAAATCTCTACAACTTGTATTCTTTAGCGGAATATAAACACAAGTATAAAACACAGATAACTAAGAACTCTTTGATCCTCTATGGATCGTTATATTAATAATTTGTAAACGTCTAATACATAATTCATTCTATTGTGTTCCTTTTATAAGCAAGGAACCCTAACTTCTTCTCTAAGAAACGTAAAACTAAATAAGATATACACAATAACTTCCTAATAAAGCTCATGTATATCCTAACTAATTCTAGAATATACGGAATACTATCTTCGCAGAAACAAACTACAACTAATATAACTTCAATAGAATCATGTCTTGTAGAATCGCCTACACTTCGCCAGAATCCATCGGCCAGAATATCGGCATGATTCATACTTCACATAATTCCCAACAATCCTCCCTAAACTGGAATTTGACTTGGTTAAGTTCCAGTTTCTTGATAGATCTTTAACCTTGCAGCACTAGAGGATTGTATTCGAACATCATCAGCAAAGAATCAAAACAAAACATCTCTTTGATGATTAAACTCGAAACTCCGGATCTTTGCAAAGAACAAATGACAACATGTACATCAAAACATATTAGTTTCAAACTATTCTCATCACATCCAGGTGTGTTAACTCTGTGAGAGGTGAATCATTGAAAATAATGGATTTGATGTCTCTTTACCAATAGCCATCACTACTGGAGTAGCCAAATATTTAAGTTCGTAAACTATGGTACACGATAACCATCCGATTTATTAGCAAACCAACAACCATATAACGGATTTGAAATGTCTTTACCGTAGCGTTTGCTCGTGACTAGTTAATTCTTAAAATTGGTGAACCGATTACCAAATATGGTAGTCCATTTGCCTTTACCACAAGCCATATACATGTGGGTTAGTCAATTCTCGGATTCCAAAAAGGAATAAACCATGGTGAATTGATGACCATACAACACTCAACAATTAAGCATGGGTGGTTGCAAACCCTATGATTTTGAGCAAACCATTACTGACTATCAACAGATTTGATGTGTCTTTACCAAAGCTGTACCCTTTGGACTAGCTAACTCTTTGACATACACAAGGTATATCGGGTGAGTTAATAACCAGCAATAATATACAACAAACCTGCAATAAAAGTTAGTTAAATAAAAAATATTGTTTTTTTTTTTTTTTTTTTTTTAATTAAGAACTAAACAAATAAACAAAAATTACAAACCATACAAAGTACCATAATCAAGATGAACCTCTATGTTTCATAAAACGATTCTTAATAACACCAACATTGTTCGACATGCAAATTATCATTGCCAAGCGGGATCGGAGGAACTTCCAACTTCCGGATAAGCATCTTTCCATAAGCCATAGATAATGGATCGTTCTCTCGACAAACATACAGAAAGTAATACCACCTTTTGTCTCAACTACATGCACAAGCGAGAGGATAAAATCTCCAAGACGTAACCTGCCACAAGTGGGAGTTCTTCCAAATAAAGTATCCTTTACCATTGGGAGATATTGAATCAAACAAATCATGAAGATCACCCAATAAATATAGCCGAGAACCCTTTGGTGCATTAGAATGGTAATACTTATTGACAAGATTATACAACGTAACCAAATCTGTCATGTCAACCAAATGCAATATCTCCTTCAAAAAGTTAAATTCCATGGTGGTTTAGTCAAGCGGTGAATCACATTAAGCTCATCATCGTGACACCAATTAATCAAAACATCATGAGACCCCTCAGAAAATCATCACAGATCCTTCTTGAATAAAAGATGATTCATACCTTGAAATCCACATGATTATCCTTGTGAGATGTCTCATCCTTAATATTTGCTTCTGAGATGACTGAATCCGGTGATCTCACGAGATTTCCTAAGAGAACTTCGTTTGCCATCCTCTTCTTCCTCCTTCCGAGGAAGATATATGTCCAAAGATGGAATATCTTGGATTCGCTTGTTGCATTGAAAAGATTACGTATTTCATTCATTCGCCAAGCATCTTCTTCCACAATATGGATTTGACAGGTGATTTGTTTTGACCGTTAAGCAAATTATCTCCTACGTATCAACAGACTTCCTGAAATGAAGTTGAACGGCACATCGGATGTTTGTGGCTCCTGAAGGTTCAATGAGAAGCTTAGGTGGACACAATAGAAGGTACATCGGAAGAAACCACAGAAGAAATGAGGATAAGCTGGTGGTGAAGCCGAGAAGGAACACTGGAGACATCATCTTTGGTGGAATATCATCAAAATTATCCACAATCTCAACAAATTTAGGTCTTTTGGCCTGTAGAGCATCTGAATCATCAGCAATTCTTTTCAAAATAGATCTGGAAGCAGGACTGATGAAGTAAACTTCATAATCTTATGATAATATTGAGTAACTCATCATCAGGTAAAGCCTTAACACCTTGTAGTCATACGAGTTATATAGAGAAGTAACTCACGATATTTCCTACTCCTCATATAATCTTTTGTTGAGCCTTGATTGTAGTCTCACTTTCTTAGTTTTGTTCTTTTGAGCTTGAATAGCTCCTTTTCCATAGCTTCTTTCTTCTTTTGTTGTCCAAGAGCCATCATGCGAGCCACAAAATCATCACTATTAAATCTGCTCCCCAAAACTTTCTGAGCAGTGAAAAGTTAGAAAACACTTCTTTGGTAAAGCATCAATGTTCAGCCAGAGGCATTTGAGTAGCCATTTCATCAAATTCTTTTAGCTCTCAGGAGGCAATTTAGAAATATACTCATCTTCATTACATTGAGCCAATTTAGCACTTTTCTTCAAATTGGCACATTCATCTAACATCCTCTGTTGTGCTAACCTTTCTGATTCACTTCACGATCTGGAACCAAGCTTCGGTATCAACCGTTTACTCACGTCTCTTTATCGGTAGATCCAACAACAACATGCTGGCGAAGGAGTATCACTAAAAGGTATAGAAGCGAGGTTGAGATAGTACATTTGAAGCTTGACCATCACACCAGCAATGTCCATCAAAGTATATGACAACATGTTCTTGATGGTGAAATATCTTCACTTTTACAGTGTATCTTATGCGAATTGCTTTCTCCTCAGTCTAGTAAACAAAATTGGCTCCTTTTTTTACGTGCAAGATGTACCAACCTTTGGAATAGAAACATTAGATTCTTGAGCCACATTAGCCAACATATCAAGTGACTTAAACCGATCATCCATTGTCTCATCAGGGAAGAAACATCAATCTCCTTTTTCTTACGGCCCAGTTGTACTTCCAAATCCTAACCTTTCTTTCAATTCAATAATCTCACCACCAAGATGATTTGTCTCTCAAGCTCTTCTTGAGATCGGCAACCATTACATACTTGTTCACTAAAGCATACAAAGATGTAAGTCTAATAGGGTCCTCGACTCACTGGCCAGTGCTACGTGGTAATGTGAGCATCATTGGGCCTTCGGAAGAAATAACATGCTCAAAGAATGGAACATGATCATCTGAATCTCTAACAGGACTAGGCATTTATTAAACTGATCTCAACCTCATCAAGGGAACACGAGTAGGTGGTGGACTAGATCTAGGTGAAGGAGTGGATAAAGGTTGTTAAGGGAGTAACAAGATGTGCTTGGCAGGTAGAGGGCCTTCATCTATTGTCACGATGGATTCCCATCGGCAACAATAGTAGAAGGTGGAGAACCAACAACATTGCCCTCATCGGCTGATTCATTGCCTTGAGGCAACATAGCGCTAACGGCGATGATGTGCCCTCATACTAGTTTCTGTTGAAGCAAATAGTTTAGCTTGGATAAAGCTCCATGGGATAAAGGCTTGGGTTTGGGTAGTAATGTCTAATATTATTTTCAAAAAACTAGGAACATTAAAAACTTGTTCTTTTCCTAGTTATATTCTCACCATATTATCAAAAATAAACTTAGAAAATTATAAGTTAAACCACGAATAGACATATAATACCACATCCCAATTGAGTAGAAAATTGGTCCCATCCTCCCGATTTATTGCTTAAACACTGAAGCAATGTATGAACCAAAAACCTCCACATAGGACAAAGTTCATTCTTTAACACATGTCGGTCCTTGTACCTTGATATCCAATTGCTCTTAGCCCATCAAGTACCACTTTACTTGAATGATAAACCCCATTCTCATCATTCAATCGAAGTTCGACTTCTTATCGACTCCTCTGTCACCACCTATACTAGTCAATCATTGCAACAATCTGTATCACTCGTTTAGTAGCAATTAGCCCAAAATTGAGTAACCAACGATTCATATATTGCATTGGAGAATGTGTTAAAACATAATGAATCTTGGACCTCTGTAAGAATTCTACCATCGGTTAGATACAACTCATCACCACTTGTTTGTTCCCAGGCTTGACTTTATTATGATCATGCTTGAATTGAAGGTACCTTAGAAAAAATCGTAAGTTAGGGTTAAGATCCACACAAGTGGAAGTGTTTTGAACGTGAGTAAAGAGGGAATCGTTTAATTTGAGACGAAGATATCTTGAATAGAGAATAAGTAGTAGTTTCCAATTTTGGTCAAATTGTTGACCCGAGTCTTTGGCGTGTCGCGCTACTTTTCACCCAATTCAACAACCGGTGAAACACTAGTCATTACTGGCGAAGAATACCGTCGGCAGAAATAGATCACGCGTATTCAAGAAGCTTCATAAATATCTTTTCTTTGTTTCACCCACACATTATTAAATCTCATTAAGTCTTGAAACTGTCTATAAAACAATCCCAATGCACACATAACTCTTCATCAAAAACCCCCTAATATCATCACAAACCCTAATTTCATCAATGAAAACAAAATTAACCACAATCGATCATGAGTATAAACACGAGATCATAGATCTCACAACATCATCCTCATCATCATCATCATCATCGCCAGTGATGATTCAAACCATGGCCATTACTTTTCCTCAACCATATCCACGTGCGTGAAATCACCCTTTCTCCCTTCTTGAAGATGATAGTATAGTGAATCAGTGAATCTGCTGATGATTCGATGACTCCTATGGAGAGAACATCTTACTCCCAAACTCCGGCACCTCGGCCTCACGAAGGTCACTGAGCGGTAGCCACTCCCTAAGGATAGAGAGGTGGTTCTTGGTCTTATGCACCAGTTTTAGTGCTTCATCACACATCATTATAAAGGAAGGAGTTAAGAAGGTGGAAGGATTGCTTTTGGTGAAATCGTGAATGAAGCACAAAGGACATATGTGTTCATCTTCATCATCATCGTTTTCATCAATCCATCCTCCCCATTTTGATCCAAGCTTGCGTCATACGGGTCATGTATCTCCGACCATCGAGATAGAATGAATGGGTGGTTATGCAAGACTTCAAGCATATCCAAATCTATTGTGAAAGATGTAGCGTCATGCATATCCAATGACTTTGTTAGATGTTGGAATAGATGATATAAACAAGATTAGATTAGTAGTCATAAAAGCTCTTTTTCTTGTAGTTGCATTTGATGTTGATTGTACTCTGTAAAACATGGTTGTAAAGCATTTCTCGAATGAATGAATGAACAATTTGCTTGATACATCTCTTGAATGAACATTGTAACAGGTACATTGTCTTCGGTGAAACAAATAGCTCACTTGGCACTTTACTGGTCAGTAGAAACAAGCTGGGAGCTTTCTTGACCATATTCCAAATTAACAACCATGGTAAATTCCAACTTGAACGCTAATCACGCAAAACCAGTGAGCAGGAAAACACACCAACAAACAAAGAAAAACAAACTAAGATTACATTAGCTGGTTAGTGTTAGTGAACAGCAAACAAAAGTATACATATAAAAACCTATACAAAATTACAAATTAACATGCAAAGTGTACACAAATCCTCCCCTGAGGCATATGCCTCCCCTTAGGCCTATGCCTTCCCTTAAACTGGGTTAAGGGTTAAACATAATATGGACCACAAGGTGTTGAAACCTTGGTCCATCAAAAGCTTTGTTAACAAATCTACACATTATTATCGGTGTTAATTTTAACCACTTTTATCAAATGTTTGTCATATGCATCTCTTATAAAGTGGTGCATGATTTCAATATGTTTTGTTGGCAGAAAAACTAGATTTTTAACAATGCATATGGTACTTTGATTATCAATAAAATTGTTGTGTTCATGAAGTTATACCCATAATCCAACAATTGATTTTGTATCCAAAGAACGTCCACGACAATTTGCGGCACAGAACGTACTCTGCTTCGGTAGATGAGGTAGCTACAATAGTCTGTTTCTTGCATTGCCAAGAAATCAATCTCTTCCCAAGGAATTGGCAACCTCCAGTGGTGGACCTCCTATCTAGATTTGCACCAACATAGTCACTATCACTATATGCTAGGCTTAAATGGAGATTCTTTTGGGTACCAAAGGCCTAAATGAGGTTGGCCTTTGAGGTACTTAAAGATCTTCTTGACAACATTGAGATGGGAAAGTAAGTGGAGTAACTTGATGTCGAGAACAAACACTCACAGCAAAAGTAATATCGGGGCCATTGAAAATGTCGAATACATCAAAGAACCAATCATAGATCTGTAAAGATGTACATTCACTGGTGTTTGACTTTGGAGCCTCATAAGGTGTAGCTGCAGTCTTACACTCTCATACCAAACTTCTTCAAGATGTCCCTCATATTTGTCACGACTTATAAAGATACCATCGGGTTCTGGCGAACTTGGAACCCAAAAGAAAGTCATTTCTCCCATGGCACTCATCACGACTCTCCCTTCATAAGCTCCTCAAACTCCCTGCACCAAGCTTCCTTTGTGGATCTAAAAATAATGTCATTCACATACACTTGCACAAGAATAATATCTGTGGAATTCTTCTTAAGGAAAAGAGTCTTTATCAATTACCTCTTCGATAACCATTCTTGTGAAATATTTGAAAGCCTAGCATACCAAGCTCCGGTGCTGATGTAGTCCATAGAGAGCTTTGACTACCTTGTAAACATGATTAGGATGATTCGGGTCTTCAAATCCTTTAGGTTGAGTGACATAAACCTCCTCTTCTATTTCACCATACAGGAAGGCTCCTTTAACATCCATCTGATCTAACATAAAACCCATATAGGATGCATAAGCCAAGAAAATCCGTATGGCCTCAACTCTACCACAGTGCAAACACTTCATCATAATCAATCCCCTCCTCTTTTCTATAACCTTGAGCAACCAATCTTGCTTTGTTTTTAATGACAACACCTCTTGCATCTCTCTTATTTTTGATCCATTTAGTCCCAATTGCTTGCCATCAGGGTAGTGGTACCAATATCCAAACTTGGCGATTTTGAAATTGTTGCATCTCTTCCTGCATTGCCTCAAGCAACTTGAATCTTCAAGAGCGTGAGTACTTGGTTGGTTCCACTTGTGAGAAAAAACAAGCAAGCGGACAATGTTCATAGTGCGTATGATTGTCCCTTTCTGATTTGAGACATAAGAGATAAGCCACTGACCATATTTAGAACTTGCGGTGCCCCTTGTTCTAACAGGTGCATTAGGATCACCAATAATATTTGATTGTGGATGAGTATTGTGAATCCTTTTTGTAGCAGTGGTGTTGACTTCAATGGAAGAATCAAGATTAGTCATAGTAGGTTCAAAATCGGTGTCATAAGAAGGTGAGGTGAAGATTCCATTTAGGTTGATGATGATCAAGATCCGAGGGTTTTGGAAACGTGTATAAGGTTCTCCAAAGTCTGTTGACACTCTAGTGGAAATAGGAGTAGAAACAACATGTCTTCGGCAGAATTGGTGATGATGGAGAAAGCAGTCACATTCGCGTGATGTTTCCACGATTGCTTCATGGCACTCTCCTCAGCATTCCTCTCGACATCTAGATTAGGCATACTCTTGTTTCTTCACCTAGCAAGGTCTTCACATAGTGTGAAGATCATCTTCATCTCATCAGTATAATCTCTAAGTGTCACAGCAAAATTGTTAGGGAGAAAGAAGGCACTACAATGGGTTGTTCATCATCTTCAAACTCATTTATCAAATTAGCATCCTTATTATACTGCCTTGGTAGTTGGAGACTCTTGAGTATCTGCATGTTGGTTAGCCATATGTCTAGAATAACCCAAATAATCAGTTAAGTAATCAAGGCCAAATGACCAAACATGACCACGTCCTTGAACATTAGGTTTGTCTTCTAGAAACCTCGGTTCAATGTCTCCTCAATCTTCTTAGCGAATAAATTGTAAACCACATGCCTACTATGAGCGAATATCCCATAATATAACCGTCATCAGCTTTCTCATCAAATTTGCCCAATAGATCACTTGTATTCAGAATGGTCACTTGACAGCCAAAAGGTTTAAGGTAATGAATAGCAGGAACTTTCCCATAGAGTAGTTCATATGGTGTTTTGAAGTGTGGTCTAGTAATGGACACTCTATTCGGTACATAACAAGCATTCCCTCACAGCTTCATCCAAAACATGGTGGGTAGCTTAGAGTCTGACATTGATCTTGCGACCTCTATTAAGGTCCTATTTTTCTTTACGCCACCCCATTTTGTTGTGGGGTTCTTGGAGTGCTATAGTCCCTTTTTGATCCCTTTTGACCTACTGATTTCTATGGTATAGCATTCTTGAACTCTGTCCTATTATCACACCAAATTCCTTTAACCTTTTTGTTCAACTGATTTTCAATAAGGGTAATGAAATATTTCAACTTGGAGATGTTTCATCTTTGGTTCTTAGAAAGAATACCCAACAAAATTTGCTATAACCATCAGTGATAACGGAGACAAAATACTTTTGATCAATGCTTCTCACTTGAGTTGGACCAAACAGATCCATATGAAGCAGTGAAGGTTTAGAAATAATGCTCACGTGATAACAACTTTGTTGAGGCTCACGTGTTGCTTTCCTTTGTTGTAGGCAACACAATTATGATCATTTGTGAAGACTTTGGAAGGAAGACCTTCAACAAGATCCAGTTTAGAGAGCTTGTTTATGGTCTTGAAGTTGACATGGGCCATCCTCCTATGCCATTTGGTAGACTCATCCAAGGATGCTTTAGCCACCAATCAAGTTAAATCACCTTCGGTTTAATCAGGTTAGTTGAATGTATAAAGATTGTGATTCCGAGGAACTTTCAGAGGAGTGAAGTTTCTTCTCGGGAGTTTGAAGTCTTTAGATTGCAAGACATTCATCCTCTGTGAAAGAGTACTTTGTTCTTGGTGTCACGATTTGTGAGACGAGAACAAATTGAAGTGTTGGACCTTGACATAGTATACATTCTCAAAGTCGGTTGAGGTGTTTTGATGGTCCCTTTCCCAGTAATTCTACCATCACTTCCTCCAAAGGCTACATTGCCTCCTCCTTCAATAGGTACAAAGTGATGCATCATATCCCTGTTTCTTGACATACTTCTTGAACAACCACTATCAACAATGCCAACATCTTTATGCTTACGAGGATGATTCTACAACAACAAAAATATACAAAATATTAGTACACTATAGGCTCAAGTCATGGCGACTTGAACGCCTTAATGGATCATATGAGTTATGCCATGCAGTTATAAGATCCACTATTTTTCTTGGGTTTCCATTGAAATTTAGGTCCCTTTTTATTCCAAGAACAACCTGTTGAGGAATTACAGGCCGGTGTCGATCACCCTTTCCTCAGTCATGAGTCAACATATCCAGGCCAATGACCATTCTTAAAATATGAACTTGTTGGTTTTACATATGGTCTTGCAACGGTCTTCTCAAGGAAAGGAGAATTAGTATAAGTGGCTTGTGGAACATAAGTTGGTATAGCATTAACATTGTTCCATATTGGTCTAGATGTCCTAGAATCACCACTCCTACCCATCCTTTGCTCATGAAAATCACAATCCTTAATTAAATGAAATTTACTTCCACACAAAAAACATGTCTTCTTTTTAGAAGATTTATCAAAAAAAGATGTTCTATTTCAAGCGAAGTATTCAAACCAAAACCATGAAAAGAATTGTTTTAACAGTATTATTATGCAAAGAATTAAAAGGCAAGTCTTGAGGCAAACGTCTTGGAAGAGATTCCTTAGCAACAACTTCGACATGCATGGGTAGTCTTGGGTGTGGCGGTGTAGACTTGGGAAGGTCAGACTTGTCATTTGAATTACACTCTGTAGACCCTTGCTCGGAGGACTTGTCACTGTTAACACAAGAGACAAAGTCATTAGAAAATATCGGGTTTGGCAAGTCATTTGACTTTTTGCCATAGAGATGATGTGATCCATCAAAGTCAACAGATAAGGAAAGGTCCAGCGCATAGTATTCTCAATAGATCCACATGCAGTATGTAGGTCACACTTTACACATAATTAGCTAAGCTGGTGTGTGGATTTACGTGTGTCATCTCTAGCTTCTAATCCTACATATTTCTTAAAGCCTAAGACTATTGAAGTATTAGGTTTGACTAACATAAATGTGACTTATAACTTATTCCATTTATAACCATTCGTTATGCCTAGCAATTTCAACATCTAATTTTCTTTCACACCTTTGTTTTCGAGACACCACATCGCTCTTAATTTCTCGAATATTTTTAACTCATTTTAGCACATTCAAGATCCCTTTCTAACACACTTATTTTCTCATCATAAGCTATTTGATTCTTATGAAACCAAACCTTTTATCTTTCTAGTGTTTTAAAGCTGTTTATAAGCTTCAACTTCTACAAAGCATTCATTATATTTAGGTTTCAAAATATCATAAGCTTCTTTGAGTTCATTATAACGCTCACTACAACCAAACAAACAGTTTTGTACCCGAGAGATGCCCATCAAGGCAATCTGATCATGCCTATCCTCTGAAGTACAGCTTGCAATCAAAGCAACATTATCAATAACAGGACCATCATTTTCTGCTCAAGTTGCTTCCATCCACATTCTTTGTCAAGTGACCAAATTCTTGATCCCTTTGAAGTTCCGATATCCTCGATTCCGCTAATAGTAGAGTATCTCGTCTCATCACCAGACTTTCCTATCTGCACTCTCGGAGAAGTGACCCATCTGACCCGACATGTGAAGCACTTGACCTTCCTTTTGTCAAACTCATTTGGATCTCTTCCTTGGAAGCCAAACCTTCTGCCAGCTGTGCGCTCAAACCTCTTGATATCCATGGACGGCATAGCCACCGCCCGGCTTCATCTCTTCCATATCGGTGGATCCACGTCCATATCCTCATAGGCAAGTTCCTGGCGAGGATCATAATCACAAGAAAGAGTCCAAGCACATCTTCCATTATACCTCCGGATTGAGAACTTGATGGAGTGGTAGTGTAAGATGATGATGAGTAAGTTGGACTTGTACCATGACTCATCTTGAGGGGTAGAAGACTCAACGAATGTTGTGTGACTAGCAGTAGATGATGATCTAAAGGACTTAGCATCATGTTCAAGAGCTTTAAGTTTGTTATCTGACTCATCAAAAGTAACATATCCATTCCACCTTTAGCTTTTAAAGCAATGCTTACTTGGCAGGATTAAGGTAAAGACCTCAAGAACTTAGAATTGCAATCATCATTATCGGCTTTGCTTGCGGTGATTCTTGACTTAAAATCTTGTGAAACTTGTCATATCCCTTATGAATTCCTTCCTCTTCAGAGATTTGAAAATCTTGGCTGTTGTCTCGAGCATGGACTTTCTCATTCTCCTAGACTCTCATTCCCACGAACCGCCTTAATTGCTAACCATATGTCCTTAGCATCTTGCAAGAAGTGAAAATCACTCAAGTGATCCTCTGAGATAGCTTGAAGAAGAATAGTTTTAACCTTGGTTTCTCTCGAACCGCCAAGAAACTCTTGTGATTTTGGGAGGAAACATAAGTCATCTTCCAACAGCATCTCACGGTAGTTTTCTTCAAAGCTGTTTCCCTTGATACTATCTCCCATAGATTCCAATCAATGGTGGAGATCAGGTTTGCATCTTCATCGCCCAAAGATCATACTCCTCCCTTTTAGGTTAGGAAACTTAGCATTGCTATGTTAGAGAGACTTAGGTGTTGCAGAGATGGGTGGAGTTTTGGTTGTTGGTGATTTCACATCAACTTATCTGATCAGGCATGGTGAGTTTTTGTTTTGGTTGTATTGGTGTTTAGAAAACATGTCCTTAATAAGTAGAGAGACTCTCACGAGGCTCTGATACCACTTGTTGAAAACTATAAGACCTTGATAGATCTTGAGCTTCGTAGATCGTTAGTATTGCTTGTGTAATCACAAACAAACTAAAAGAAAATCTCTACAACTTGTATTCTTTAGCGGAATATAAACACAAGTATAAAACACAGATAACTAAGAACTCTTTGATCCTCTATGGATCGTTATATTAATAATTTGTAAACGTCTAATACATAATTCATTCTATTGTGTTCCTTTTATAGACAAGGAACCCTAACTTCTTATACAAAGACGTAAGCCTTAAATAAAGATATACACAATCACTTCTAATAAAGCTAGTAACATATCTAACTAATTCTAGAATATCTGGAATACTATCTCTGCGAGAAACAAACTTCATTAATATAACTTCATTGAGAATCATGTCTGATGAATCCAACTACACCCAGTGAGAATCCATCGGCCGATAATATCGACATGATTCATACTTCACATAATTCCCAACACTTATTATGTCAAAATCCCAAATGAAAAGGAGATTCTGGATTTCTTGGTCAATATTTGGTATGATGAATCTTCTGGGATCATATCTACTCCTCGAGTTGATAATAAAAGCATCCCACAACCATGGAGAACACTTTTATCTTATGATTCCTTGATCAGTCTGAGGAAGAGATAGTGGTCATGAGCACCAAAAGCTGATGCATTTACAAAGTTTCTAGGGAATGGTCCATGTACATCACAAAAACTATGCTACCCTCATGCGGGAGGGACATGATCAGGCATCTTAGGAATACCATGCAATATTCCTTTGTTCATTTCACCAAAGCGATCATTCACAACATTCTCAGGGAAGCATGAGACATTCCCAGACTAAAGACCCAACAAACACAATCATTAATGAGCCTACTATGGAAGTGCAGTAGGTTCTATTGGATAACCACCGTAAAACAAGGTGCAGAACTCCTGCGTGCTAATACTTGAGAGAAAAGTCAAATCGCTATCTCACATTTACTATAGGGAGGCTCTTCAGGTTAAGAAAGTTGGGTTCTTAGATGAGATCGTTGCTCCTGCACCCAATACCAGAGCTAAAAGAGCTGGAAGTTTGACAAGTACCACCAAGTCAAAGTCTAAAAGAACATCAAGAGTGGTAAAGAGGAGAATTCCCGCTAACATTGTCAAGCCAGAACCGTCACCTGAGCCAACATCACAACATGATGATTGAGAAAGCGGAGTCATATGAACATGTCTTCTATTGAGTTGATGGCGATGTCCTTACTAAGAGGAGAAAGAGAATAGTCCAACTTTAATTGAGTTAGAGAAAGACATCGATGCATATGAATCTTTTGAAGAAAGCAACAACAAGTTCGAAAAGGAAAACACTCTTGTGAAGAAGAACAAGAAGATTACGATGGTATATTCTATGGATGAGGAAAGACAATTTCGAAGTAAGACATTGGAAGCGAGAAAGGATGGAATATCTAGCCCAACCTTTCGGTTAATCAACTTGGTGAAGCGGGGAGAGGTTCGGTAGTCCTCCACATTTGGAAGATCCATTGCAAAAAACTCTTACCCCATCTGATCCGGTTAATCAACCCGGTAAGGATCAGGGTGTCACTGTCTCTACAACAATTGAAACAAAGCAACCACAACAACAACAACAACAACTACAAGAAGAAGAGCTAGGTGAAGATGATGAGATGTTAGATCTTTGGAGTAACCCGGTCGGAGATGAGGATAGGATTACTGATCATGATGTTTTAGCGGCTGAAGATGAAATGAAATGAAAAGAGGTTGAGGAAGAAGCTGCTAGCGTTGAAGAAGAAAGGCTAAAGAAGGAAACAGACAACTACATAGTTGACAATCCAACACACAAGCCTCAACAATCTTCGAAGCCGCATTCACGACACCACCAAACGAATCATCATCTCATTCATCACCTCCTACTTTGTAAAACAGCAAGTCAACATTAAAATACGTCAAGAGAAGAAGAAGGCTGACACATGGATGTCTCGTGTCATGTCCAAGATTTGGAAAGTTGTGCACCACTCATGGACTCGTAAACAAAACCATCTTCAATCTCAAGTGAACACATTGGCTGAAGTGGTCACGGATCTTTCAACACAGATGTCTACGTTTCAAAGCCAAAGAAAGCTGGCCAGAGGTTCATCTACCGGGATGTTCAAGGTCAAATGGATGAGCAAATCAGAACTACACTCATGCATTTCGCTTGACACGGTTCATGGAGTGCATGTGAAATGTTAAAGCAACTCCAACCATAGTTAAACCGGTCAGCCCCCGTTGTCCTGCGAGGAAGTCGATTGCGAGCTAGTGAAGAAAATGGGCGCTAGAGCTCCATCTTTCACCAAGGATGGCGAACTTTATGATCTTCTTATTGGCGACAACTTAAACATCTTGCAAGAAGATCACGAGGGAAAGAATAAGGCCAAGGATAGTAAATGACGGACAAAGATTAAAATGCTAAAAGATAGAAGAAAACCGGTGGATCGTCATCAACCATGCCACCACCACCTGCTAAGACAACTACCACCTCTACACAACAAACCACCACGGTAACCTCCATCGAGCAATAAGAGGTTCAACCACGCCACCAGTAAGATAAAACCCGGTGATCACTTTACATACCGCGTGGTGAGGATCGCTGACACGAGCCTAGCTTTGAACCACAGCGAAACATCAACCAATGCCTCAACTATCACCAAGACCATAATCATCTTGAATGAAGGA
>OU343216.1:50245934-50315339 GCA_910596185.1 Chrysanthemum makinoi | reverse complement strand
TCAACAAACCTTCCAATCGTAGGATGCTCAAACTTGAAGATCAAGTCAAATTCCTAATGAGCTCCTACGAAACTCCTAAGCCTTCACGCCAAGTGAACAAAATCACTCTAGCTTGTGAATTATGTAGTGGTCCCCACGACACTCATGATTGTACAAGACTCCCCGAACAAGCTTTTCCGGACTACGCCTCCACGTGTACCAACGGAGCGGGAGAGAAATGATACACTTTCAAGCCTGAGTAAAACAACTTAGGAAATTCCTACAACCCCTCATGGAGAAATCACCCTAACCTTAGGTGGAGTCAAAACTCAAACCCGCCCCAAAATAACTCATCTAGTCCACCCAATAGGTCCCAACCAAACCACACCTCCTACAAAAACCCTCCAACACCAGAACTTCCACTAGTCTTGAGGGAATGGTGTCCAGTTCATGTCATTTCAAGAACTCGATTGACTAAGCTTGAAGCTAATTTCAACAACCACCGCCAAAGCTAGATGACAACCAGCTCGACCCCTCTTAAAAGCTCCCTTTCTGGATATTGGAGCACTCCTAAGTGACACTATAAAGAACCCAAAGTGAATCGATTTAATCGACTTTATGTTCTTGCTCACAATGGAGAGTGCATATCCATGCCCTTCACCCCAATCCATTCGATTAACGCCATCGCCGACCAGTTCCAAACGATGTCATGAGATACCAAGGACCCGAGCCAACGGTCCATCCAACTCTTGAGAAACCTATCAACCAAGAGCCCAAACCTACTCTAGAAGATGAGTATAAGGAGCTCAACAAGAAAAAATCAGTTCTTGAAGTCTTGACTCATGCGCCTTATTATAATGCTTTAAAAGAGAAATATGAGCAAGAACTAAAATTAGGAGAACGTGGGTCCGTATTTGTACAAAATAAGTTACCTAAGAAGTTAGATGATCCCGGCCTATTCATTCTTCCGTGTAGCATTGGAAATTTCAAAGCTTTCGACACATTAGCCGACTTAGGGTCAAGCATCAACCTTCTTCCGTTGTCCCTCCATAAAAGCCTTAAACTAGGTAAAATAGAACCAACAGAAACCATCTTACGTTTAGCGGATGGTAGTATTGCATATCTAGTAGGGATAATAAAGGACATGGTATTACACGTAGGTTAACTAACCATTTTTGGCAGATTTCCATGTGCTAGACAAAAATAAGGACCCAACATGCCCATTGTTAGTTAGAAGAGGATTCTTAGCTACCGCTAGTGCCATAATTGATTGTAAGATTTCTAAGATAGTGGTAGGAGAAGGGATTGCTAAGTCAATTTATGATGTCAAGAAGCATATCTACTACAAAGAGGATTAACAAATACCCTATGAGATCATGTTGGATAGAAAACCATCTAGGTATGGACCTTGGACCAATAGAGATTTTGTAGGCCCTCAACGACCTTTCTATCTAAAAGAAACCTTCGTGAGTAACACAACTCTTAATGAACAACAATTGGATAGAGTTAATACAAATAATCCGTAAAAACATTTATTTATATTTTACGATCTTCTAATGTTTTGTCGATAACAAACCTAAAATCATTTTAACGAAACAAATAAAATAAGTAAATGGTTTGAGCCAATAGTTTACTAACACACTTACATTTTCACATAAAACACTAAACAAGTAAACGTGATTCTATGATTTAGTAATACATATGTACAACAACTAGTGTTTACATATTGGGCAAATATATACATAACTAGTATATATTATAATGGGTAATATAAATGGGTAGAAGTTTAAATATTTGACCCATTGACCAAATACATAGAATGTAGTTGGGTAAAACCCAAAGTCCATGGCCCATACCCATGGAGCATAACCCATAACCCATTGCATGACATCATGCATAAGTCATATATGGATATTATCCATGACCCATGGTTTTAACCCATGACCCATGGACTAGATGCATTGCATCTTGTAGATACATTGTATCTACTTGGATACCCATGGTCCAATGTCTAGGACCCATGACCCACAAGCCATGACCCATGACCCAAAACCCATGGGCAAAGGGGAGCATCCCACAGATCCCCAGTAATACACAGGACGTATCCCTCAAGTGAGGGATCCGTGGAAGAGTAGCTAAATTTTTTCCATAAATAGTGAGCCATTTCTTCCTTTTGGATGGCCACTCCCACACATACTTTCTCCAAGTATTGTAACCTTCTAACCTCAGATCCTAAGGATCTCTCTATGTAGTTTGTTTTATTTTTGTGTGGTTCTCTAGGATCCTCTTAAAGGCGAGATCACCACCTCTTGAAGTCGAGCAAGCTCAAGTCCATGAGTTGCCATGCTTTGTAATCATCAAGACTACTGAGGTTCTCTTGTTAATACTTCTTTCTTTCTCTATAGAAGTGTTGTGTCCAAGGCATTAGTGAAGGATGACGAAAGAGTCAACACGAAAGCATTAGTGAAAGGTTCTTAACGTCCATGTCAAACTCATTAGTGAAGAATGCTAAAGGAGTCAAGACGAAGGCATTAGTGAAAGGTGACAAACGTTCGTGTCAAGGGCATTAGTGAATGATGCCAAGAAGTCAAGTTAAGTGGCATTATTGAAAGATGCCAAGGGTGTATAATCGATTAGGTGCATCGATATACAAATAGAGATAGGTTGTATCCAAGGATATTGATATTCTTTATGGCGTTGTAATAAGGAGTTGGTATCCTTCGGGGTTAGGTGTTGTGTATTGTTGGGTAGTAGTTCCTCCATCGTAATGAAACTCGGTACTTATCCTAGTACCGGATAAAGGGTAGGCGACGTTGTGATAGTTGTGGTTCTACCTTGTGGAAGAACCTGGTGTCTAGCCTAGTACCAAAAAAAGAGTAGGCGACATTGTGAAGGCTTCTCCGCCATAAGGAGCTGGTGTCATGTAGTGTTTACGAACTCTCGAGTAGGTGACTCGGGGAGTGGAGTAGGGCAAGGAAGGTGTCCTTGTAGCCGAACCACTATAAACACTCGTGTCGTGGTTATGTGCTTCTTACTGTTTATCTTTCATTAAACATTTACATATCTATTTATCAATGTCCAACATACACATCTAAATAAATTGACATAAGTTGATCTAAATATGTTAAAAAAAGTTTTAATTGGTAAAACTATTCAACCCCCCCCCCCTTCTAGTTTTCCACAATTGGTATCAGAGCTTCGTTACCAAGTTTCTTAGAGTATGTTGTACATTAAAAACTTGATACGATCCGTGTATGTTTGAAAACTACAAGAGATGGATTTTTTACTAAAGGTCATGTTTTAAAAATCATCATATTGTACTATGTTGGACAATGATGGAACGTTCTAATATTTTCTTTGTTAAGAATTCTCCATACTTGGATTTGGGCATCCTAAGAAGATCATGAAGATATTCTCTAAATATTTCTTTCCTTAAAAATAATATTTAGCAAAGGTATGATTTTTAATAAGTTACAAATAATTTTGTTTAATCATGATTAAGTTTTAGTAGTATCTTAATAATCACTAAAGTAATTATCTATATTGAACTCATCATCAAGAATAGTATTATTCGTTGCTTTATATAGACATTATTACAAACTAGTAATAATGATATCTCGGCTATTCGAGAGCCCTGATCATTACTCCTCATAAAAGGATTATTGACATTTCATCTATGTGAATGAGTATCCATGTGAAATTTCTTACATTATGATAAAATAGGATTTTATCATAATCTTTGAAAAGTTCCTTAAGAATTATGATTTATTCATCAAATAGGACTAGTATAACTCGTCAAAACCCCAAACCATAAGTTATAGAGCATAAACATTGACCCTAGGCAATCTAGAACTCCCAAACCAAAATTATCAAGGAATGCTTAAGCTGATTAATTGCTGTTATGCCGGATTCCTGCATTTGAACTAGTCGGATCCCTCATACAAGGAATTCGTGCAACAGAAGACATCATAAGTAAGAAATGATCACTGTGGAAGTTCCACTATCACTTTCCTCTATCAAAGACTCATGAACATAAACCTAGTTACTGTTCACAGTAGCAAATTGATCATCTTCTTCAAGCAAAACAATATGTTGTGTAAATATAATATCCACCACATTGTTATTTCCATTCCTTGATTCCTAGGATTACCATTTTCATCTTTATAAGTTGAGTTCAAATGGGTTTGTCATAATTTGTTACAACATTGTTTTCTAAGATAATCTAAATCAAAGAATTAACATTGTTAATACAAATTAAACTCATTCCCTGAATTCAATGAAGATGTTTTGAGCAAAATTGTGATCAAACCCTTTTAGGCTACTATTCACACAATTAACACCACATTGTAGTTTTGTTGTATAGGAATAATCTGCCTAGTAACCGCCAACAAGATTACCATGATACTGCCATCTACATCCCAATGTACCATCGTAAGGATGGCCTAAGCCCGGAGGATAAGAAAGCTTTCAAGTTACTAGAAAAGAGGCTTTTTCATGAAGGCCGTGTGGTGGAACCATCATTCCTCGCAAACACCAACATCCGAGAAGTCTTTGAAGGAATTGGCTTTGATTGCCTTTTGGACATAAATGAGAAAATTTGTCCGGTGTTCGTGCTTGAATTTTACAAGACAATGAGAATCGTTAGGAATGATAACGGGACCATCTCAATAGCCTTTATCATCAATGAGCAAGAGTACATCCTCTCCCTTGTAGAATTTGGAAGGATACTCTGTGTTCCATACCAAGGAGTATGCATGTATTCCAATGAATGGTCTTTGGCGGAGTTACATGACATGGTAGATCATCATGAAGTTTACTTCACGAGAATTCCGAAAGCAACCACGGTAAGGGATACAATCTTCATGGAAAGAGCATCTCCATCGAAGGTCACAAGAAACTCCAAACTGATCTATAGGGATCCATTCCAAATGGAGCTTTCAGAAATGTTCCTGATGTACAAGAAATGGGAACTTGTCGTAAGGGAGAATGTGCTTTTCTTGGGAGGGAACAAAGATCATCCCAATGCGTGCTTGAGCTTTATGATTTATTGCCTTGTAACCGGCACTCGCTTCAACCTCGCATACTACATGGTAAAAAGAATGGCGAGTGTGAAAAGCATGGACAAGATGGTGCTCCCTTATGCAATGCTCCTATTCCGTCTAGAAAACTTCATATTTGCTTTAGATTCTTCTCCGTATTCCTTTGACCATAGCTTTTGCAACAAAGTAATGGTGCCACTATCCGATGGGAAGACTACAAGGATCATGGTGGATGGCAAGAGGCCACACCCACCAACGGATTCATTGGATGAGAGGGAAAGACAAAGAGAAGGATAAGGAAGTAGCAACCACCTTGGCAACACCGATCTCGACCCTTTAGATTACATCAATCAATTTCCGGATATTCCAATCCCATCACAAGAGTGGCAACAAACTAAAGGGATCTTCAAGTGCTTTGCTAACTTCTCGAAGAAGAAAAAGAAGTAGAGATGGTGAGATGAAGAGTGAAGGGGATGAAGATGGAGGTGAATACGGGAGATGTAGATGGAAGGTAAGGTCATAGGACCTTAATTTGTGAGAACAATTTCTAAAAACAATGGTTGGTAACATCTTAACAATACTCATGCAGAGTAGGATGTAGTGTGTAGGAATTTCCATGATTTGGCCTTGAACAACTTAACTTAGGAACGAGTAAGATGAGATTTTACGACAAATTGATTTCATTCAAGTAGTCATCGTCACTCATCTTTGATTAACTTTTAGGTTCCCCCCACTTGCTATGCGTTATACTTATTGTGTGCATGCATTTACTGATTCTAGAAATGACTAGGATAATCATTTACTAAGAGTGCAAAAATTGCACAATTGCTGAAAGGCCTCTGATCTGCAGTAGCCGGATCCCTGGGCTATAACTAGCCGAATCCCTCCAATGAGGGAACCGTGGGATCCGGGCAAACAGATACCTGATACAGATCATGTTTCATCAAACCTGACCTTTTGATCACATCATGTTAGCTAAACATGATTCTTTAAGACCATTTAAGTCTTCCTCAAGCTCAGTAGGTCTCACATTCACCCGTAGCTAACTTAGTCATCCTTACCTTAAAATAGGCTTAAAACTATTTTTTTCATTTTTCTTTATTTTTTAGGAATTTTTCAAATTTCTCTTTAGTCATCATCTAATCTCTAAGATTAATTGTCATCATTTGCCATTCTCAAATCAAATGGTATCTTCCTCAAACATTTAGTTACACTCTCAAAAGTCCACTTCTCTTCCGAAAACCATCATTAAGTATTCTCACTACTTATAGTTGGGTAGTTAAGACATCCACCACTTAAGATATCTAAGGAAAGTCAAACCCTCAAGATTCATAGGTACTAGACCTTACAAAAAGCATAATCATTTCACCACATTTCTGTCTGACAGACGGATCTCTAGTGAGAGGGATTCGTGCCTACAGAAAGCTTCTAATCAGCTTTTCTTTCAAATTTAAACCATCTTTGGTAAACTAAACACTTTAGTTACCATTTAATGATTCCCTAGAGCTGAACAACACTATAGTCGACCTTGGTGCATGCCTAATTCTCTTAGTGGTCATGAATTTAATTCCTTAATTCAAATTCACCCTTTATAAACCAAACACTCTTAAGAGGTTAAGTCAGCACTCTTACCACATTCCTAAAAATCTTAGTTAGAGACTTCTATTGCATCCTCACCATCACTATGACTAAAGCACCTAGCAACAACTCTTCAACCAAAGGTTCATCCAAAAGGAATGGTCATATGGTTCATGATATTTCATCCACCGAATCATCACCCGTAAGATATCATAGTGCTAAAATCCCACCTCAACAATCCCAATCAACAATTGCCAAGAGAACCGCAAGAATTAGCATTAGACCTTTTGGGTTAGAAAAGGGTTAACCAAGCTCTAAATCAAACGTACCTAGTTCTAGTAAAATGCCTAAGCCTTCATTCCTAGAGCATAGTCTACACTCCTTCACCGAACCTTTTTCTCACCCAAATCTCTATTCATTAGAGCATTCACCACCGAGAACTTCCCACTCACCAACCTTCTCGTTAAATAGGGAACCACCTACATCACCAACTAGTCCACCGTTGGAGACAAGGAACCACAAAGGACTTAATCGTATGGAGGAATTTCCATTACCACCACCTTCATTCTCAGTAGAACCTCATCCTACATTGCTCAATGTACCTCCACCATCATTTGTAGAGCCTCCTCAAAACATCCAATCTCCCTCGGTTCCTAATCAAGACAATAATTGATCTAATTGTCTAATCACCCAAGGACTTGTTCAAGAAGTACGAAATGCGTTTCATTTCATGTTTACCATCTTCATGAAAGATTGGACCAAATCAACAAGTCTACTCATCCTTAGACTCAAGCACATTGATGCTTTTTAAGCTCTTGGTCACTTATTAGTATTAGTAGAAAATGTATTACATGGCTAAATCATTTTCTTAGTTTTAGAGACTTATATGCCATATTGCTTTGAGCATATGTTTGTTTCTTGAATACATATCTCACTTTGATGCTAACATCATTTGTTACATCACCATTGTTGAATTCTGTTTTCAAACAGACGGATCCCTCCATTATGCTTAGACGGATCCCTCCAATGAGGGAACCGTGGGATCCGTGCAGCATAAGACTTGTCTTCTACTAACTTGAGTTTTATTTGCATGAAATTATGCATTATATACTTGTTTTCTAACCCTTGTTTTGTATATTTTCAAATATACACATGAAGACTTTGACTCCCCAAGCTAGGGGGAGTTTTGTGTCAAAGCGGTACATTGCAAAATCATTTGCAATACACTTTAGGAATACGTTACATGACGTCCCTTTGCAAAATTGCAATCAACAAGGTGGAGCATTATCGTCACAAAGACGAAACCATTTGCAAACATACTTGCAACGCATTAGCTTAGTAGCTTTTATTACTTGACGCCCTCGCAAAGGGATGAACTCGTCAAGGGAGAGTTAACACGAGAACTCTTCCCGTCACTTGCTCTCTATATTTTCTTCTTATTACATGTTTTTCTTAAAAACAATGTGTTAGTTTCTTTTCGACGCTCTTTTTCTTTCGACAAAAAGGGGGAGAAGAGAGTAAAAACTCCAATTCAAACTTTTACGAATTTTAGTTTTTCCTTAAAATAATTTTATGTTTTATCATCAACAAAAAGGGGATATTGTTAATACAAATAAGCCGTAAAAGCGTTTATTTATATTTTACGATCTTCTAATGTCTTGTCGATAACAAACGTAAAATCATTTTAACGAAACAAATAAAATACGTAAATGGTTTTGCAATGTACCGCTTTGACATAAAACACTAAACAAGTAAAAGTGATTTTATGATTTAGTAATACATATGTACAACAACTAGTGTTTACATATTGGGCAAATATATACATAACTAGTATATATTATAATGGGTAATATAAATGGGTAGAAGTTTAAGTATTTGACCCATTGACCAAATACATTGAATGTAGTTGGGTAAAACCCAAAGTCCATGACCCATACCCATTGAGCATAACCCATAACCCATTTCATGACATCATGCATAAGTCATATATGGATATTATCCATGACCCATGGTTTTAACCCATGACCCATGGAATAGATGCATTGCATCTTATAGATACATTGTGTCTACTTGGATACCCATGGTCCAATGTCTAGGACCCATGACCCACAACCCAGGACCCATGACCCAAAACCCATGGGCAAAGGGGAGCGTCCCACGGATCCCCAGTAATACACTGGACGGATCCCTCAAGTGAGGGATCCGTGGGATCCGTGGAACAATAGCTAAATTTCTTCTATAAATAGCGAGCCATTTCTTCCTTTTTGGTGGCCACTTTCACACATACTTTCTCCAGGTATTGTAACCTTCTAACTTCATATCCTAAGGATCTCTCTATGTAGTTTGTTTTATTTTTGTGTGATTCTCTAGGTTCCTCTTAAAGGCGAGATCACCACCTCTTGAAGTCGAGCAAGCTTAAGTCCATGAGTTTCCATGCTTCGTCATCATCAAGACTACTGAGGTTCTCTTGTTGATACTTCTTTATTTATCCATAGAATTTTTGTGTCCAAGGCATTAGTGAAGGATGCCGAAAGAGTCAAGATGAAAGCATTAGTGAAAGGTGCTTAACGTCCATGTCAAAAGCATTAGTGAAGAATGCTAAAGGAGTCAAGAAGAAGGCATTAGTGAAAGGTGCCAAACGTCTGTGTCAAGGGCATTAGTGAATGATGCCTAGAAGTCAAGTCAAGTGGCATTAGTGAAAGATGCCAAGGGTGTATAATCGATGAGGTGCATCGATATATAAATAGAGATAGGTTGTATCCAAGGATATTGATATCCTTGATTGTGTTGTAATAAGGAGTTGGTCTCCTTTGGGGTTAGGTGTTGTGTAGTGTTGGGTAGTAGTTCCTCCATCGTAATGGAACTCGGTACTTAGCCTAGTACCGGATAAAGGGTATGCGACGTTGTGATTGGTGTGGTTCTACATTGTGGAAGAACCCGATGTCTAGCCTAGTACCGGAAAAAGAGTAGGCGACGTTGTGAAGGCTTCTCCGCCATAAGGATTTGGTGTTGTGTAGTGTTTACGAACTCTCGAATAGGTGACTCTGGGAGTGGAGTGGGGCAAGGAAGGTGTCCTTGTAGCTGAACCACTATAAACACTCGTGTCGTAGTTATGTGCTTCTTACTCTTTATCTTTCATTACACATTTACATATCTATCTATCAATGTCCAACATACACATATAAATAGATTGACATAAGTTGATCTAAATATGTTAAAACAAAGTTTTAATTAGTAAAACTATTCAACCCCCCCTTTTAGTTTTCCACAAATAGGGACATCAAAGTGAACCCGTTCGAGGATACTTTAGTGTTTAGGAAGATGACCGAATTCCTAGGAACCTTGCCCATTAATCTTAACATGAATTGGTGAAAAGTTAAGAGTGAGAAGCCTAAGTATAACTGGAGTTGGGATAGACCACCTAGTGACGGAAATGCAGAATGGCACATTAGGATGACAATCTATGATCCGAATGGAGAGAAGTTTGAAAAGGCATACCGGACTAAGCGTACTAATAGGAAGTTACAAGATAAGTTTGATCCCTATGACATTCTGGAGGATAAAATTACTTACATGGGTATGTAGGAGCACGACTTCGAGTCTAGTTACAAGACTCATAAATAAAGAAAAGCGCTTCGTTGGAGGAGTATAAGGAGCTCCAACAATAAAAATCGATTCTTGAAGTCTTGACTCATGCGCCTTATTATAATGCTTTAAAAGAAAAATATGAGCAAGAACTAAAATTAGGAGAACGTGGGTCCGTATTTGTACAAAATAAGTTACCTAAGAAGTTAGATGATCCCGGCCTATTCATTCTTCCGTGTAGCATTGGAAATTTCAAAGCTTTCGACACATTAGCCGACTTAGGGTCAAGCATCAACCTTCTTCTGTTGTCCCTCCATAAAAGCCTTAAACTAGGTAAAATAGAACCAACAGAAACCATCTTACGTTTAGCGGATGGTAGTATTGCATATCTAGTAGGGATAATAAAGGACATGGTATTACACGTAGGTTAATTAACCATTTTGGCATATTTCCATGTGCTAGACAAAAATAAGGACCCAACATGCCCATTGTTAGTTAGAAGAGGATTCTTAGCTACCGCTAGTGCCATAATTAATTGTAAGATGTCTAATATAGTGGTAGGAGAAGGGAGTGCTAAGTCAATTTATGATGTCAAGAAGCATATCTACTACAAAGAGGATGAACAAATACCCTATGAGATCATGTTGGATAGAAAACCATCTAGGTATGGACCTTGGACCAATAGAGATTTTGTAGGCCCTCAACGACCTTTCTATCTAAAAGAAACCTTCGTGAGTAACACAACTCTTAATGAACAACAATTGGATAGTGTTAATATAAAAAATCCGTAAAAACGTTTATTTATATTTTACGATCTTCTAATGTTTTGTCGATAACAAACCTAAAATCATTTTAACGAAACAAATAAAATAAGTAAATGGTTTGAGCCAATTGTTTACTAACACACTTACATTTTCACATAAAACACTAAACAAGTAAAAGTGATTCTATGATTTAGTAATACATATGTACAACAACTAGTGTTTACATAGTGGGCAAATATATACATGACTAGTATATATTATAATGGGTAATATAAATGGGTAGAAGTGTAAGTATTTGACCCATTGTCCAAATACATTGAATGTAGTTGGGTAAAACCCAAAGTCCATGGCCCATACCCATGGAGCATAACCCATAACCCATTGCATGACATCATGCATAAGTCATATATGGATATTATCCATGACCCATGGACTAGATGCATTGCATCTCGTAGATACATTGTATCGACTTGGATACCCATGGTCCAATGTCTAGGACCCATGACCCACAACCCATGACCCATGACCCAAAACCCATGGGCAAAGGGGAGCATCCCACGGATCCCCTGTAATACACCAGACGGATCGCTCAAGTGAGGGATCCGTGGAACAGTAGTTAAATTTTTTCTATAAATAGTGAGCCATTTCTTCCTTTTGGGTGGCCACTCCCACACATACATTAACCAAGTATTGTAACCTTCTAACCTCAGATCCTAAGGATCTCTCTAAGTAGTTTGTTTTATTTTTGTGTGATTCTCTAGGCTCCTTTTAAAGGCGAGATCACCTTCTCTTGAAGTCGAGCAAGCTCAAGTCCATGAGTTGCCATGCTTTGTAATCATCAAGACTACTTAGGTTCTCTTGTTAATACTTCTTTCTTTCTCTATAGAAGTGTTGTGTCCAAGGCATTAGTGAAGGATGCCGAAAGACTCAAGACGAAAGCATTAGTGAAAGGTTCTTAACGTCCATGTCAAACTCATTAGTGAAGAATGCTAAAGGAGTCAAGACGAAGGCATTAGTGAAAGGTGACAAACGTTCGTGTCAAGGGCATTAGTGAATGATGCCAAGAAGTCAAGTTAAGTGGCATTATTGAAAGATGCCAAGGGTGTATAATCGATTAGGTGCATCGATATGCAAATAGAGATAGGTTGTATCCAAGGATATTGATATTCTTTATGGCGTTGTAATAAGGAGTTGGTATCCTTCGGGGTTAGGTGTTGTGTATTGTTGGGTAGTAGTTCCTCCATCGTAATGAAAATTGGTACTTATCCTAGTACCGGATAAAGGGTAGGCGACCTTGTGATAGGTGTGGTTCTACCTTGTGGAAGAACCTGGTGTCTAGCCTAGTACCGAAAAAAGAGTAGGCGACATTATGAAGGCTTCTCCGCCATAAGGAGTTGGTGTCATGTAGTGTTTACGAACTCTCGAGTAGGTGACTCGGGGAGTGGAGTAGGGCAAGGAAGGTGTCCTTGTAGCCGAACCACTATAAACACTCGTGTCGTAGTTATGTGTTTCTTACTCTTTATCTTTCCATTACACATTTACATATCTATATATCAATGTCCAACATACACATATAAATAGATTGACATAAGTTGATCTAAATATGTTAAAACAAAGTTTTAATTAATAAAACTATTCAACCCCCCCTTTTAGTTTTCCACAAATAGGGACATCGAAGTGAACCCGTTCGAGGATACTTTAGTGTTTAGGAAGATGACCGAATTCCTAGGAACCTTGCCCATTAATCTTAACATGAATTGGTGAAAAGTTAAGAGTGATAAGCCTAAGTATAACTTGAGTTGGGATAGACCACCTAGTGACGGAAATGCAGAATGGCACATTAGGATGACAATCTATGATCCCGATGGAGAGAAGTTTGAAAAGGCATACCGGACTAAGCGTACTAATAGGAAGTTAAAAGATAAGTTTGATCCCTATGACATTCTTGAGGATAAACTTACTTACATGGGTACGTAGGAGTACGACTTCGAGTCTAGCTACAAGACTCATAAATAAAGAAAAGCGCTTCGTTGGAGGCAACCCATGCCTAATTATTTGCTTGTTTTGTTTTTCAAATTTTGTGTCTCTTATATCTTTTTCATTGTTGTTTATTCTCATGTTAGACTTTGTGAAAATGCTTTATTTTGTCTTTAACCTCATCTTAATTACATATAAAGGTATTTTACAAAAAATAAGTGTAGGGAAGATCACATAAGTTTTTTAAGAACATGAACATGAGAATTACAATTACTGAAATTGATATATATGTGTGTTTGTTAGAGTCAAATGCTTGTATCGAGTCATAATGGATGTTTTGTAGGAATTTTTCAGGAATTTTTCCAGGTTTTAAAGATGTAATTTTTCCAGAATTTTTTCAGAAAAACGCAGCAGATCACTTTTTGTCAGGAGAACCTGACGGCGTCAGGAATAAAGCCTAACAACGTCAGGCTATGTAGAAACAGATTGCTCAGTTTTTCGTTTTCGGTGCAGTTTATAAATTTTTGGAAATTCCCAGGTCTTAATGTTCTAGAAAAACTGCAAACATCCATTCCACAAGCATTATATCTTACTTGTTTTCTAGTGTAGTTTTGTGTCATATATAGTTTTACCGCTGATTTTACGCGAAGGTTTTGTTTGTTTTCTTATAAGTATGCATGTTATATTGGGCAAGAAGAAGAAACAATCATTGGTTGAAGCTTATTACTTATGCATTCTTCTTGGAAAAGAATTTAAACGCAACTTTCTACATATCCTACCGACCTATTCAGGGGAGTACTAGTTTCTTTTCCTTACTTACCTTCCTTTATCATAACTTTGATGCTTTCGGGGAACATTGGGGGCAATGTTCAGTTTAAGTGTAGGGAGGGAGAATAAAACAGGAACTTAGAAACTATTCACTCACTTGATCATTTGTATTGTCCTTCGTAATTTGTGTAATAAACTATGAGAAATATTCGTTAGGGCAAATTTTAGCACCAAATTTAAATTTTTTTATGATATTTACGAGCTAAACTTTAGTCTTAATAAAGCGTCTCATGGATAGGAATTATATGACTAGCACAAAAACCGTTTACCACTCAAATTCCACCAAAAAATGTAAGGTTCGCCCCTAGATCTTTAGGAATAAAAGCATTCACCTTTAATGCTTAATGAGTGTACCGGTAGTATAATAGATTCTTGAACTTGTTTTGTGATGCATTTCGAGATCGCTAGTTAGACTACACTTGTGTAGTTAGGAGTAACTAAATGATAAGGGGCATTAGGATAACCCTTGTTTGAAACCTGTATTATAATTACATCTTCCACATCTGTCGAGTAATTACCCCACACCTTTGCGATGTACTCATCTTTAGTACACGATACCCCTAGTTAACCCCTCAGAGCCTATCCTTTTCGCTGTTCTCGTGATGTTTCGGTTTTCCAGAATATCAATGAAGAGAATTGTTTACAATCCACCCCCAAATGTATACCCAAATCGCCTTAGCCTACCTTGTATGCACTCATCTTTAGTTCGTTATTGTTATCATAACTAAACCCTTAGTTCAAATATCTAGTTACTTGCATGGTTGCTAAGTCAAGTCATATCTTTTGTATACAGTTTAGGAACAATTGGGACTCATGGGTAAAAAGTAATATTTTATGGAGAAACGGGAAAGAACGATAAATTCAAATTCCCTTTGTCTACGTATTTAAATACTTCATGTGTTTTGATCTTTTCAAATCGGGTCAATTAGTGTTAGAGAAATAAAAACTCAAGTGTAGGGATGCTCCTATGAATCCCTTATATTTGGATGTTATCGTAGAGGATGGTAGAGTAAAAAGGTATGTCTAAAAAAATCGAAAAAAAAGAAAAGAAAAAGAGATGTCAAAAACAAATAAAGAAAAACATACGGGCTACCATCCTACATCTATCTTTATGTTTATGTTTGTTTTGTTTCAAGTCATCTAGTGTTAGTGAGTCGAGTCTTGGCTTAGCAAAGCCACGCTTTGCATGCTTGTAACATATGTTTTTTGACCTGTGTTGGGAATAATATTAACAGTTACCACTGATAGGCTTTTGGAAGACACTGTTGAAGAATGCACTAGCAGTGGAAACATATTACCACTGCTATTAGGATAATCGTTATGTATTCGTGTATAGATAAGTATAGAAAAGATCTTGTGTATATTCTATATAGTTAGCATTATACTTATCTTGTAAAGGACTCATTGTGCTATAAAAGGAGATCCTAGGTCATTGTTCTACGTACGTAAGCTTCAAGGTGTAGCCCTAGTGATAAGCAAGATCACTCGTGTTATTCTTAATAATATTGGAGCTTTGTGTTATACTGTTCTGTTGGAATCACTCCTAAACTTTATTTCAAGTGTTAGTAATTAATATGTAATAGTCAGCTTAATATGGCTTTTATGTTAGTAATCATGCCAAGGCTTATGTAGAAAGCCCATGAGCCTTGGCCCAAGCCCATAAGAAGGGAAGGAGTCTAGAAGTGATGCCCGAGCTCCTTGCCCTATAAATACTCTTGTATAACCCTCACTTGAGGGTTGGTTGTTCATTTTATCATTCACTCTACGCGTAACATTTCCTTACATATTCGTGTGTGTGTTTAACTTGTTCAACCGATCATCTTATCTTTCTTTCTTACATATTGATGCTTGTGTTACTAATATGGGAACCTAACAGTGGTATCAAAGCCAAATAGTTGGGTGAAAAGGTTTTTTGTTTTTGAATTTTTAAGTTTTACGCGTAACTGTCGGTTCATAAACTTGGTCACGCTTAAAAACTCATTTTTTACACTTTTCAATCCAAGATTCTTGTACTTTCAACATTTTTAGGTGTTAAAATATCTGTTTTTGGCAAAAAGTTTTGAACTTTACGTGTATTTCATAGATTTTAAGCTTGGTTTCATACGTGGGTTTAGTTCTACGCCTAACGTGTTTAGAAGTTTTGGATCATCAAGTTTCACACTTTTGTGTTATTTTGGTGATATTGAAGTTGTTTCATCACAGAAATCTGGTTTAGAATCACTTTGGGCTAAGAATCCGTTTTGGTTACATTTTACGTGTAACAAAACCCTAAAGTTACGCGTAAGTCATCCGTGGTGATATCTTCAGTTTTCGTGGTTTACTCAGTGTTTTCTTGCTTGGATAAGCCTGAAAACACTTCGACTTTGGATATCTCTTACACTGTGATAGTGTAAAGGATTTTTTAGGCTAAACCCTAATTTTACGCCTAAGCTCAAATCTTATGCGTAGAAATCTTTTACGCCTAAGCCTTGTCTTACGCCTAAGAT
Source organism: Chrysanthemum makinoi (assembly GCA_910596185.1). Lineage (NCBI taxonomy): Eukaryota > Viridiplantae > Streptophyta > Magnoliopsida > Asterales > Asteraceae > Chrysanthemum > Chrysanthemum makinoi. Next base: position 50,299,103 of record OU343216.1, on the reverse strand, counting down.
AATCTTATGCATAAGTTTTCTACGCCTAACTTTCAGTTTATGCCTAATCTTAGTGTTTCTCAATTCTTACGCGTAAGCTAATCCTACGCGTAAATATCACTTTTACGCGTAAGTTTGGTGTTTTTACGCATAAGTATTACTTTGCCTTAACGTGGTTTCTACGCCTAAGGATACTTCATCAACAACGTTTCATTCGACTACAAAGATCCATTTTACAACACATGTTTTCAACATGTCTCAACCTCCATACTCTAACTACTTTCCTTACATGTATAATCAAGTAGAACAACAACAACTCAGTCCACAACATCAACAATTCAATCAACAACAACAAATTTATCAACAACAATTTAATCAACAACATACTCCACAACTAGGAGCAATTTCACCATAAATGGTTCAACCACCACCTAGTCTTCAAGTACAACCTTACACAAACTTTTACAATCAACATCCATCCAGGAGTACTATGAAGGAACCGACATGGTTTGGCAAGATGTGTGAAGCCTTAAGTAGCCAACAATCAATTCATGAAGCTGGCTCACTTGATAGACCTCCAATGCTTACTCTCGGAAATTATGATCAATGGGTGATTAGGTTCTTTAGGTTTTGTGATCTAAAGAAGCCACATGGAAAGTTCTTAAAGAAGGTCATTATGGAAGGTCCATTCTAGATGCCTACTATCGTTACACCCGCAGATCCATATGCCAATCCACCAAGAGGTGATGTCACCAAAATTGCAACTATTTCAGACCTCACTGCTGAAGAACTTCTACATTTTGAAGCCGATGAACTTGCAATGAAATAAATCCTTTTAGGATTACTGTTGGGAATTATGTGAAGTACGAATTACGCTGTTGTTTCTGCTGAATGGATTCTGCCGAAGAGTATGGATTCTGCCAAAGACATAGTTCTGCTGAAGAATAGTTTGTTTCTCAAGGAAGTTGTTATTCGTGTTTAGTATATTTAGTTTGGATATACATGAGCTTTATTAGGAAGTGATTGTGTATATCTTATTTAGTTTTATGTTTATACGTTTCTTGAGAAACGGTTTAGGGTTTTATTTAGGGTTCCTTGTCTATAAAAGGAACACAATAGAATGAATTATGTATTAGACGTTTACATATTATTATTATAACGATCCATAGAGGATCAAAGAGTTCTTAGTTATCTGTGTTTTATACTTGTGTTTATATTCCGCTAAAGAATACAAGTTGTAGAGATTTTCTTTTAGTTTGTTTGTGATTACACAAGCAATACTAACGATCTACGAAGCTCAAGATCTATCAAGGTCTGTTAGTTTTCAACAAGTGGTATCAGAGCCTCGTGAGAGTCTCTACGATACTAAGAACAGGTTTTATTAACACCAATACAACCAAAACAAAACTCACCATGCCTGGATCAGACGTTGATGCTGAAATCACCAAAAACCAAAACACCACCCATCTGCAACAACCAAGTCTCTCTAACAGCAATGCTAAGTTTCCTTACCTAAAAAGGGAGGAGTATGATCTTTGGGCGATGAAGATGAAAAACTGGATCTCCAACATTGATTGGAATCTATGGGAGATAGTACTGAAGGGAAACAGTTTGAAGAAAACTACCATAGATGCTGCTGGTAAGATGACTTATGTTCCTCCCAAAACTGCTAAAGAGTTACTGGCAGTTCAGAGAGAAACCAAGGTTAAAACCATTCTTCTTCAAACTATTCCTGAGGATCACTTGAGTGATTTTCACTTCATGCAAGATGCTAAGGACATATGGTTAGCAATAAAGGCGAAGTTCGGTGGGAATGAGGAGTCTAGGAGAATGAGAAAGTCCATGCTGTGACAACAGTTTCAAGACTTTCAAATCTCTGAAGAGGAAGGAATTCATAAGGGATATGACAAGTTTCACAAGATTTTAAGTCAGTTAAATCAGCTGCAGGCAAAGCCAGATAATGATGATTGTAATTCTAAGTTCTTGAGATCATTACCTCCATCCTAGCTACAAGTAAGCATTGCTTTAAAAGCTAAAGGTGGCCTAGATATGCTTACTTTTTATGAGTTGTACAACAATCTTAAAGCTCTTGAACATGATGTAAGAAGTCCTTTTAGATGATCATCTACTGCAAGTCACAGAGCATTCGTTGGAGCCTCTACCCCTAAGATGAGTCATGGTCCAAGTCCAACTTACTCATCATCATCTTACACTACCACTCCATCAAGTTCTCAATCTGGAGGTATAATGGAAGATGTGCTTGGATCCTTCTTTACTGATTATGATCCTCAGCAGGAATTGGCCTATGAGGATTTAGATCAGGTGGATCCCCTGGAGATGGAAGAGATGAAGCTGAAGTGGCAGGTGGCTATCCTGTCCATGGACATCAAGAATTTTGAGCGCAAAGCTGGCAGAAGGTTTGGCTTCCAAGGAAGAGATCCATGAGGTTTTACAAAAGGAAGGTCAAGTGCTTTACATGTCAAGATGGGTCACTTCTCCAGAGAGTGCAAAGATAGGAAAGCTGGTGATGAGACGAGATACTCTACTTATCAGCAGAATCAGAGGGAGTCTGGAACTTCAAAGGGATCAGCAGCTTTGGTCACTCTTGACAACAATGTGGACTGGAAGCATCATGAGCAGGATAATGATGGTCCTGATAATGTTGGGTTGATTGCAAGCTGTACTTCAGAGGATAGGCATGATCAGATTGCCTTGATGGGCATCTCTCAGGTACAAAACTGTTTGTTTGGTTGTAGTGAGCGTTATAATGAACTCAAAGAAGCTTATGATATTTTGAAACCTAAATATAATACTTTGTAGAAGTTGAAGCTTATAAACAGGCTTTAAAAACACTAGAAAGACAAAAGGTTTGGTTTCAGAAGAATCAAATAGCTTATGATGAGAAAATAAGTGTGTTAGAAAGGGATCTTGAATGTGCTAAAAATGAGTTAAAATATTCTGAGAAAGAAAGAGCTAAAGTAGAGCTAGAAAAACAAGAAGTGCAAGAGAAATTAGATGCTGAAATTGCTAGACATAACGAATGGTTACTGAATGGGAATAAGTTAGCAAGTCACATCTATGCTAGTCAAACTCCTAATACTTCAATAGGCTTGGGCTTTAAGAAATATGTAAGATTAAAAGCTAGAGATGACACACGTAAATCCACACCAGCAGGCTTAGCTAATTATGTTAAAGAAGGTGACCTACATGCTGTACGTGGATCTATTAGAGGAATACCTATGCCTGTTGACCTTTCCCTTACTGTTGACTTTGATGGATCACATCATCTCTATGGCAAAAAGTCAAATGACTTGCCAGACCCAGATACTTCTTCTAATGACATTGTCTCTTGTGTTAACAGTGACAAGTCCTCCAAGCAAGGGTCTATAGAGTGTGATTCAAATGACAAGTCTGACCTTCCTAAGTCTACACCCCTGCCTGCACCCAAGACTACCAATAAGCATGTCAGAGTTGCTGCCAAGGAATCCTCTTCCAAGACAGTTGCCTCTGAAGACTTGCCTTTTAATTCTTTGCATTATAATACTGTTAAAAACAATTCTTTTCATGGTTTTGGTTTGAATACTTCTGCTTGTAATAGAACATCTTTTGGTTTGAATAAATCTTCTAAACAGAAGACATGTTTTGTGTGTAGAAGTAAATTTCATTTAATTAAGGATTGTGATTTTCATGAGCAAAGGATGGGTAGGTGTGGTGATTCTAGGACATCTAGACCAATGTGGACCAATGTTAATGCTATACCACCTTATGTTCCACAAGAAACTTATACTAATTCCTCTTTTCCTTGAGAAGACCGTTGCAAGACCATATGTACAACCAAAAAGTTCATATTTTAAGAATGGTTATTGGCCTGGATATGTTGACTCAATGACTGGTGGGAAAGGGAACTGGGATAATGCTGTCAAGTCCTTAGCAGGTTGTTCTTGGAATAAAAGGGACCTAAATTTCAATGGAAACCCAAGAACAATAGTGGATCTTATACATATGCATGGCATAACTCATATGATCCACAAGGCAGGTTCAAGTCAGCAATGACTTGAGCCTCCATAGTGTACTAATATTTTGTATATTTTTTTTGTTGTAGAATCATCCTCTTAAGCATAAAGATGTTGGCATAGTTGATAGTGGTTGTTCAAGAAGTATGTCAAGAAACAGGGATATGATGCATAACTTTTTATCAATTGAAGGAGGAGGCAATGTAACCTTCGGAGGAAGTGATGGAAGGATTACTGGGAAAGGGACCATCAAAACACCTCAAATGGACTTTGAGAATGTATACTATGTCAAGGAACTACAACACTTCAACTTGTTCTCTCGCCTCACAAATTTGTGACACCAAGAACAAAGTACTCTTCACAGAGCATGAATGTCTTGTGCTGTCTAAAGACTTCAAACTCCCAGAAGACACTTCAATTTTGCTGAAAGTTCCTCGGAATCACAATCTTTATACATTCAACTTAACTGATGTTAAACCGGAAGGTGATTTAACTTGTTTGGTGGCTAAAGCATCCTTGGATGAGTCTACCAAATGGCATAGGAGAATGGCCCATGTCAACTTCAAGACCATAAACAAGCTCTCTAAACTGGGTCTTGTTGAAGGTCTTCCTTCCAAAGTCTTTACAAATGATCATAAATGTGTTGCCTGCAACAAGGGAAAGCAACATAGAGCCTCATACAAAATTGTTACTGCTGTGAGTATTATTTCTGAACCTCTTCAGTTGCTTTATATGGATCTGTTTGGTCCAACTCAAGTTAGAAGCATTGATCAAAAGTATTTTTGTCTGGTTATCACTGATGGCTATAGCAAATTTTGTTGGGTATTCTTTCTAAGGACCAAAGATGAAACATCTCCAGTGTTGAAAGAGTTCATTACCCTTATTGAAAATCAGTTGAACAAAAAGGTTAAAGGAATTCGGTGTGATAATGGGACAGATTTCAAGAATGCTATACTTATAAAACTCTGTAGGTCTAAAGGAATCAAAAGGGACTATAGCACTCCAAGAACCCCACAACAAAATGGGGTGGCAGAAAGAAAAATAGGACCTTAATAGAGGCTGCAAGATCAATGCTGGCAGACTCTAAGCTACCCACCATGTTTTGGACTGAAGCTGTTGGCACAACTTGTTATGTACTGAATAGGGTATCCATTACTAGACCACACTTCAAAACACCATATGAACTTCTCTATGGGAAAGTTCCTGCTATTCATTACCTTAAACCTTTTGGATGTCAAGTGACCATTCTGAATACGAGTGATCCATTGGGCAAATTTGATGAAAAAGCTGATGATGGTTACATTGTGGGATATTCAGCTCATAGTAAGGCGTACAGAGTTTACAATTTATCTGCCAAGAAGATTGAGGAGACATTGAACCTGAGGTTTCTAGAAGACAAGCCTAATGTTCAAGGACAGGGTCATGTTTGGTCTTTTGACCTTGATTACTTAACTGATTATTTGGGTTATTCTAGACATATGGCTAATCAAAATGCAAGTACTCAAGAGTCTCCAACTAACAGTGCAGATACCCTGGATGCTGATTCTGACAGTGAGTTTGAAGATGATGAACAACCCATTGTAGTGCCTTCTTTCTCCCCTAACAATTTTACAGGTGACACTTCTAGAGATTATACTGATGAGAGTGAAGATGATTCACACTATGCAGAAGACCTTGCTAGGCTGAAGAAACAAGAGTATGCAGCTAATCTAGATGCTGAGAGGAATGCTGAGGAGAGTGCCAGTGAAGCAATCAGTGGAAACATCAATGCTGCTGAATGTGATTCTGTTTCTCCTACCATCCCCAATTCTGCTGAAAGACATGTTGTTTCTACTCCTATTTCCATTAGAGTGTCAACAGACTTTGGAGAACCTTATACACGTTTTCCAAAACCTTCAGATCTTGGTCATCATCAACCTAAAGCTGGAATCTTCACCTCACCTTCTTATGACACTGATTTTGAACCTACTGTGACTAATCTTGATTCTTCCATTGAAGTCAACACCACTGCTACAAAACGGATTCACAATACTCATCAACAGTCCAATATTATTGGTGATCCTAATGAACCTGTTAGAACAAGGGGTACTGTGGCAAGTTCTAAATATGGTCAAGTGGCTTTTATCTCTTATGTCTCAAATCAGCAAAGAGACAATCACACAGACTATGAACATTGTCTGTTTGCTTGTTTTCTTTCTCAAGTGGAACCAACCACTGTTACTCAGGCTCTTGAAGATTCAAGTTGGCTTGAGGCAATACAGGAAGAGATGCAACAATCTCAAAATCAACAAGTTTGGATATTGGTACCACTACCTGATGGCAAGTATGCAATTGGGACTAAATGGATTCTGAAGAATAAGAGAGATGCAAGGGGTGTTGTAATTAAAAACAAAGCAAGATTGGTTGCTCAGGGTTATAGACAAGAGGAGGGGATTGATTATGATGAAGTGTTTGCACCTGTGGCAAGAGTTGAGGCCATACGGATTTTCTTGGCTTATGCATCCTATATGGGTTTTATGGTATATCAGATGGATGTTAAAGAAGCCTTCCTATATGGTGAAATAGAAGAGGAGGTTTATGTCACTCAACCTAAAGGATTTGAAGATCCTGATCATCCTACTCATGTTTACAAGCTTGTCAAAGCTCTCTATGGACTACATCAGGCACCACGAGCTTGGTATGCTAGGCTTTCATCATTTCTGCTGAAGCATGGATATCGAAGAGGTGCTATTGATAAAACACTTTTCCTAAAGAAGAATTCCACATATATTATTCTTGTGCAAGTGTATGTGGATGACATTATTTTTGGATCCACAAAGGAAGCTTGGTGCAGGGAGTTTGAGGAGCTTATGAAGGGAGACTTTCAGATGAGTGCAATGGGAGAAATGACTTTCTTTTTGGGTCTTCAAGTTCAGCAGAAACCTGATGGTATCTTTATAAGTCAGGACAAATATGTGAGGGACATCTTGAAGAAGTTTGGTATGGAGAGTGTAAGGACTGCCACTACACCTTATGAAGCTCCAAAGTCAAAGACCAACAATGAAATAGATCCACCAGTGAATGTACATCTTTACAGATCTATGATTGGTTCTTTGATGTATTTAACAGCTTTAAGGCCTGATATTACTTTTGCTGTAAGTGTTTGTCCTCGACATAAAGTTACTCCACTTACTTCCCATCTCAATGCTGTTAAGAAGATCTTTAAGTACCTCAAAGGCCAACCTCATTTAGGCCTTTGGTATCCAAAAGAATCTCCATTTAAGCTGGAAGCATATAGTGATAGTGACTATGCTGGTGCAAATCTGGATAGGAGGTCCACCACTGGAGGTTGCCAATTCCTTGGGAAGAGATTGATTTCTTGGCAATGCAAGAAACAGACTATTGTGGCTACCTCATCTACTGAAGCAGAGTATGTTGCTGCTGCAAATTGCTGTGCACAGGTTCTTTGGATACAAAATTAATTGTTGGATTATGGGTATAACTTCATGAACACAACAATTTTTAATGATAATCAAAGTACCATATGCATTGTTAAAAATCCAGTTTTTCACAGTCGAACAAAACATATTGAAATCAGGCACCACTTTATAAGAGATGCATATGACAAACATTTGATAAAAGTGGTTAAAATTCACACTGATAATAATGTGGCAGATTTGTTAACAAAAGCTTTTGATGGACCAAGGTTTCAACACCTTGTGGTCCATATTGGTATGCTTAACCCTTAACTGAAAAGTTTAAGGGGAGCCATAGGCCTCAGGGGAGGCATATGCCTCAGGGGAAGATTTGTGTTTACTTTGCATTTTCTAATGTAAATTTTGTTTTGTGTATACTTTTTGATTATGTTCTCTAACACTAACCAGCTAATGTAATCTTAGTTTGTTTTTCTTTGTTGGTTTGTGTGTTTCTCTGTGTTTGTTTTGTTTTGCAGTTTGGTTATTCAAGTTGGAATTTACCATGGTTGTTATTTTGGAATATGGTCAAGAAAGCTCTAAAGCTTGTTTCTACTGAATTCAAAGTGCTGAAGTAAGTTATTTGTTTCCACCATAAGACAAATCTGAAGTTACAATGTTCATTCAAGAGAAGTACTAAAGCAAATTGTTCATTCATTAATTCGAGAAACAGTTTACAGCTTACAACTTACAGAGTATAATCAACATCAAATGCAACTACAAGAAAAGAGCTTTACATGATCTACTAATCCAAATCTAGTTCATATCATCTATTCCAACATCTAACAGGCTGTTGGATATGCATGATCGCTCACATCTTTCACACTAGATGTTGGATATGCATTTATCAGGACTTGCATAACCACCCATTCCTTCTATCTTGATGGCTGGATATGCATGACCTGTACGACGAGGAAGCTAAAGATCAAAATGGGAAGGATGGATTGATGAAAACGATGATAATGACGATGACCACACATGATGATGAAGAAAAATAATATGTCCTTTGTGATTCATCTACTGATTTCAACCAAAATGCAATCCATCCACCATCCCTAAGCATTTCCTCTATACGATATGTAATGATGCACCAAAACCTGGTGTAGAAAGACCAAGAACCACCTCTCTGTTCTTAGGGAGTGACGAATTTCTGGCTCGTGGCCTTCGTTGAGGCTGAGGTGCTGGAGGTTGGGAGTAAGATGTTCTCTCCTTATAAGAGTCATCAGAATCATTAGCAGATTCACTTGGATTCACTACACTATCATCTTCTGAAAAAGGGAGAAAGGGTGATTTACTTGATTGTGGATATGGTTTAGGAAAGTAATGAAGCCATGGGTTTGAATCATCACTTGATGATGATAATGATGATGAGGATGATGTTGTGAGATCTATGATCTCCGGTTTAGTACTCATGATTGATTGTGGTTAATTTTGAAGCATTGATGAAATTAGGGTTTGTGATGATATTTGGGGGTTTTTGATGAAGAGTTATGTGTGCATTGGGATTGTTTTATAGACAATTTCAAGATTTAATGAGATTTAATGCGTGTGGGTGAAACAGTAAAAAGATATTTACTGAAGCTTCTTGAATACGTGATCTATTTCTGCTGATTAGTATTCTTCAGCAGAATGACTAGTGTTTCTACCGAAGTTGAAAGTTTAATTGGATAAAAGTAGCAGTACACGTCAGCACTGGTCAACAATTTGACCAAAAATTGGGAAACTACTACTTATTCTCTATTCGCATATCTTCGTCTCAAATTAAATGATTCCCTCTTTACTCACGTTCAAAACACTTCCACTTGTGTGAATCTTAACCCTAACTTAAGATTTTTCTCATGGCGCTTCAATTCAAGCATGATCATAATAAAGTCGCTTTTCTGGGAACGGCTAAGGGTGATGAGTTGTATAGACCGATGGTAGAATTCTTACAGAGGTCCAAGATTCATTATGCTTTAACACATTCTCCGAATGCAATATATGAATCGTTGGTTACTCAATTTTAGGCGACTGCTACAAAACGGAGTGATACAGAGATTGTTGCAATGATTGACGGAATAGAGCATGTGGTGACAGAGAGCGATAAGAAGACAACTTCATTTGGATGATGAGAATGGGGTTTATCATTCTAATGCTGTTGTGGTACTTGATGGGCTAAGAGCGATTGGCTATCAAGGTACTAGGACAGACATGTGGTTAAAGAATCAGCTTTGTCCTATGTGGAGGTTTTTTGTTCACACCTTGCTTCAGTGTTTAAGCAATAAATCAGGAGGATGGGATCAATTTTCTACTCCATTGGGATGTGGTATTATATGTCTATCTCAGGGTTTAACTTATAATTTTTCTAAGTTTATTTTTGATAATATGGTTGAAAATATAACTAGTAAAAAGAACAAGTTTTTAATGTACCCTAGGTTTTTACAGATGATTCTACAGTGTTTCTTGCTGGCAGAAGTTTTAACTTGGATTCTAATGTTGAAGTGTTTTCTCAACATATTTCTTCTGATGTTGATATGGGTGTTTCTTCTGAAGTTCTTTTTGTGCATATTCGTCAAACTGATTCAGCTATGGAACCTTCTGACAAAGGAAAGGAAACTGTGAATGATGAAGTGATTGGTTCAGTCTGTGTCTAAGAAGAAAGGTATGCTCAAGCTAGGATGTTTGTTGATTATGAAAATATGCAGAAGAGTCGTGAAGTGGCTGAATTTCTTCATGCTCAATCTGATACTAATTTGTCTATGGAGAGACAACTAGAGCTTGATGAATTATTTCCTAAGATCACTAATGCTCAATGGGATGCCTATACTAATCAAGGTGCATCTGATCCTAATCTTGCTAAACGCATTTTAGGTGCAGCCTATGATAGTGAGAATTTTGTGGCTCAAATGGTGGCTCTTGGAAAACAAAAGAAGCTAGAAGCAGCTACAAAGAGGAATGCTATTGTTGCTCAAAGGAATAAAGCAAAAAGGGAAAAACCAATGACTAGCTCAAAGAGAGCTCATATGAGGAGGATTGTGAAGAATCATAGTACTACTTATACACTACTTGGCATGTCAATGAAGCAAATCTTAGCTTTATCTAATGATGCTTTGATAAAAAGTATAATATGATTATGAAGTTTTCTTCATCTGGTTCTACTTCTTCTACATTGGATAGGATTGCTAATACGTCATTCGATGTTCCTAAAGCAAAGAGACCCAAGACAGTTGAGATTGTAGATAATTTTGATGATGTGACACCAAAATTAAGTTCTTCTGTAGTTAATACTGATGTTGAGGAGAAAATTTCAGATAACATGGTTTTATCTGCTGAACCTTCTACTGTTTCTTCTGAAGCTGCGCCTAGTTTTGAATCTATTGATAATTTGGGTGATACATTGAGTAAGAAAAGGATGACTAAAAGGAAACTTCGTTCCTTACGGAGATCTGTGAGACTAGCTAGGAAACATCTTTCCAAGAGTATCTCTTTAGATCTCAAGGCTGCTGAGTCAACTTTTATTAAAGTAGGATCTGTTGATGTTTTTCTTGAAGGAACACATTCTGTATTGATCAATTGGACAGCTGGGAAGCTTAACACTGTTTATCGACTGGATAAATCTACTATACAGTTCAACTTCTTGAAGGAAATATTTCATTTGGTGGATAGACATGATTTGAAGATGCTGTATGAACATGTCACTCAGCATTATACTATTCATTCACCACAGGGTTCTGGTTTATATTTATTGGGTGATCTTCAAGTCTTGTTTGATTCTCATTCTCCAGATGGTAAAGGGTATTCTATTTGGAAGAATTCACATAAGTGGGAGATTGAGAGTTGGAGATTTTATCCTATGCCATGTGTCCATGTGGTTCAGACAAAATGTGGCATGATTTTGTGTATGTTCTCGGATAAGACTTATCCTTTGTCTGTTTCATTAATGGAAAGAATGCTTAGACAGAAGTTGGAAGTACCTCCTAATCCAGTTGGCAATGATGACCTTCATGCAGAACAATGTGTTGGATTGATTAAAACTCAGCTTCTGCAACATAAAGGTTTATCTTGATTGTGGTATTTTGTATCTTTTGTAATATTTGTTTTCTTTATTTATTAGTTAAAAAAAATTATGTATATTCTTTGTTTAACTAACTTTTATTGCAGGTTTGTTGTATATTATTGCTGGTTATTAACTCACCAGATATACCTTGTGTATGTCAAAGAGTTGGCTAGTCCAAAAGGTACAGCTTTGGTAAAGACACATCAAATCTGTTGATAGCTGTAATGGTTTGCTCAAAATCATAGGGTTTGCAACCACCCACGCTTAATTGCTGAGTGTTGTATGGTCCTCAATTCACCATGGTTTATTCCTTTTTGGAATCCAAGAATTGACTAGCCCACATGTATATGGCTTGTGGTAAAGGCAGTGGAATACCATATTTGGTAATCAGTTCACCAATTTTAAGAATTGACTAGTCCTGAGCAAACGGCTACAGGTAAAGACATTTCAAATCCGTTCATGGTTGCTAATTTGATAATAAATCAGATGGTTATCAGTGTACCATGGTTTTCGAACTTAAACAATTGGCTACTCCAGTAGTGATGGCTATTGGTAAAGAGACATCAAATCCATTATTTTCAATGATTCACCTCTCACAGGAGTTAACACACCTGGATGTGAGGAGAATAGTATGAAACTAAAATGTTTTGCTGTACATGTTGTCATTTGTTGCTGCAAAGATCTGGAGTTTTCAGAATTTTTTCATCAAAGAGATGTTTTTGTTTTGATTCTTTGCCGATGATGTTCGAGTACAATCCTCTAGTGCTGCAAAGTTTACAGATCTATCAAGAAACTGGAACTTAACCAAGTCAAATTCCAGTTTAGGGGAGGATTGTTGGGAATTATGTGAAGTACGAATTATGCTGTTGTTTCTGTTGAATGGATTCTGCCGAAGAGTATGGATTCTGCCGAAGACATAGTTCTGCTGAAGAATAGTTTGTTTCTGCGGAAGTTGTTATTCCGTGTTTAGTATATTTAGTTTGGATATACATGAGCTTTATTAGGAAGTGATTGTGTATATCTTATTTAGTTTTATGTTTATACGTTTCTTGGGAAACGGTTTAGGGTTTTATTTAGGGTTCCTTGTCTATAAAAGGAACACAATAGAATGAATTATGTATTAGACGTTTACATATTATTAATATAACGATCCATAGAGGATCAAAGAGTTCTTAGTTATCTGTGTTTTATACTTTTGTTTATATTCCGCTAAAGAATACAAGTTGTAGAGATTTTCTTTTAGTTTGTTTGTGATTACACAAGCAATACTAACGATCTACGAAGCTCAATATCTATCAAGGTCTGTTAGTTTTCAACAATTACCTAATCCAATCCTTCGAAGTGTTGATGCTCAAAAGACCGCTAAAGCAATGTGGGAACATATTCATCTTCTTATGGAAGGCACAACACTCAATCAAGAAGACATGGAATCCAAAATCTACTTGGCTTATGAACACTTCATGATTGAACCAGGAGAGACATTAGAGTCATATCATCATCGCTTTTTAGACATCATTAATGATTTGGACAAACACAACATTATCATGCCATGAATTGCTGTCAACACTAAGTTCCTAAGTAGTCTTGGTCCGGAATGGGAGAAGTATGTCATTTTTCTCCGTCAAGCTAAGAATCTTCATCATGCTACATACGGATTGTTGTACGACTATTTGAAGCCTCACCAAAAAGAAGTTGACAAAGAAAGGTCTATCCGTGGACTCCCGGCTCCACAGTCACTTCCGGACAATCAACAACTTGCTTTGTCGGCTCAAACTAGTTTTCCTTCTCAACCCGCTCCTCAACCCGCTCCTCAACCAAGTGCAACAATTACACCATACAATCCATCACAACAACAATCTCAAGAAACTCAATTGGTTCCATACAACAACAACACTGATCAAGCACTTTACACTGAATCAAATGAGGATACTGAAGCTTTTGATGCCTTGCAGCAAGGATTTGTCATGATTGCTATTTCCTTCGGCTGATATTCAAACAAATCCAACAATCGCATTCGTACCTCATCAAACACAAGGAATCAGGCTGTGGTTAACAATGGACGATTTGAAGTTCAGAATTGTGGTAATGTTCGTCAGATGGGCGGTGGTCAAAGGTTTAATGCTTTGCGGAGGAATAACATGGGTGCTCCACAACAACAAAGGGCTCAAGTGGTTGAACAGGGGAATGCTCAGAATGGGGTTAATGGTCTTCGTTGTTATAACTGTAATGAGAAGGGTCATCTGGCTAATGCATGCCCTAAGCCGAGGATAAGAGGCAGTACTTAACACAAAGAGGCTTTGCTCTTGGCTCTCAAGGATGAAGCTGGTGGAACTCTCACCAACAAAGAACAGAGCTTTATGGCAGATGCAGATTCTGATGATGATATTGAGGACTTGCAGGCTAATACAGCAGTGATGTTGATGGCACATATGCAAGCTCTACACATGAGTGACACAGGCCCAGTGTATGACACTGACAGCTTGTCTCAGGTACCGGAACAAAATATACTCATTACTGATCTGATATCTCCGCCAATTTCTCCATCCGACAAGGATTAGAGTGTTCAACATGAGCCATCTACATCTCATTTCGATGATTATCAAATTGATCCCGTAGTTATATTTGACGATCAAGATAACCTTCTGGTTAATATTGATAATCAAGTTGACTCCGCGGTTTTATTTGAGGATCTAAATAATGATCATTTTGAGACTCACGTTGAACAAGATGAACTTTTGTCTAATAGAGAAATTGAGCTCCTGACCTTAATTAAAGACCAAGGATCTCATTTGGAAATTTGCAAGAAATTAAAAGATAAAAATGCACTGTTAATTAGGGATAATGAACAAGGTTTTGAAGTCGCTTTTGCTAAATCTCATCAAAACGAAAAATCATTAGAACGACAGATACGTGATCTAGCCGCATCCAAGAATGCTTTGTTGTCTCTAATAGAAAAACTGAAACATGAACATAAACAACAACTTAACGCTCTTACTTTGGAAACTCAAAAAGCCAAGGCTGAGTTGTTAACTTGTCAAAAAAAGTTCTCTGAGTACAAAAAGCATTCCACGAAACGAATAGATAACTATCTTGATGAAATTGTCGACTTACAACACAAAATCAAAGAGTTTCGAAATGTTGTTTATAAACATGGTGAGTCAAACACAACTATTCAAAAGTTTACTTTTAAACCAAATCCAAATGGATATGGACCGATTCTTGCTGATTACAACCCTAAGTTTTCAAACAGAGCATTCAAACCAAATCCTGAAGTTTACAGTGCAGAACATAGAATTGATGATTCAATTATGACTTTTGTTGAATATAATCGCATGGAGGAATTAGATGCAGAAGACGAGAGTCGGTCAAAATTGAAAATGCTGTTTATAACAAACCATTTACTATTCAAACCCGTAACTTTAATCACACAACAAGATACTTCTAACAAACCTTTGGTTATCACACCAGTTTCTGAAGTTCGTCCCCAACACAATGGTGCACAAATTAATGGTTCTTTACCTTCACTTAGTGAAGTTAAAAGAAAAGCCGAAAGTTGTCTCGTTATCAAATATTTTGACACTTTCTTATCTGACCTCAAAATTTTGGAACGTGAGATTGAATTTCATTCTGAAATAAAAGTTCAACATTTTCAATCGCGCGATGGCGCGAAAACAAAGAGATATCTCTTCAGAAAATAATTTTACCCCATGTCAAAAATTTGAAAAATTGTGCACTATATTAGGAAAGGGACTTTCACAAGGAACTTGGTCTAATGAAACAGTTTCGAGAAAACAAAAAATCGATTTCAAATACTAAACGTAAAAAGAAATTGTTGAGAAAAGATGTTGATCGACTCTTGGAAGATGTTATCTGTGCTGATATCCATAATGTTGTGTTGTTTCTGTAGGATCGATATTTATTGTGTTGATGATTCGGGTGGTCTTGGATGATCAAAATACATGTTAGCCATATTTTAGAGAGAGAAAGTAGAGAGGGTGTTCTTGGTAGAGAGTTGCTTCTATAAAAATGAAAGGTTAGATTGCAAAGCCACACCCCTTCCATGGATGGAAGGGGTATTTATACTTACAAATTACACGACCTCCTATCGACCTGTGGATCAGGCATACAGTGGGGAAAGACCCGTCCTTCCTCCACGGTATTACACTAAACTAATCTAAGCTACAAACTAACTAATAAGCTACTAAATAACGTAACAAACGATATGTCTACGAGCTAACTTATGCTAAATAATATTTGGGGTGACCGACACTTCACTTATGGAATTTCCAATTCCTAACAATCTCCCCCTAAGGGAGGTCACCCCATATTTTACATTTTGAATCTTAGCATTCTATTCTTGACTTCGTTCTTGAGCTCGTAGACTTGAATTCTTCACTTCCGCAATCTTTGTGCTTTAGCAGTGACTCTTCATAGTCCGCATTGATTTGTACTTTTAGTGGAGGCCTTTAACTGATCCACATCTTTGATGATCTTCGAGCTTTCATTGAGATCATCAGCCACAGTAAATCTCTGGATCACCCTTTATTGTGTTGCCATCATGTGAAGTTGTGACTTTCGGACCGACATGCTCACACTTTTGAATCATGACATCTTTCCATCAGAGTAGCGGAAGCCTTACTGGTTCATGATATTTGCATCAGCGGCAGAGCATAGTATGAAATATCAGAGCCAGGTTATGTAGATATGCACCAGTCATGATTTCTTCAAATAAGTGTGGATGTTGTGAGCATGCGGCTTTGAATTGACTCCTCAATTTCGACAGCTGCAACCGTCTAAATGTACTGCAACAACAGTTAGCAATAAAGAACACGAAAGTGTCTTTGATCACTTTCGTTGAATTGAGGTACATGGCCCACGGTTCCCCATTGATTAGTACAAGTACTGCCTGTGATCAGGTAGAGTTCCGAAGAACCTCCTTGACAGGGTTTCGCAGCTGTTCTAGCTGTTCTCAAACCGGAACGTCTCAAAGAAGACAACACGGGGTGAGTGAACCAGCGAATTGAGATTCATTGATTGATGAAAAATTAATTTTGAAAACAATCGTGTATTGCTCAATAGAAATTGTTTTTGCAATACAACGAAGGTTTTAATGAAAATCAATTATCAATCAAAACACCTTTTATTTTGAGAAATAAGTACACAGTCGATGTGCTAAAGAAAAGAGTTTTTAAGCACAATGACTGGCTTTTCAAAGGTATCCGTCAATCCATAACCTGAACCAGGATAGATTCAAAAGATTGAATCTCTCCATTGTTTCTGTCCAGTTGTCACATGGTTGATCTATTGGATAGATCTCACATGCCACCCACCAAGAGCTTGTTTGATGTTGGCTCTAGAAGGATTTCCATCTTCATTGTGAATACTTTTACATATCACTCAGATGTTCTGGCAATACCACAAGGATAATGTGTAGGACTCTTAATATATACTCACTTTCCACATTGTGTGAAACAGTAAGTCTTCAAGAATAATGTGTCCTAATGAGATATTGTGGATGATCTCTTGGCTCTAGACTCAATCGTGCACATTTGGTTCCTATGCCGAAGACTAGGGAGAGGGTCTCCTTCTTCAATATCAACTATCTCTAAGAGAAAGTCGATAGATTAGGTAGGTTCCACGTGAGAATGAAACAAGCCCTTTTAAGAGGAACTTGAGTAGCTTGGGAAGGTTAGTGCAGTGCGTCACTGGGTCCATGACGTCTTGTCTTCAATACCAGTGTTACCTTAGTAACCACCAGTAGCATATGTATTGAACCCGGTGTCTGCCCTAAGGTTGAATTATTGGAGGGCTATTTCTTTTCACCCTTTTCATATTCATTTCTTTTTCATTCTTCAACCCCTTCAGTGCTTACCGAGACTTCATAACTAGAACCTTGTTGGGTTTATTCCAGTACTAGCTCTGTCTCAGTCCGCACTCTTCCCATATCTCACTTTTCTCCTTTTTTTCAATATACCTAAAGACTCTACACTATCTAGTGGATTGTCCCTGGGTAGATCCCTTCGGTTTTGGCGGATCGTGGGAACGAATACCTAACCTAACCATCCTTATAACACCATGCATAAAGTAAATTGGTCGGTCTTTTGGTATTGTTCTTTTCTTCTTGAAACCAATTGAAAAATCATTTGGAAAAATAATCCCCCTCAACATTTTGTGATATGATATCAAAGCATTTTATACCTTAATAGTTTTGATCATTTATAAAACCTCCCCCTCAACATATGCATATGATTTAGAAATTATTTAGCACATGGAGGCAAGAGGGCTTTGAAATATTTTCTTTGATCACAATTTCGTAAGAAAAAGCCATTTGATTTTCTTGGTAAAATTCTCCCCCTCAATATGTGCATAGGATATTTGAAATCATTTTATCACATAGAGGAAAGAGTTCATTTGAAGCACAATCACGATCATAAAACACTATTTAGAAACCATTTGCTCCCCCTCAATATGTGCTTCGAGATTCGAAAGCGTTTAGCACATATGAGAGAGCAGCCTGCACATTTTCATCAAATCGATCATCATTTATCAAATTTCATTCTTAAATCACAATTTCTCCCCCGATCAAAAATATCAAATCCTTTGAGATTTTGGATCCCAAGTGATTTAATAAGGTTTAAAAAACATGGGAGAATATGTGGCCTGGTTTAAATACTCATCTTGTTTTTGGATAAATCCTCCTCCTCAACATGTACATTGTGTATTTCAAGACGTTTGGCACAAGGAGGCAGGAGTGCCTTTGAAGGACTAAAACCAATTCCATTTAAACAGATCTGAGATTTAAATCACGATCTCTACCCCGATCAAAAATGTCAAACCATTTGAGATTTGTGATCCCATCTGATTTAAATCATTTAGAAAATTTTGGGGAAAGACGTGGCAAAATTTAATTTTTGAAAAATGGCAGAATAGGACCATTTTAAGACATTAAAGATTGTTAGTGTCAGGTATGATAGTTTTAAGAGATCTTTAAGTAAAATAAAACAATTTCACAATCAAACAAGAACAGAAAAAATTTCATTTTGAAAGACCTTGATTCAAAAGAAAAATCATACCATGACATAACATTAAATCTTTAGATCACCACTTTTTAACGTACAAACGGACTTTTATAAAGCAATATTGTTTGAAAATAATTTATTTTAAATCACTCTCCCCCTCAATCGATGACCGTAGTCGTTGATTGAGTGACTTAGGTTTTGATAAAAATGAAGTCCGGTGATTTTCAAAATTAAGTCCAATTTATTTTCAAAACAAATATTTTTCCATTTTTCAAAACAATTTTAGTTAAAAATTGTTTAAAGAAAATGGTATAATCACAATTATCTTGCCCAAAGATACGTTAGGTGGTTGAGAGCTTCGTCTGTTGTTGTTGTGAGGGCTTGGAAGAAACCGCTGGCGATGCCGTGAGACTTCTTACGTTGCATTTTAATACCAACTTAGGTCAAATTTAAGCTCCGTTTCTTCAATCACATAGAAGAAAAACTATCTGCTGATGCAGTGAGACCTCTTACGTTGCATTTATGCCAACTCTCCATAGAAGTCCAGTTAAGCTCCGTTTCTTCATTTGTCAACCCAAAATCTAGTTACCCTTTCCTTTTAGCATCCAATCATCTTCAATTGTGGGATCCAGATCGGGAAAATTCTTATATACCAATATACCTGTATACGTTAGTGAACACACATACAGATATATGGTGGTCGACATCACCCAAACAACAATCGACTAATTCAAGTCAATTCAACATATCAATCAGTTCATATAAGGTATGGGAATTTTGTGTTCATCAAACTAATAATCATCTAATCCTAACAATCACATCCTAGAAACCTAGTCCTTCAACATAGGCAATTATATATTATAATTAAGCACGTAGGATAATTAGAAAGTCCGTTAGATGATGTAAATTTGAAAACATTCTCCCCCTCAATCAATGACTTATTTTACTGAAAATTTTAAAAGCGTTGAAATCATTGATTGAGTTTGCAAATTTAATAAAAACTCTGATTCTGATTGATTTTTCAAGCAACTCATTTTCCACCATTTTGAAAACAACAAATATTTTTCTGAAGAATCTTAGAAGGAAAAACATTTGTGTAGGAACAACAGTCTTTTTGACGACATGCTTTCCTTGTTTTGTTTTAGGATAAGTGCACGAAATTTTTGAAAATTGGTTTAGCGCAGCACTTTCCTTTCTTGAAGAACGGGTTGCTATCTGAAATAATAGCAAGCCATAGTATAAGCACGGGTTACAGTCTGAAGTAACTGCAAGCCATATTTTTGACATGTTTTGGAAAAAGAATATTTACATCTCCGAACTTCATCTATGGTCCCGTGCCATTATTGAATGACATTTCTAAGACCGCAAATGTTATCGATACCAGAAGACATGTCTTGAGAAAAACATATTTTTGGTATTTTTAAATTTTTTGATTTTTATGGGTGTTTGTTGGTTTTATATTTTTCTATTATGTTTTTCAGATAAATATATACAAAGATAGAGAAGATGATATAGTTTGAGAGAATGATGATACGAGTACCGAGATAAGGATATCGAGCAGCCCCGTTGTAAAAGATAGAAGTCATTATCTCTTAAACATTCACCACCAAAGCTTCCAATACTCTTGAATCGAAGAGAGAAATTGAGCCACTTGAAAGTGAGACTTTGGTAGCTTCCCCCCAAACCGAAAATCCTTTAGGCGATTCAAAGCTTTCTTACAAGCTTCCCTTAGCCAGTGCACAAAGCACACCATTATCATCGAACTTGCTGCTCCTTTTAAGAATAATCATCGTGATTCATCGTTCGGGGTTATATCATCAACAGGAACAGCAACGTATCATCCCACTCATAAATAATCTTCTCAAATTTCATAACTGAAGTCTACAATCCATTCCAAAGGTGTGAAGAGACCACTTCCCAGTAGTTGAATTGATCACGTCATTCTCTTTGTGTAATGCTCAAGAACTCTCCCGAATACACATCATTAGGTTAATGAAGAACACCTCCCCTATGTTCACATCTTTCGTCCACGATGAATGTATGAAGCTCAAGAATCCGAAGTACACCAATATCCAAGAACTCTCCTGAATACACATCATGAGGGTAATGAACACCTCCTCTGTGTTCCATCTTTCGTCCGATGAATGTGTATGAAGCTCAAGAATGAAAGTACACATTCCCAATGAGAGAATAACTGATAACACCTCCCTCATGTTACACATTTATCTTCCCTGAATATGTCGTACTTGTGTACCTCATTTATCGTCAGAAACTTTCACTAACATCACTTCCCCCACGTAGTTGGAATAATAACACTAAACATGTGATGAGTAAAACCTTGAGTTTCTCTGCGGTCATGACATTTGTTTTCCTGGGATGTCTTCAATCACTTAGAAGAATTAAGTTCATCATGTTTACTCGCCATGAGTCAAACCTTGAGTTTCTCTGCGGTAATAACATTTGTCTTCCCGGGATATCTTCAATTACTTAGAAGTATTAAGTTCATCAAGTTTACTCGCGTTTAGATGCGTGTCTCCTTCCCCCTTGCTGGTTTTGATACTTCAGAATCAGAAACATATTATAAGCCCAAGTACTTGAAATCTATTGAGAAGATCACTTGAAGTCTTTGTGAGAATCAACTTGCTGAATAATATGAGCAAGTCTAATTGGGGATTAAATCAGACATTTCACCCTCCCCTAATTAGTGCTCTCCCCTAAACTGACAATCTTTTGATAAATGTCAGTCTTTAGATCATTAAATGCAACTCGTATTTGGTCTTCTAACATATAGCAGGAAATGTAGAACAGACGTACTCGACCTTCTTCAAGATTATCCAGTTGGGGATTAGATAGTTAACATCTTCAACTCACACCAAAAAGCATCCCACCAAAAAGCATCCAAATTAACTTACATCTTGCAAATCCCCTTAACTAAAATCCCTCCCAATCAAACAAGAACAAATAGATGTTCATCAAGGAAATCAACAAATCGGCTGCAACGAACACACAAGATGGTAACACCAAACTACCAATCACATCAAACAAGAACAGATAGATTGTTCGGAATCATCATGGTGATGTATACGTGAAGCATTAACCGGAAGCACTTTGTCGATAAGCTCATCAATCCGAGTGAAGATGTCAACCAACGACTCTCAGAAGAAACTCCATGTGAAGATGTCCCGATAAGAAGAAGCTCGGTTCTTACACGAGTTTGGAGCCGTTTGACCATTTATTCTCATATAATCCATCAACCATGCAGTATTATCACACTTCTTCCCCCCCTCAAGAACTGCATACGGAGATGCCATTCTTGATTAAACAAGTGAACATCATCCAAATGTAGTCTATTCACACTTCTCCCCCGCAAAATTAGCAGAGGATGTCGCCATCGTCATTATAGTTGAGAAAGTGGAATCAGAAAAACAATCAACAGTAGCAGGTTCTTGATGATGACATGGAAAAAGTATGAAGCATGTTGATGAGAAATGGTCATAATAGAAGATTTCTCTTCTTGGAAGATAAAAGCATGCGACACGTACACTTTTCTTTTCTTTAGAGAACGGGCATGGCTGTTGTGTTCATGCGTCATAAGAAGATTTCTCTTCTTCGGAGGAATATCTTGAAGCGTACACATTTCTTTTCTTTAGAGTATGAGGGGCATGAACGATTTGTATTCATAAATCATAATCTCTCTCTTTTCAAACTCTTTTAGCAAAACATGTAATCATCCCCATTATCATTCTGTAGGCTCTTTGTCATGACAGTGATGGAAAAACCCAATATAATGAATTTGACTCTGAAGTAAACTACCCGAACTCGTGACTTAAACTTGCACATATGTAACAAAGAGGGGTGCCGATTTTCATTAGCATCTCTAAGTACTCTCTATGTACTCTATACTCTTCAACCAACCAACCATCAAGTATAGGACGTACATTACCTCTTGAAAATCCACAATTAATAAATGTGACGAGCACTAGCGTAACTCCTTAAAGTGATAGTTATTTTGTGGTGGTATGAGCCCAATTCCCCCAAGTGGTAAAAGAAAAGGTAAAAGACACCCAACAATAACTAGATTTCAAGTCTTCGTATTTGATAATAAGCTCGAACAAGGATCTTGAAGAATCTTCATCCAACCATCCCCGATACCTTCAGATACTAAGTACACTCGCCCATGATATTTCACTTCAACCTCAAATAAATAATACTGAATTAATTCTGTTGTCACATCTTTCTTGGTTAAAAGCTCAAATCTAGCCTTCTTTGACGTTTTAAGTGAACTATGATAAAGGTTTTCATAGCGACCATGGTTAAATACACATAACCCCGTAAAACCTTGTAATAACCAAACTGTCATGACGAATATCCAAACACACATCCAATTCATGGAGTACACTCTTTTATCCCTTCTTCGAAACAGAAAACGTAGCACCAGCATCAAATAAGAGATCTCGAAATACACTTTCCTTTCTCCAAGATGGTTCCATCAATACGGGATTTTACAATTCTATGGTTTAAACCGAGAAATAGTTTCTTTCGCGGGATTTTACAAAACCAAGAATAAACAGTAAGATAGATCCGGAAATGCACTTTACAATTACCAGGATGTTTCCATTGTCACGGATTTTACAAGTCTATGATTTAAACCGAGAAATATATTCTTTCGCGGGATTTTACAAAATCATGAAAAAACCGTAGACAATGTCGACTGAAATGTTATGACAACTTTGGTTTCAGGTGAATATCGTTTTAGGGGAACATGCAGCGGTTTATCCAACATCATCAACATCCAATCAACACTTTGGTAAACACATCATTCACGCATTCTGTCGGTTATTGTAGTGACCACATGGAGAAGTAAATCCGATATTCCAAACTTGATCATGAAGTAGAAATCCCCAGATTTGTTACTTAAACTTGTACTAATCCTCGTGAAAAAGAAATGGTGTACCCAATGTATGAAACCTCTTGACATATCCTCAACTGCGTGAGGCACCGTAGTGATAGTTACGTTGTAGGTTAAGTGAGAAAGAATCACAAGCAACTAAATATCCAAGTCTTTATCACACTCTGTGAATGCCCAAACAAGTCATCTTCGTGGAAGGGTAGAAAGAAAGAAGATGAAATAAGTAGGCGCGTCCGAAAAACCTCACTTCCATTCAAATAAGAAATACCGTATAAAACAACCCGTAGTCAACTTTTTTAAATAGACAATTCAAGCCGTGAAATAGTATCCTTTGTGAAGATGTAGAAGCCAAAGTATCAAACCGTATAACAACAATTGTCATCATCAAGTCGCTTCAACAAATCCCATCAATCCAAATCTCATAAATCGCATCTCATTATTGATAAGCCCCTCTGATGTCATCCGAATCAAATACTCTAGTTATAATAAATTTGAAATTGAAAATCAATCTCAAACGAAGAAGAGTGTTATAAATCAAAATATTAGCTCAATCGTGAATTTGTATCATCGAAGCCCAAGTGAGATTACCAACTTCAATAATCCTTATCTCAAATATTAAGCTCAATCCGTGAATTTGTATCATCCGAGAAAATTTTACCATACCAAAAATTACCACTCTTAGTCCATGTAAAATCAAAAGTGTATCCACAAGGTAAATTTCGGATAGCAAATCGTTTACGATTTTTAGAGCCATAGGATAAGACCATTCCACAAATTCCAATCATCTAATATAAGAATAACACCAAGGTCCACATAGAGATCCACGAGCGAATGGTCCACACAAAATTATCACTAAGCCCAAGTCAAATATTGATAGCAGCTTGTTTGATATATATATATTTTTTTTCATTGAAGCCCACGGTCCAACTTAACATGTGATAATATTAGATGATAACATGTCTCAATGGTGACCTAAACCTAAAACATATCACAAAGTGAAACGCCTAGCACCAAATATTCCTCTCATCTGGCGAGAAAAAATATAAACTCCCATCTAAGATCCATCTCTCATCACCGGATAAATCTCATCTTCATCACAACCCGGCTCCTCAACACTTGGATCAAACCTAATTATCAAAATCAAACCGACAACAACTTTTAAACACATCTCACAAACTACATTATCTAATAGCAGTTAATATCAACCAACATGCGCTCCTCAAGCATGTCACCCTTTTAATTTCAGAAGATAAATCGAATCTCAAGCAAGTCACAAGAAGCAATTAGGCTTAGGTCTTGATAATTCAAGGTCTCGTGGGTTTAATAATTTTTGTTGTCATGCGGTTTGATTTATGAATAATCAAGAAAGTTAACATAATTGTTAACTTTCTTCTCTTAACGATTCGGAAATTATCATAATTAAGCGATCAATGATGAGGAAAACGATTCAATTACAACAATCTTGAAGATTGCAAAAAGAATTGAATCGAATATGAGATCGATTTGTAATTTTTTTTTTTTACATTAGATTGATGATATGGGGTATGAGTAAGGATGGCATATTTTTGAAGTTTGATGTTGGGTTTGGATATCAATGAGATGAGATAGATATGAGTTACGGATCAGTGGACACTTCATAATACGTTTTATGTTTTCAGTTTGACATGGACCTATGATGTGGAATATACTGAGGTCGGTTGAGTCCTGGTATTTGGTGTGAAGTCGTGGTCAAATAGTCTTGGTCTTCTTCTTCTTCCTTTATGTGTAAGTCACTAGTGCGTGTATCATATCAGCTAGGTCTATAAACAAATTAAGCTAGCACTAAGTTGCTAGCACTAAGTCGCTAGACCAAATAGCTACGACTTGTAAATACAAGTTGCTAGTTCTGTCAAGTCGCTACCATTCTTTCAAAGTACAACTCGCTTGACCATAAAAAATGACAAGTCGTTCACAGAATGCGTAACAACTTCGCTAGCATGAATATCAAACTTTTCCGATGACTTTCGACCATCTTTATAGAAACCGGAAGAACTTCGAGCAAACAACATAAAACACATCTTATAATGCCCATTACGACCGGTTGACCCCACGAAGTGACTAGATAACCCATTGAATTCACAACGTGATGATATTAATGTGTAGGTTTGGACAAAAGCGACACAAAAAGCAGATATATAACAAACCAGATGTTAACGAACAATAGACCACATAAATATTTGAGAAAATTCCCAAACTAGGCCAAAAAGTTAACCCATGTCCCTTTTCTGGTCAATTTCATTTGCCTTTTCCCATTATGGTCATGCTCGACTTCATTCTGCTAACCCACTAGATTTATGCCACGTGTCCATCCAGCTGTACCTTTTATTAATATTTACGTGCCAAATATTCCCCAATCTAAGTTCATACATCCCTTTTGTCTTTTAATATAAGTCGGTGCTTTCGGCCTTTCGACTTAACTTTCAACCGTCGATTACTATTTGCGTTGGAAATGTAAAAGGACACACAATCTTTTGCTTAGATTGTGTGTACTTTAATTTTAAATATTTTTTAATTTTGTTTTCATTTTTTATTTTGTTTTGATAAAACTTTTGAAAAAAACACACACACAAAACACACACACAATCACAATCACACTTGAAAGATCGATCAAACACAACCCATATATGTATCGATGATGCGTCGTTTGAACTTGAGTGCTAGATCAAACACAACCGAGAAACACACACGAGTGCTCGATCCGTTCTCTCGATCATGGTTGCGCTAGACAAGTAAGTGTTTTTATTTATGTTTCGTTTATTATTTTGAATATTTTGTGTTTAGGGTTTGCTTATTCTAGGGTTTGCTTATTACGGGTTTGATTTGGTTTTAAATTGCTAGTTTATGGTCTCTTATTTGGTAATTTGCTAAAAGTATATTGTGGGTGAATGTTTGAGCAAAGATTATTAAGGTTTTAGGTCACTCTTTTGCTTATTTAGTTTGTGCTTATTATGGTTTTTATTTTGTTTGTTACGGTTTTTTTTATAAGGTTTAGTGCTGACTAAGTTTTAGAACTTCTTTTTAAGGAAAACTTATCTTTTGCTACAAGCATAATGAAAAAGATCATATATTTTTTTGATATGATGAATTTCCTAAAATAGATCATGTTTTTGGGTGTTTGCTTTTGCCGTTTGTAATATGCTTATTTGTAATGTGTTAATGCCTTAATTGTAAATATAAATTCCCTTTCAATTTTATAGGTGTATTCAGCGAGGTTAATCGAGAACGAGTTGCATTTCTCGAAAACAATAAAGCAAAGTTGAGCGCTGAACCCAGATGTTGAGCGTCTTAACCTTTTAAAACGCGGTTTTTGGCCAATGGTTAAACTTAAAATCGTATGACCATGTAAATCACTTGCGCATTATTTCGCGCAACATCAGCGACAAGTGGAAAATCATGATATAACTACTCCCTTGTATTTCGATATTGGAAAAAGTTTACAATTTGGTGGAAGGAAATATGCTTGATATCAGGATTTCGATTTGGTGACATTTCCATGGGTCATTTAAAGGGGTGTGAGTCTGCTTTTGCTAAGCGCGTATTTTTCTTAAGAAAGGCGACATGTCAAAATAACTTGCATAAAGACCAGAAGCGCTTCTTGATTCTCAATGATCCTCTTGAGTTTTACGATTTGAATGATGATGTTGTACGCATTTGCCTTTTGATAATTTTAGAGAACATTTTCATGGGCAAACAGGAAAGAAATGTCATTCCGGCGAGATTACGTGTTTAGTGGATGACTTGTATGCTTGGAATTCATTTCCATGGGGCGAGTATATTTGGGTTGAGTTTCACCATAGGGTATACAATGTCGTTTTGAAGGTTAGAGCAGACACTTATGCAGAAATGCTACAAAGGAAAGAATACACATATACATATACTCTTTGTGGATTTGTGTTTGCTCTCAAGGTTAGTATATGATTATGATAATGAGAATTTAAATAGTTTAGCACTAATAAGCTGATGTTTATAACTTTGTATTGTATAATTTTTGAATTTGGCTTTTGGAAACCCTCCCCAATTCTACAAACTGGTGGTTTAAAGATGATAGTGTGATCCCTAGAGCACTTGCATGGGATGATGGAAGAAGTTTGATAAGGCAGATTATGATTTTCTTTTACATTGTCAGTTGTTAACCTCCTGCCTCGGTGATAATATACGCTTTTACACGAATTCAATAGGATTATTATGTTTCCCTATAGCATGGGTTGTTGGATGATAATTTTTTATTCCTGGATGTTGAGAAAAATAAGCTTTGGTGGATTTCAAGTATAGACTACATCAGGAAGTTTCAAGCACCAGGGTCTTTGAATAATGAAACACATAGTCCACCTACGATACACCACATACTCCAGCCCACAATACCAAACAGATAGTACATCATCTCGAGCGGTGTGAAGATGGCGATGCTTAAAAGATCTTTGCGTGCGGGGATTCATCGATCGACATATCTATCTGAGAGGTGCATAGGTATGTGGATGAAGTCATGCCTCATATTGATGAACAGATGCCATCTAGTGTAAGCCTGCTCTTTGGTCAAGTGTATAGTATGCAACGCGAGATTCATGGACTTCATGAAATGCTCAAAAATTGAAGCGGATGTTGTGAGTGAATTGCGAATATGGTGACATGACTCCTAGATCAACCCGGTGTCTGGATGGCTAGTATGCAAGCGATTCTACAAGCTGAAAAAGTTAATTTGAATTTCAAGGCGATGGTGTTGGAAGATTGGTGAGCCATCAGACTTTGCAGCGGCGTCAGTTGAAAAGGTTTTATTACTTTTTAACCCTTTGACACATTTATTTCTTTTTTTTATATATTTTATATAAAATTGTTGGTGGTTGACTTGAGAACAACACTGGGATAGGTACTTACGTCATTAGTACACTAGCATTTATGACACTAGTGTAGTATTTAAAGACTTCTTTATCACACTACTTGTTACTCAACTCATTTCCACCTCCCCACTTAAGTTCTAAACACATTAGCAAATGTGGACAACATACCTTTTGAAATTCAAATGCAAATCATTAACAAACTTCACTGTCAAATCTTTACTTGATTTAGAACCATTTCAAAGACATGGAGAGTCTGTTATTGATAGCGCCAGCTTCATTATGGGTTTGGTGTTCGCCCCTAGTCGGTAGTGTTCATTCCTTGTAGGGTATAAGAAGGATTTTCTTGAGACAAAATTTATATGTTTTATTGACCAAAATGGCAATTTGTCCCAACAGCGTAGCTTTCTCCACTCTTCCTAACGTAATTAAGCCATACAAATCTAATATATTTGAATCTTATCCCGATTGGCAACTCTCAGCATTGATATGTTTTCGATTGACTTTTAAGATGGTTGTTCTTTGGAACCCATCAATAAGAAAATCAGTTGCTATAGTACTCCCTCTTTGGTCAAGTCAATATGAGTCTCATAAAGTTCGTGGGTTTTGGTGTGAATCGACGCTTTTGACCCCACCATTCTAAGGATTTCCTATCCGGTTCATGAACATGGACCGTTAAATGTTTTAGTATTTACATTGAGCTCCCAGTGATGGACAAAATTAGAAAGCGAACATCTTCCTCTCTCAATCAATCCGACTTAAGCGGTCAAGTCGGTGGTTATTGGTAATTTTATATATTGGCGGCTTAAGGATTTTTGGTGTTGATGGTGTACTTCTCATAGCGTTATATGATTGTGTCCTTTGATTTGGTTAAGTATAAATTTTCGTCATATATATACTTGGCGACTTACAAGCTCGGCTTCCCGTACCTTTCTATATTTCAAAGCTAAGAGAGTCTCTTGTTATTTTTGGGAACATGATAGGGGATGAGTGGCACACGTTCTGTATATTGGAGCTAACGTTGGGTCCTTTTAACGAACTTCAATCCGTTAAAACAGTATTTAACATTTTTACTCCCCAATTATTGAAATTATGGATTTCACTTAATAGCGGATATCCGGTTTTGAAGGCGATAAGCCCTATCAAATGGATCACACACTTGAAGTCTTCCAAGTTTGGTCACAAGAACTTATTAATCTTGGTGTCGAAGCGGATGCGGGTCCTTATTCATGAGCTCCTTCATGAATCACTTCTTACTTACTTATCCATTGTTCAGATATTAGTATATATAGATAGACTTTAGTATTGTTGTTAGATAGTTGTTCTGTGTTAAGATAGTTGTTTCTAAGACTGTGTTGTTTGTAAGTTTCCGAAAGTGTTATGTATAATAGATCTAATTTAACTTTTGTGCTTTTTTCTTTGTGTGTTTTTTTTTGTTTTTTTTTTGTTGTTTTTTTCTTTATTTAGTCACCTAAATTAGTAAACCAGTTATTTAACATTACTGTATTTTAGAGACACCATCTAAAAATGAAGAGAATATGGATGTGCATCGTTATTCAAAGGTTTGTTGTTTACAATAGTATTTGTATCATATAATATGGTTTACGTTATGTTGATTGCTTTCAACAATAGTAATATTTATTTTCTTTTTGTAGTCAAGTGCATGAATTTTACCGATCCGGCTGGAGATTTGTCCACCGAGGATGTTCAAGAAGTATTAGGCAACCTCTTTGGGTCACCTCAAACGAGATTGGCGGTAGTATATAACATGTTATTTTGTTTATTTTATGAGTAAATGCATGCCTAAGATTTGCCCTTTTTTACACGCTCATTTTATCAGGACGATAAACAATTTGAGGTTGCGAAGGATGAGCAACATGTCCCAAAGATGAAGGTAAATATACGTTGAAGAGATTAATCAATTGTAATTTTAACCAAGTCACTTGTCACGCAAATGTTAACATTTTTCAGGATCTTCATGTAATGAATGATGATCAACATGTTGCAATGAAGGAAGAAGTGATAAATGATCAACAATACCAGAGTCTCCTTTAATGCGGTAAATATAGTCCAACAGGTGTAATTTTATCATTTTATAAACCAATACGCACATTCAATCAAGTTTAACTCTTTTTTCATGACTTGTTGTCTTTTGATGATGAGCAACATGTGCCCGTGATGAATGATGAGGAGGCACGAGACCCTGATCAAGATGTTCCGATGAAGGTACGAGACCCTGATCAAGATGTTGGAATGAAGGAGCTAGAGAGTGAGCAAAAGTTAGAGTCTGCTATCAGTGAGGTAAATATAGTCGAACAGGTGTAATTGTATCATTTTATAAACCAATACGGACATTCAATCAAGATTAACTCTTTTTTCAGGACATGATGTCTTTTGATGATGAGCAACATGTGACCGTGATGAATGATGAGGAGGGACGCAACCCTGATGAAGATGTTGGGATGAAGGAGATAAAGAGTGAGCAAAAGTTAGAGTCTGCTATCAGGTCCAGGTAAATACACGCTAAACATGTTATCTAATTAAATTTTAACCGTCATGGACATTCATGCAATTCGACTTTTATTCTTTTTTCAGGTAATTACCAATTTCAGTAATGTCTTTGGTTTTAAGAATTTCAACCCTCTTGAAAATAAGGTCACAACTGTCCGAGTCCCTTTTCAATGGGAAAAGAAGTTGAGCAAGGTGTTCCATGACCCATATATCAGCAGCCACGAAACTACTACAAGAGTTTTAAGAAAATGTAAAAAGAGACATGTTAAACCTGATATTCCTAAGGTCATTGGACCTAATGGGAAAGAAATATCACTCCGACCTTGGAAAGAGGTATTCAGAATCATATGTTTGTTCTTAATGTTAATTGCAATTATCTAGGTTATTTGATTTGAATTTATGATAATGCAGAGTCTCAAACGTAATGATAACTCGACAAAGTATAGAGCCTGGATCCACCCAATCATACAGTTGTGGATTGACAGATCAAGAAGATTAAGAAAGAGGAGGACCAATAGTTATTTCGCTTCACATGGGGCAGCGGAGGTACGACTGCCAATCTACAATTCTGGCTAGGAATATTGGGCAGGGATGCCAAGAGCGCCGGTTGGCTATGTGATTTGGTATGTAACTATTACAATCCAATAATATATGTAACTATTACAAGCCAATAATATATGTGATGTAAGGTTGATCATAGCTAATGTTGCTTTTTTTCCATTTTTAAATTACAGCATATTGGATTATGGGTTGACCTGATGATGCATTTTAGACCTGCAAATGTTGATTGGGTCATGGTTAGCCCATTATTTTGCTCACAGATCATTGACGGGCCAATGCCTGTGTACTATGCTGACGGGGTGACCGATGGTATCCCGTGGTTTCGTGAAGGTGTCGAAAAGGTGTGTATTTTAGTTCTCAGATTTTTGTAGAATTTACGCTGTTAAGAATTAAGACTTAGAGATTTTGTAAAAAAAAGGTACGATGTCAATTGGTAAAAAAGCTTTTACAGATTGGTTATCTTTAATACTTTTGTAGGTTTTTTTCCCCATTTGTCAACTGTTCTGACTGGTGCCGGGTGAATTCAGTATTAGCACTGGTGTTATAACGCTTACGATAGCCTTGGGAGCGGCAGGTTGAAGGCGTCCATGGTGGCTAAATATGAGGCGACGTTTTCAAGCTCAACTACTGATTTATCTGGAAGAGAGTGAGGTGATGGCGAGGAAGAATATAGATCCCAATTCCTACTCCGTTTCCTTTCGGTATGCAGAAAATGTCCCTATACAACGTGGGAGGTATGGGGATTGTGGTGTTTGGGTCATTATATTTCTATACTGGGGTTGGCCTATTACATTCCACTCCACTTCAAAGACACAGTTCAAAATTTACTGGCATATCGTGAGCATCTGTCCGAATTTTTCTGAAAATACAAGATTCCAGTTCCAAAATCCTAAATGAATGGCCTGCTAAACATTTTAATTTGTGTGGCTTTCTGGTGAAAACTTAAAACATTTGGCAGTGGCACTTGTACATTTGTGTAACTGGTTAAACTTAAAACATTCTGTATCTTATAGGGATTGGTGAAACATCTTATTTCCCATGTGTCTTGTAGATTATGGTTCAAAAATTGTGTAACTGGTTAAACTCTAAACATTTCTATTACGCATGTGTAATGGTTCAACAAATGTGTTGAAAACTTTATTTTTTTCTTCTTATTTCAATACATTTCGTGTGGCTTTTACTCATTTATAAAACATTGAACAAGATCAAGATTACGTGTTTTGGGTAGATCTTTATCAATTTCAAAACTTTTAACTGCAATGGTTAATTTTTGAATGTTAAAACTAGGGAATAAGATCTTGTATACCGACTAGTAAGTCGTCGACCACTCGACTAGTAGTTGGGCAGATGGTATATTTAATGTGATAGGGTAGATGATAATCACATATAAATATGACCCCATAGCATAGAGAATTCTCATCCAAAATTCTCTCAAAATTTTCGCCACCACCAAATGGATTCGCCACCAAATGATGAATGGGAACAACTACTTGATATAGATGACTCTGATCTCCGACTTTCCGCTACAACTCAGAACATGGTCTCATACGGAAGCCCTAATGTTGATAAGTTTGTTAGGAAAATACCTGGTCCTGCTGGTAAAATTGCTGATATTCGGGGGGTGTGGATGATGGTTTGATGATGACAATGGAGTATATTAGGAAAGTTGTTTATGATGAGGGCGAGGATTGTGATTTTAAAAGTGGGTCATGGGTTCGTGCGGTTGAGTTTATGCAAGTTGATGGCGGGATATTGGTTGGTTGTTTTGCTGATATAAAAACATTTTGCAAGAAAGGGAAAGTTGAGAAGGTTGTTGGGATAATTAAGTCATGTAACTCGAATGTGTTGGGTGATCTAACAGTAACATTGAAAGACGTTTCAGGTTTAATCTCGGGTTCAGTTCATCACAAAGTCTTTACGGATGAGAAGCTTGTAAAGGCAATTACATAGAGGCGTTTTGATACTAAAAAATGTTTCAAAGATTTTCTCCCAATGAATCTAGCCATTATCTTAACATCACAATAAAAAATTTGGTTAAGGTTTTCCCCAAAGATACACTTCTTGAAGATAGCAGTGGTGCTGGTGTTAGTCGAAGTTCATCTTTTGTTTAGCAGGGTGTTAGTGGTTTATTTATTTCAGGTTTTACTTGTGTACTTGTTTTAATGTTCTATCTTTTATCGATTTCCTAATGTAATTCGTACGATTTAATGTTTTAATGTTTTTTAAATGTGAATTAATGTTGTATTTTAAATTTTAACTAAACACACCTAACTACATTTACTCCTAATTAAATACTCTAACTACCATTCCATAATTATTAATCTACCTTATTAAATACACTTAATTATTTACTTTTCCAACGCAAAAAGTACAAGTGGTCAAGCCCCAATGGGTCGGCGCGGTCGGCCAGGGTCGAGCGCCGCCAATTGTAGTATTGTTAATTAATTTAGGGTAGCTAGTATTAATTGTATATTTAATGTGATGTACTTCAAACTGCGAAATATTCTAACTACCACTTCATATTTATTAAAGACATTTATTAGACACACTTAATTATTTACTTTTCCAACTAAAAGAACAAGTGGTCGAGCCCCAGCCCCTGTCGGTAGCGCCGGTCGGCGTTGAATTTTTTATTGTTAATTAATTTAGGGTAGGTAGTATTAATGGTGTATATTTAATGTGATGTACTTCAAATTAAATACTCTAACTACCACTTCATATTTATTAAAGACATTTATTAGACACACTTAATTATTTACTTTTCCAATGCAAAAGGTACCGATTGTCGGCGGCAGTCCCGGCCGTACGGTCGAGCATTGACTTTTTAAATATGAATTAATATAGGGTAGGTGGTTTTTAATGTGGTGCATTCATTAAACACACCTAAATAAATATTAAATTCTATTTTTCCCGCCAAAACTTCCCGCCAAATTTTTCCCTCCAATTTTTTCCCGCCAAATATTTCCCACCTATTTTTTCCCGCCAAATATTTCCCGCCAAAATAATATACTATATATACTTACACATGTATTTCTCCATTCTATTATATAACAATATATACAACGAAATTCAAAAGAACAAACATACAAACTGTTATCATGAGGATGGCTGAATATGAAGCTTTTCCGTGTCCTTGTGGAGAAGGAAATGTAGTTTTGCGACAATCATATCGAAGTCACAGCCTTGGCCAACTATACTATGCATGTCCTTTATCCAAGGTGAACAATTATAAGTGTTTGTTATTTGTGTAATATATTAATTATATGGTCGTAGAAATAATTTAATCTATTATGTAAACTGGAGAAGAAGATCATGGATGTAAATTTTTTTATGGAAAGAGGAACGTATCCGTCTACTTATCGGTTCTCCGGTATTTTCATCGCCTTCAACTTATATGACAGGATCCTCCACGCCACCAAGATATTCTACAGGAACCTCAAAACCAAATCCCAAAAATGCAGGATGCTCAAATTGCAAGTTGTTGACTAATAAGATAAAAGTATTGGAGGCAACAATGGAAATGATGAATGATCCAGCGAACCACACATATCAATCAACTGCACTACTTCACGAGCTTTATCATGATTTGGGAAAATTACAAATCGAGTAGTTTGTAGGGTTTAACATAGTAATATTATGTTTTATCGCTTTGTAATATTATGTTTTATCGTTTTGTAATATTATGTTTTATCGCTTTGTAATATATTTTGTACGCTTTTAATTTCTTATCGCTTTGTAAATATTTTATCTTTTTAAATGTTTATTGTTGCGTAAAAAATAACCAAGATAATTATGTAAAAAAAATAATAATAAAATAAAAAAATACAAAAATAAATAAATAAATAAATAAAACGAAAAAAAAAACGCATTCCACATTTATTAAAGACATTGAATTTTTTGTTGTTAATTGATTACTTTTCCAAAGCGAAAAGTACATGTGGTCGAGCAGCCCCCAGTCGAGCGTTGAATTTTATTGTTAATTAATTTAGGGTATGTAGTATTAATGGTGTATATTCAATGTGATGTACTTCAAATTAAATACTCTAACTACCACTTCATATTTATTTACTTTTCCAACATAAAAAGTAGATGGTCGAAAGCGACCGAGCCAGTCGGCGCGCGTCGAGGCCTTGGGTGAAGTTTTTATTCTTAATTATTTTAGGGTAGGTAGTATTAATGGTGTATATTTAATGTGATGTACTTCAAATTAAATACTATAACTACCAGTTCATATTCATTTACTTTTCCAAAGCAAAAAGTACAAGTGGTACGAGAACACACCCAGAAATGAGTCACGAACGTTGAATTTTATTGTTAATTAATTTAGGGTAGGTAGTATTAATGGTGTATATTTAATGTGATGTACTTCAAATTAAATACTCTAACTACCACTTCATATTTATTTACTTTTCCAACGTAAAGAAAAGTACAGGATGGTGGCAGCGTCGGCCAGGTCGAGCGCCGTCAGTCGAGCGTTGAATTTTTTATTCTTAATATTGTATATATAAATTGCCTTTTATTTCCATTGGAATATATAGTCAATAAATATGAGTATTTCTGATAATAAATTCCGTGTATATCTTGTTTTTGAAGATAGATCCAGTTACGGTGTTTCACTATGCTAAGATATTACATACGATGGGTTAGTCTCATTCGTTGAAAAAAAGTTCAAACTTAAAAACGCATACGTTTTAAGTTTTTCTTACAAAATGCCACACTTGGGGGTCCACATAGTTGATGATGACGATGTAGCATTTTTCGTTAATGAAGTGTGTAGACCGAAGGCTGCCATACCGAAACTTTTAATTAAAATGGTTGTCAAAAACGTAAAGGTAAATCCATGCTCTTCCAACTGTTTAGATTTCGACCTTAATAATTCATTATTTCATGATGATTTTGAACCATATGCTTTTTACAATAATGCTCAAATACCACAAAATGAATTTTCCAATACATATCTGCCCAAAAATGAACCTTTTGATATTGATTATCAAATACAACAAAATGTATTTGTCAATACGTCTAATCTACCAAAAAATGAACCTTTTGTTAATTTTGGGGCTACATTTCCTTCAAATGATCAATTCGTACATAAATGGGAAACAAATACATTCGAGTATATGCCTTGTCCACCCGATCCCCCGATGCCTAATATCAAGATCCCGAATAACATAATATACAACAACAATAGCTCTTGTATCCTTTATAAGGGACAGGAATTTGATAACAAAGACTTATGCATGTATGCAATTGGTAAAAAAGCTCTTACAGATGGGTATGAATTTAAGGTTAGAAAATCGATAAAAAGGTATGATGTAATTTGTAAGAATAAAGATTGCGAATGGAAAATAGTGTCGTCTAAGTTGAAAAATAGTGTTAAATGGGAGTTAGGCAAAGTTTACGATGTCCACACTGTCAAAAACTCAAATTTTTCCTAGTCACTATAATGCAACGAAAAAATTTTTGGGACCTTTTCTCGCTCCGAAATTTAGAGATAAGAGTCGAATCTACACTCCAAAGGACATACAACAAGATATTGCTCAAGAATTCAAAATACACATTTCGTATAAAAAATCATGGGTTGGAAAAAACCGAGCATTGGAGATGCTCAGTGGTGATCCTACGGAATCGTTTCACCAATTGCCTTATTATTGTCATAGTCTAAAGTTGGCAAATGACGGTATGGTGACTCATATTGACACCGATAATGAAGGACACTTTAAGATGTGTTTTATCGCCTTTGGTGTTGTGGTAAGTATGTGTATATTTTTTATGTGTTAAAGCACAGTTTTTATATATATATTTGTGGTTTTCTATTAATGTACAACTAATATTTTGTAAAATCAAACAGATTCAAAGTTTCTTAAACCACTTGCGACCATTGCTAATAATTGATGGAGCACATCTTAAAGGGAAGTACCTTGGAACAAATTTGCTTGCCGTTGGAATGGATGGTAATAATCAAATTGTGCCAATTGCTACGGGTGTTTCTCAAGGTGAGACGGGGGAATCGTGGTCATGGTTTTTATCGAAGTTGAAAGAATGCATAGGGGAAGTTCCAGATTTGGCTATCATATCTGATAGACATTATGCAATTGGACTTGCGTGTAAAATAGTCTTCCCAAATTCATTTCATGGGTATTGTTGTAGGCATCTACTGATGAATTGCGGTTTAAACAATAGTAGAAAGCTCAGGAGTTTGTATTGGAAGACATGCAAAGCTTACACTAAGGAGGATTTTCATGCGGCACTTTATGCTATTGATGCATTTAGACCGTGTGTTGAGAAGAAACTTCGGGAAGCTGGCTTCGAGATGGTCTAGGCATACTGTCCTGCTAGACGGTACAACTATATGACGCCCAACAGGTCAGAGTCGGTAAATTCACTTACAAGAGATGTCAGAAAGTACCGATTACAATGCTAATGGAGTGGTATCGAGAGCTTTTACAAAAGTGGTATTGTGATAAACGACAAAAATATCAAGGTAAAGATTATTTCTAGTAAGTATTATATATATATATATATATATATATATATATATATATATATATATATATATATATATATATATTTTAAATTTGTTTAATATATCGGCATTGCGCTTTAGATGCACCAGAGGGAGCTTAGTGATTGGTCTCTGCAAAGTAAAAGATAGAATGTTAAAAAGCGCAACTTGGATTGTAAGAGGCATTGAAGCGGCAAAACTTTATCAGGTGGAGGATGGTCGAAGACTACATATAGTCAATCTAACCAATGGGACATGTAGTTGTTGTAAATGGTAATTTTCAGGTTTACCGTGTGGTCACGCGTTAGCGGTTGCTAGATTTCTTAAATTGTCGGATTGTAATCATTTGGCTTAGGATTGGTTTAAGAAAACCACGCTAAAAGCTACATACCAAGGGTTGGTTTATCCCATAGGGGAACCCTCGAGTCGGGATAAACCTCATGGCCTCCAAAAAGTCAAGCCACCTAGAGCGGTTAAGAACCAATCGGAAGACCAAAACAAAGATCGTATAAAATATCAAGGAGAGGAAGCAAAGCTACAGAAGATGCGGAAGGTGCCACATTACCCCTGGACACACAGCGACGATCGTGCATGGAACCATTACCTAAGAAAAAGGTCATATATTGAATATATTTCCCACCAAACGTGTAATCTAGTTAACTATCCAAATCTATAATCTTGTTAACTTTTAATTAAATTTCAGAATGCGTGGAAGCTCAAGTAGGGACAATCAAAAGGCGCTTCAATATCATCCGGATTTGACTGATAACGAAACCGAACATAATTTGTCTGATAATGATGGTACAACTGATGACGATGAAATGGATTGCAAAGATGGAACCATACAACTTGGATGAACCATAATTGATGAAAAGTGTTGGATATTGGATTTCACATACACATCAAACCATAACACAAAGTGGGTGTATAATGGTGAGTTCTAGAGAGATAAAGTTAGAGGTTTAGGGAACTTAGTGAGAGAAAGAAAAATATTATTATGAGCTCCAACTCTACCTTGGGAGGTAGAGAGTATTTATAGTCTTACATAACTCGCCACACAACGGGCAGTTTGTGGATCGTGCATACAATGGGTAAAGACCCGTCCGTCCTCCACGGTGTTACTTAACTAAATACTACTTAACATAAAATAACTATGACTACGAGCATTCTAACGATTACATATACTTGAGGTGACCGACTCTTTAATACCGGAATTTCTAATTCCTAACAATCTCCCCTAAGGGAGGTCACCTCAAACATATACTAAAATGACATTGAATACAATGAGATATTACATTAACAATTGATCTTGCATTCTTGATGTAGTACTTTGCTCCCAAGCTCGTAGTCATTGATTCCACTCATTGCATGTTTGGTTAATCCAAGTGGAGGTCTTTATCGATCCACGTGATAATAATGTTGAGCCTTTTGAGATCATCCTAATAGAAAATCTCCGATACATCCATTGTGGTGTTGGTATTATGTGATGTTGTGACATTCGGACCGACATGCTCACATTCTGGATCATGATATCTTCTCATCGAGTAGCGAAGCATTTCGTTGATTCATGATATTGGCGCAGCCAGAAGCGTAGCATGGAGTGAAAATATCCGAGTCATTGATGCACTAATCATGATTTCTTTTGAGATGAATGTGTTAGGTGAGCATGCGGCTATGTATTGACCGCTTCATTCGATCACGCAAACGCGTCGGGTGTACCTCGCATAAGACAGTTAGCAATAAAGCGCACGAAAGTGTCTTTGATCACTTTCGATGAATTGAGGTACATGGCCCACGGTTCCCGCTGATCAACATAAGTACCGGTGATCGTGTATAATTCAAGAATTTCCTTGACAGGTTTCGCAATGCTCTAGCCGTTTCTCAAACCGAACGTCTCAAAGAAGACAACACGGAGTGAGTGAACCAAATAATTTAAGTCCACGATTGATGAAAAGAGATTTGAAAAACAATTGTGTATTGCTCAATAGAAATTGTTTTTGCAATATAACGAAGGTTTTAATGAAAATCAATTATCAATCATAAAACACCTTTTGATTTGAAAAATTAGTACACGGTCGACGTGCTAATGAAAAGAGTTTTAAAGCACAAAGACCGTTTTTCAAAGGTATCCGTCAATCCATAACCTGAACCGTGATTGATTCAAAAGATTGAATCGCCCCATTGTTTTCGTCAGTTGTCACATGGTTGATCTATATAATAGATCTCACATGCCACCTACCAAGAGCTTGTTAGATGTTGGCTCTAGAAGGCTTTCCATCTTCACAGTGAATATGTAAACACATCACTCGGATGTTCCGCAATACCACAAGGATAATGCGTAGGACTCATGAGATATAATTTCTCTTTCCACATTGTGTGAAACGAGAGTCTTCATTGAAAGTGTCCTAATGAGATTTATTGATGATCTCGTGGCACTAGACTCAATTTGTGCATATTTGGATCCTATATCGGAGACTAGGGAGAGGTCTCCTCCTTCAATATCAACAATCTCTAAGAGAAAGTCGATAGATAATGCCGGTTCCCCGTGAGAATGAAACAAGTCCTTTTAAGAGGAACTTGAGTGCTTTGTGAAGTTGAAGTGCAGCGGCCACTGGGTCCATGACGCCTTGTCTTCAATACCGATGTTACCATCAGTAGTATATGAATTGAACCCGTTTGCCTCTAAGGTTGAATAAATGGAGGGCTATTTGTTTTCACCCTTTTCTCATTCAATTCTTTTTAATTCTTCAACCCCTTGAGTGCTTACCGAGACTTCATAGCTAGAACCTTGTTGGGTTTATTCCAGACTAGCTCACCTTAGTCCGCACTCTTCCCATATCTCATTTTTCTCCTTTTATCATCATACCTAAGAACTCTACACTAACTAGTGGATAGCCCCTGGGTAGATCCCTCCGGTTCTGGCGGATCATGGGAACACATACCTAACCTTATCATCCTTATATCACCATACATAATGTAAAGTTGGTCGGTCTTTTGGTATTGTTCATCTGCCATAGGAACCAATTGAAAACCATTTGAAAATCAATTCAGATACTTATGATATTTTATCAAAGCATTTTGTACCTGAATTGTTTTTGATATTTTTAGAAGAAGAACTCCCCTCAACATGTGAATCAAGTATTTGAAATAGTTTTCCACACGGAGGCAAGAGAAAGAATTAACTTCTTTGATTACCATTTTCAAAAAATATCAACATCACTTCCCTAATCGAATCAAGTAGATAAAGCATTTTGGGAAGGATGAGGTTTTCATGATTTTGCTCCCCTCAATATGTGCCTCGAGATTTGAAAAGAGTTTTGCACATACTAGAAGGAACTTGCACCTTGAGATAAGTTATCACGTTTCAAATCATAGGTTTAAGATAGATGCTCCCCTCAACATGTGCATGGAAAATTTGAAATCGTTTGTCACATGTGGGAAGGAGAGCTTGTACATCCTTATAAAACCATTTACCTAATTATCAGTTTAAATCCAATATTCTCCCCGATCACAATTATCAAATCATTTGAGATTTGTGATCTCTTATAGATTTAAATTGATTTTGAAAGCTTTTAAATTGTGACTTGATTATGAAAGCGTTTTAACCGATAATGATCGGATTTTAAGACTTTAAACTCCATTGATAAAACATGCATGAATATCTTTTGAAAACAATTGAATGCCAAATAACTTTTAATTTAATTGAAATCATTCTCCCCCTCAATCAATGACATAGGTTGTTGATTGAGAGGTTGATATTTTGACAAATAAGTCCAGATGATTATCAAAAATAGAGACTCAGTTATTTTTCAAAGCGTTAGTTTTCACAGATAAATGTTTAAAGAATCGAGCATGGAATTTTGAAAACATGATAAAGTATGGCTCGTTCTTTCTTTGAAAGCGGGTTCTTGCTGAAATGACAATAAACCATTGTTTCTCTTTCTCCCAAAAATATTTTTGATTTTTTGATTTTTTTTTTTAAATTCGAACAACATCTAAAGTCCCGTGTCATTCTTTGAATGACATCACAAAGACCGTAGATATTATCGAACCGAGAAAACGTATGACAAAATGACAATATTTTTGAAGATTTTTCGAATTTTTCAGATTTTTATGGTTTTGAAGGTTTTATAATTTTGTATTTTGATTTTCGAATAGATATATACAAGAGATAGATGAAGATAGACCTTTACTCCTCGTCTTCCTCCTGAAGACGTTTGAGTGTTTCCGGTTGAAGACTTTTCAAGCCAAGACGTGGAAGAATAAACTCAAAACGTTCTCTTGGAAGAGCTTTGGTGAAGATGTCTGCTAACCGATATTCAGATCTCACAAAATAGAGTTCCACCACACCTTTTTCCACTTGTTCCCCGATGAAATGATGTCGAATGTCGATATGCTTTGCTCTTGAGTGTTGAACGTTGTTGCAAGCAATAGCACTTTTATTATCACAAGACATGAGAGGATTTTGTTGAATTCAAAGCCATAGTCCGATAATTGAGATCTCATCCATAAGACTTGAGCACAACAAGATGACATGGCTATGTATTCGCCTCTGTAGAGGAAATAGAAGTACTCATTTGCTTCTTTGAAGACCAGCTCACTAGCTTATCACCCAAAATCGAGCACCTCCGCATGTACTTCGACGAGTATCTTGACATCCGCATGATCAGATCTGCATAGGTCGTTAGTGACATACCGGTGTCCTTCGGTACCAAAGTCCCATATTGATGGTTCCTTGGAGATACCGAAAGACCCGCTTAACCGCTTCAAGGTGCTTTTTAGTAGGCTTAGCCCGGTATCTAGCACACATGCAAACAGCGAACAAGATGTCTGGTCTACTAGCCGTGAGGTACATCAGGGATCCAATCATACTACGATATTTTGTTTGGTCAATCATGACCCCTGAGTGGTCCTCATCTAGTTTGGTTCGATCAATCATGGGAGTGTCAACAGGGTCACTTGAATCAAATCCAAATTTCTTTAAGATCTCAGTTGCATATTTAGATTGATTTATGAAAATGCCTCCGGGACTTTGTGAAATTTGTAATCCCAAGAAAATGACATTTGTCCCATCATTGACATTTGAAATTTTGAACTCATTTCATTAGAAAAACGATCACATTCCATTTGGTCAGTCGAGGCAAAAATAATATCATCAACATAAATTTGAACATGAGTTAAATGTTTGCCTGACTTCCTGGTGAACAATGTTGGATCAACCGCTCCTTTGCTAAATCCGGTTGATAGAAGAAACTTTGACAACGTATCATACCATGCCCTTGGAGCTTGCTTTAAACCATAAAGGGCCTTCTTCAAACGATAACGTGAGTAGGATGCTCTTGATTTACAAATCCTTCAGTTGGCCGACGAGACGACTTCTTTAAGATCTCCGTTCAGAATGCCGTCTTACATCCATTTGATAGACTACCATGTTCTTACTTGCAGCATTAGCCAAAAGATTCTAATTGCCTCGATTCGAGCCACAGGAGCAAAAGATTCTTCAAAGTCTATACCCTCCTCTTGACGGTATCCTTTAGCAACTAATCGAGCCTTGTTCTTCAACACATCACCATGCTCATCAAGTTTCACTTTGAAGATCCATTTTAGAGCAATAATCATAGCACAATCTGGAGCGGTACTAATTCCCATACATCTAGTCGGTCGAACTCATGAATTTCATCTTGCATAGCATTGAACCTATTTCATTCATGGCGTTTTAACATCTTTTGGTTCGATCTTAGAGAGTACGGAGTTGAAGAAGCACCATAAGGCATCGGTTGCAAGTTGTTTCCGTGTGGATACCGGACGAGAGGGATTTCCAATGATGTTGTCTAATGGATGATCGTGAGTCCATTTTCTCAGGTGTTCATGTGGTAGTTGTTGAGGGACCTAAGTAGCAGAGAGTCGATGTCTCCTCAAGAAGATGGTTCATGAAGATTCGAGAGCAAATATGTTTTCAAATGGAGCATCTTCAGGAGTAGCAAAGGGATTAACTTCATCATTGATGCCCGAAACATTTCCATGATGTACATTTGAAGAATGATGATTTGTTGATGAGACAAGGATCGCAGAAGGCACTTCTTGACTTAAAGATATTGAGACCTGAGGATTGACTTCATTCACGGAATATGAGCACTCGTTGTAGGGATCAACACCTCATTAGTACTCGGATCATAAAGTTCATCAAACATAGGATCAAACAATTTCTTTAAATCATCTTCAGATGGAGGTACATATGGAGTTTCTTGAGAAGAGTTTGGAACTAGGTATGAACCAATTGGACTGATTTGAAGCGGTCCGTGAATGAATTGTTCAGAGCCATTTGACCGTCACTCATCAAACGTAACGTGAATTGTTTCCATGATGTTTCGGGTTCTTTTGTTGTAGATTCGGTATCCCTTTTTGTTTGGTGCATACCCTACAAATACTCCAATGTCCGCTTTAGCTCTAAGTTTGCCTAAGTCTTGAACCTCATTAGTTGGATAGCACAATGCTCCAAACACACGAAGGAAAGAGAGATTAGGTTTTCATTTGTGGACAAGTTCATATGGTGTTTTCCATGAACAGGTGTGAATCGGGAACGATTTTGTGTGTAGCATGCAAGTGGCAATAGCTTCGGCCGGAGAAACATTGGAACTTTGAGTAAATCGGCATTGTTCTAGCGGCTTCTACAAGAGTTCGATTTCGCCTTTCAACTACACCGTTCTGTTGAGGAGTTCGTGGAACACTTCTTTGATGGTGATTCCAATGATTTCATAAAATTCACTAAGTTGTTTGTTAACAAACTCAGCCCATTGTCTCGTCCGGATAATTCCGGTTTTGTTAAGTCGAAC
Organism: Chrysanthemum makinoi; assembly: GCA_910596185.1. NCBI lineage: Eukaryota > Viridiplantae > Streptophyta > Magnoliopsida > Asterales > Asteraceae > Chrysanthemum > Chrysanthemum makinoi. Next base: position 50,254,414 of record OU343216.1, on the reverse strand, counting down.
TCGCACTGTTTGATGAGTTTGATGATGATATCGAGTTTCATCCTTTGTCCTTAAGAACTTGACCCAGGTGAATCTAGAGTAATCATCAACTATAACTAACACATATTTCTTCCCAAAGATATTCCGCACTCTCATTGGTCCACATAAATCCATATGAATTGTATGAAGAACTTCTGTGACGAGTTAGTAGGTTTGGGTTTATGGGCATACTTCTTGCTTTTTCCCAATTGACATGTTGAACAAAGATGATCCTTTTCATACTTTAGTCGAGGTAAACCTACAACTAAGTCCTTTCTCGAGAGATCATTGATGGTGCCGAAGTTCAAGTGATTGAGACGTCGATGCCATAACCATGACTTTGGTTTTGAAGCCTTTGACAACAAGCAAATTGGAGAAGACTTCATCATATCTTCTATAGAGATGGTGTAAAGATTTGAACCACGAGTTCCTCTTAAAAGTTCCTTACCATCAAGTTCTCTAACAAAACAAGTATGTTTTCTGAAGGCTACTTCTAGATCGAGTCACGAATTGACCGAACAGAGAACGATTATGACCAAGACCTTCCACATAGTATACTCTAGAGATAACACTATCACCAACAACATAATCACCATAACCCATAATTGCACCGAAATGTTCATTACCGAATCTAATCTGTTCGATGAATTTGCTCACGGTTCATGAGCGGCACGGTCTCCAGTCATATGCTTGGAAATGACGAGTCCGTACCACGCAAATCGATTTGAACGATCCGCAGTTGAACACGACAAGAATGGATAACTCGATAATTGGGATCCCCATGCAAGAATGGGTTCCACTTGGTTAGTAACAGTAATTGGAACACCCACATCATAAATAGAAACATCCATATCGGTAGAAGCAATGGAATCATTGGGAATAGATGCAATGTTGGTGTCAGATTTGACCTATTCAAAGTATGTTCACTTCTTAAGGGAATAGTTCTACCAATAGGCATCCATTTTCTAGTGGGCATAATCTTAGTAGTTTGAGAGCAAAACCGATTATTCTTATGGCCAAAAGGTATCCAATAATAACCTATCTTTATAAAAGTTCTTCCTGGGTTTCCAATTCGTTTCTAACAATCTTTCGCTTTTGCCTTTTTGCCTTATTTGCACGATTATTAGCATTAACAATTTTAACGGGCATTTGACAGCATTAGACAAAGCATTCACACCACATTCATGATTAGCAAATGTAATTCAAGCGGAACATCATTACAAGGTTTGCAAATAGTATCGAATTGAATTAATTACAAGACGCCTAAGGCTAATACTAGAATCAACACGATTCGCTTTATTCAACTCAAGCTTAAAGTTCCTAGATTGGTCTTCTACTCTCTTCCAATGCACATTCTTAGCTTGCAAGGTCCTATCATTCCTTGTATATTCTTGAGACTTTGACCCGCTGCTTTAAAGTCACCGATTACTCTGTAGAGGGAATGGGAACATTAGTTGGTTGATCTATTTTTGCATTCCCTCAACTTGATGTGCAAGGATCTCAAGTACTAGAAGGCACATTAGTGTATACTTTCTTAAGACTGTGATTTGAGCTTTTTGTAGGCACACTAAAGTTCACTTCCTTAGCACTAACATATCTGAATCTGAACTACTTGAAGGCACATTAGTGTTTCCTTTCTTAAGACTGGGCATAGAACGGATTTCCCGCTTGGCACTAGGCATAGAACAAGGCATCACACCTTTGCCTTTTGCACCTAAGGTTAAGGATTTGGGACATGTTGCAATTACACATTCTAGCAACTCTTGAGATCGTTTGGCCTCGAGGCAAGCAAACCTAATTTCACTATCAAGAGGTTTGTTAATGAAATCCTCTTCGACAATCTCACTGAGACATTCTAGACTATCCTTAAGGTGAGCACCGTATTCATGAAAAGCATGTTCATTATTCCTAAGATGAGGAGGAATATATATTTAACTGTCACACAAGTATTTTTTGCGTCTAAGGGTGACTTTGAGACAACATTCTTATTGAAAACAAGTGGCGCGTTCCCATTTCCCGACTCGTCGATTCTCAATTTCCTTTTGTAAAGACGTTATTTTTCGTTGTTTTGGTCACGGGTGACTTTTATTGAATCATATAACTCTTTAAAATGTCGCTTAACTTTTTCATTTTCTTCTAGAAAACTCTCGTTTTCCTTTTGTAAGGCATCAACTAAGTTTTGAAGATGAAAAGTTTGAGAATTCTGAGAATCTAAAGGAGGAGGCATTTGGGAGCCTGTCATATTGTTCGCTTGACCCTTTAATTGAGAGATTTGGGCTTTCAACTTTCTGATCGTGTTGCAATGAGCTTGAATCTGTTCATCATGTTTGTTAATTTGAAAAACTGCATCAAACTCTAGAGCATCCGAGGATGTCTTGATATTTGAAGTTTTGACATTTTCTTTAAGATGTTGATATTTTAGTTGTAAATTAAAATGCTCAACTTCCCGTTTAGAAAAATGTTTAACCAAATTGTCGTGATCATCCAGTTCAATTTTCTCGCTTAGTTAGAATTAGTTTTTTCAAGCTCAATGACACGATCATGGGAGACTTTCAGGCAACAGATAATTCATGAAATTTGGAAGCATTAATGGAACAATTTGTAGCAAGGAAAACACATCTTGAGTAATACATTCGAAATCGAGTTCTCATTTAGTGTATGCAAGTTCTTCCTCTCAATCTCATTATATTTTAGTGCTCGCTCATAGTCACTAACTTCAACTATCATTGCATCAAATTCCTTTTCCATTCCCTTAATATCAGTTTCTATCCCTTTTTAAGACTCTCAAAGTGATCTTTTAGAAGTTTAAAGAAAGGCATGACCTCGGTTAAATAACATTCTTTCATTTGCTCAAAACCCCTTTCTCCTTCCGAATACCGCAAGGTGTGATCCTTTTCTTGCAAGTTTTCTCAAAATCAACAAATAGTTGAAGTATAACATATTGGCTAATTAAGGTCTTGCTTTTAGTGGCAATTGTTCTAGGAACAAGATGCATTGGTGAATTAGGAGGATACACACGCTTCTAGGCATTTTCCAAAGAGGAGGGTTTGTTTCAACAATATTTTAGCTTTTCCGCTTATCTAAATCCATTTTCCAAAAACTTGTTCTGGAGTCAACAATGTCCGAGGTTTAAACATGTTCAAGGAAATCCAGTTTTCCTTCTTGTAATCATGGGGTGTAATCTTTATTTTCTTCTCTACATTTAGGATCATCTAATTTCTTGTTCATCTTTTCCCTAGTGACTTCATCTAATTTCTTATCTTCCTGCACTCAACAACTAGGTTTCTGTCTAGGTTTAAGGATTTCATTGCCATCATAAAGAACCTTATGAGCATTTCTAGCCCTTTTAATGACCTCTGGATTTGGTTCCTCAACAAGGGGAATGCTATGCTTATCGCTAAGGACTCTATGCTTAGTGATCATGTGAGCAAATTGAATGGTGTTCCTTGTATGTACAACTTGTTTTCAAGTTTGTTTTTCAAAGTTTTCAGATTAGAAAAATCTTTCAAGAGTTTTGATTCCTTTGCATTAAATTCTTGCTTAAGCATTTTCACATTTTCTTGAAGTTCTTGTTTTTGCTTAGCCGTTTTAGAAAGTTTTTCTTGCAAGGAATTTAACTCTTGTTTTAATACTTCTTCTCTAAAATTACTTTGTCTAATAATTGTATGCGACTTGGTCATCCATTTCCTCGCCACGAGTGGTCAACTCAAATTTAGCACGTTGTTCATAAATAGCAACACGCTCTTTATAGGCATTTAATTCAGATATTACTAATCATCGTGGGCACAGCAAAGGTATTCATCAAAAATATAGTCATTGTTGACCGCAGGAGATGCATCACTTGGTACAACTTCACTTTCACTTTGTTTCACATATTGATCATATGGGACAACATTGATATTACCCATATTTTCAATATTTGATACAAAAGTTTCAGTTGATAGTACTTTGTCATGCATCTTTTGCACATCAGGATCATCGTATAGTTTTAGTACCTCTGAGATGAGTTTGTCTTTGGATGGGCCAACTTGTGGTGAAGAGGAGACCTTGGGAGAAACCATTGGAGAAATGCTAGCCAAAAAGATTGTGTGTGCAAAGAGGTCCATCATCCACATCGAATCGTATGCATCACAATCACGACTTGAAAGGCATTCTCGATGATTGTGACCTATCTCCTGAATAGGCCGCCATCCACATCTCGCATCATAGGTCTTGGCATTGCCCTCAGCAAGAAACAACAATTCCTCTTCATCCAAAGTAGCACCATTATCCCGAGCTTGCACAAGCAGCATCTTATCTCTCAAGTAATCAGATTCTCGTGGACGCTTTGGAGATGTGCGCCTTGCAATGTCCCTCACCACCACAATTATAACATTTGATCGGCTTAGCTTGACCTTGATTACCATTCCTTCCTCGATTCTGATTACCAACATAACCTCTACCAGCCCACCTCTTCCCCGATCATATCGTCTTTCCTGAATGGTTGCACCACGATCCTCCCATCTTTAACAGAGCTTGATTGTGTGGGTTAGATGTCGCCTCGAGGTTGTTATTGGTTTGTGGGAGAGAATTCATGTTTTGACTAATCATAAGAGCTAGTTGATTAATGAAATTACCCACGGTGCATCAAAGATCGCCTTGTTTGAACATAGGATCGAATAGTTTGTGATTACCATTTCCCATGGGTATGACTTGTGAGGCTTTGGTTGTGATTCCGATGTTTGAGTAGAAGGCAGTTGAGTCATTAGACGAGCTTGTCTCTCCCCGGTTGGTTTTGAACCGATTAAGAACCAATTTTTCAAACATAGCATGTCTCTCATTCTCAAGGAGGAAGGCATAGAGTTGCTCATAGTTTGTATTCTTCAATCCTTTAGTGAGCTTCACAGAGGTGACAAACTTGTGCCATTCGGGATTCATGTTGTTCACAAATTTTGAGTTCAAATGAATGTTAGGCATAGTCATTCCGATGTTCCTCATGTCATTCACCAACTTATGAAATCTCACATAGTACTCATAGACACTCTCATCTGGTTTCATCTTGAAGTGTTCAAATTTTTCATAGAGTTGGGATTCTCTGTCTTCCATAGTTAATTCTGAACCCGAGAGAAGCATCTTGACATTATCCCATACCGCCTTTGCTCTGTTGTGATTGATCAGCTTGTAGATGTCTTTAGGAAGACCTTGAAGAACAATGTTAGAAGCCCCGATATCAGCATCGAATCTCTTTTTCTCCTTATCATCAAGCTCATCATACATCTTTGGTCCGCTCCATTCCGTAAATCGAGTTCCATCTTCATTAGTATCAAGTACATCTCTAGTCGCCTCAACTCGATACGGTCCTTCATCAATGGATTTGAGAATGTTGACACCATTTTCCTTCCAAGGCAAGCATAACTGATTCGTTGAGCCCAAGAATCGTAGAAGTCAGCTCGTCAAGCATGGGTGGATTTAGTATCCGAACCACCGCTTGAACATCCTCTAAATATGGAGATGATAGTAGGAACGTTGGTAGACATGTTAACAGATTATACGGGATTTTATAACTCTATGATTAAACCGCGAAATAGATTCTTTCACGGGATTTTACTAAATCAAGAGAAAACCGTAAACAATCACCCAAGTCGCTAGCAGATAATGCACCAAGTCGCACACCTAATTAAGCTAACACCCCAAGTCGCTAAAGTCCCAAGTCGCTAGACAAATGCAAGTCGCTAAGTAGTAACTCGCTAACCCTCAAGTCGTTAGCAAAATTTTGGCAAAGAATTCGCTACTCAAGTCGCTAAAACTTCAAGTCGCTAAAGAGCAACTCGCTACAGGCCAAGTCGCTACCACCAAGTCGCTACCCGTAGTGGAGAGTCCACTACTTGTATCAAGTTAATCGCTAGGTCTAAGTCGCTAGCTCCAAAACTGTAACTCGCTACAAAATTGTGAAGCAAGTCGCTACGAAGAAATAGATCCATATATCAAGTCGCTAGCAAGAAAACCACATAAACATCACTTTTCAATCCAAAAACAACCCAACCAAGATGATTCAAGCCTACCAAATGAAAACCTAAACACTTGTGATGATTCTAAACATAAAAGTACTAACAAAATCCAAACTTTAACACAAGAAATCAACCAAATGATGCACAAACCACTAAACTTTTTCAAACTCAAAAACCACCTAAAACCACTAGAAATCCAAAGATGTGCAAGATATGATCTAACCATGGCTCTTGATACCAATTGTTGGATATTGATTTCACATACACATCAAACCATAACACAAAGTGGGCGTATAATGGTGAATTCTAGAGAGAGAAAGTTAGAGGTTTAGGGAACTTAGTGAGAGAAAGAAAATATTATTATGAGCTCCAACTCTCTACCTTGGGAGGTAGAGAGTATTTATAGTCTTACATAAAACGCCACACAACGGGTCGTGGATCGTGCATACTGGGTAAAGACCGTCCGTCCTCCACGGTGTTACTTAACTAAATACTACTAACCTAAATATAACTATGACTACGAACATTCTAACGATTACATATACTTGAGGTGACCGACTCTTTAATACCGGGAATTTCTAATTCCTAACAAAAAGTAGTGACAATACTTATGTACGCTTTTTAACCGGGATGCTACCTTGTTGCCATCAATGAAATAAGCGGTTGTAATAAAATTATGTAACAGAAACATTCGGGGACCTACTTGCAAGTGAAACAATGAAATTTTTTGTTGTAATAAATCATAAGAAAGCAAACTATGAACCTGAATTCACTTAGAAATAAAAGTGGGTATAAACCCAAAAGTTATCCAAAGAGGAAATACAAATGTCAGTATAATAACCCTGCGAACTACATGCTACTTAACAGACATACCCCATCCCCCATTAGTGGTCAACAAAGTGGGTATACATAAACCCAAGGTTATCCCAAGGAAATACAAAATGTTCAAAATTTATAAACCCGCACTTAAGTTTTCCAAACATTCCATCAACCCGCTATCATACAAATTGTTTTCCTAGATCACATACAAATGTTTACTTTGTCCTATTAACTCAACCAAATGTTTAGACAACTAATATTTTATGGAACACGCTTCTTACAAGATTCAAGCAACATGTATCTATGCTTGAAATAAAAACTTGATCATCCTCTCGCGATATGTTTAGACAGTTTGAATGGGATTTTTCAACATCCAACAAAGTACTTTACTTTATTGTCCTAACTGTAAACGAGAAAAAGTTAACAAAGGAAAACTATATAAATAAAAAATCAAATAATTTTACAATGATCACAAATCACACAAAAACCTATACAACAACCCATCTACCAAGGGTGTGCCAATAAATATTTATCGATTCTACAACCAGTTAACAAAGGAAAACTATGTAACAAAAAATCCTAAATAATTTACAACGATGAAAGACAAAAAACTATATACAGTAACCCATCTACCATGCAATCAAAACAAATTTGACCACTTTTTGCACATATTAATGAGGCTCAGATCTGATATAATCAAAAGTTTCAAAACATCGGATATAACCAAAATGGTCAGTAATATATAATATAGAATTACACGCCAAGACATGGAAAAATCATCATTTGATCGATTTATTAAGATATATCAATACACTTCATCAAATATCTACACTTTGGCTTAACAAATAGAGTTTTACATGTAAAGAAGATGGTTAAAAAAGTTAAATGTAAATATGTTATAAGCAAGGTGGAGGAGTCATTAGTATTTGGCGTCCACTTAATCCCATTGCCATGTCTACGAAAATGCGAAGATTCAGACCAAACCTATTGCTATGACAAAGGACATAGGAACGGGTTTTCTGAGGGAAGCCCAGTACCATAAAAGTGTTTAATAAATAATTATCGATTCTACAAAAAGTAAAGTGCTTGAATGGGATAACAAGGAGGTGGTCCACGCCATGAACAATACACACTATATCATTATCAAGAATCAACACACTCATCACTTGCCAAGATACTTCTAACGCATGTATATGGGTTCCACATATCAATAATTTGAACATCCCTAAAACCATGGCTTGATATTGATCACATTTTTCTTAGAAAGATGAAACACACAAACGGGCTCCTTAAGGAACCGGTCAAACTTACAACCAAAACCCATCTACATCGTTGTAAAGATGGCCTGATAATTGAGGTTTACAGGTGAAGTTCAATGTAGCAAGTGTATGGACACATTACTGTAGATGGGTAGTTTAAGTTCAGAAAAAGTTTTTTTAATCAAAAGAAACATCAGTTAACTCCTTTTCAGATCCCTCATCCTTTTGTCGTTTCAACTCTTTGTGCAACGTTCACCGCACTGCAAAGTCTAGGATTGTTGAAAACAAAGGAACAAAGATGGGATCTCGAAGGGTTAATGGCGAAGATCATAAGTAAGCCCTTTCAAAGTCCCCATACAGGCCTTTTGCCAGATTGTTGAAAAAACAAACGACACCT
>OU343216.1:50133020-50245834 GCA_910596185.1 Chrysanthemum makinoi | reverse complement strand
CATGTGAAGCAACTGAAGAGGTTCCGAAATAAGGCTCACTGTATTAATAGCTTTGTATGAGGCTCTGTTGCTTTCTTTGTTGCAGTGCAACACAGTTATGTTCATTGGTGAACACTTTAGAAGGAAGTCCTTCAACAAGACCCACTTTAGATAGCTTGTTAATGGTCTTGAAATTCACATGTGCCATCCTCCTATGCCATTTTGTATACTCATCCAAGGATGCTTTAGCCACCAAACAAGTTAAATCACCTTCTGGTTGAACATCATTCAAGTTGAATGTGTATAAATGGTGAGTACGAGGAACTCTCAAAGAAAATAGATGTATCTTCTCGAAGTTTGAAGTCTTTAGACAAGACAAGACATTCATCCGCAGAGAAGAGTACTTTGTTCTTTGTATCACAGATTTGTGAGACTGAGAACAAGTTGAAGTGTTGTAGTTCCTTGACATAGTACACATTCTCAAAGTCCAGTTGAGGTGTTTTGATGGTCCCTTTTCCAGTGATTCTACCATCACTTCCACCAAATGTCACATTGCCTCCTCCTTCAAGGGTTACAAAATCATGCATCATATCTCTGTTTCCTGACATGCTTCTAGAGCAACCACTATCAACAATGCCAACATCCTTGTGCTTCAGAGGATGATCCTACAACAACAACAAAAATATACAAAAAGTTAGTATACTATTGAGGCTCAAGTCATTGCTGACTTGAACCTGCCTTGTGGATCTTTAGATTGAGGCCATGCAGATTTATAATGTTGGATCGATATACTTTAATCAAACTAACTTAACTAGCTTGTTAAGGTTTAATAACCTCGGATAAATCCTAAGTTATTAACAAAGAAACACTGAGCAATCTTTATCAAGTACACGGAATTTACTTAACAAAGCTAAGAAGAATAAATTTTATTATAAACTCTAAATCTGCTTATTATGCAGATACTCTAATACAACTCTAAGATAATCGAACTTTTCTCTAAAACTCTAAACAACTTGTGAATTTGTAAACTCTAAAACTCATAGACTCATACATCTAATGCCAATCTGGGAGTCCTTTTATAGGCTCAAGGATATCCTAGTCGGTTTACATATGATAACCTTGTACAACAAGTAATCTAAACATAGAATACAATACTTTCCATAAACGAATAACAGTTCTTTTATTCTTGCAGTACTTTGACTTCGTTGTGTAGTACTTTGACTTTATATTTAGCAAGACTTTGACTTTATCAGTTTCCAAGACTTTGCAATTTTACAAGATACTTTCATATCTTCAGTACTTTCATGTCTTCAGACTTTCATATCCCAACAATCCTCCCCTAACTTGAATTCTACTTGCTTGACTTCAAGTTCCTTTATGAATGTATCTTTAACAGCTTCATCTTTAAGAACGCATTGTTTCTTAATCTTGGATTGTATCTCTGTATATCTGTGCTTGTCAAAGTATCTCTTAGAATTATTATTTCTCGCAAAGATCCAAAGAAGCTTTATCTTTTCAAAGCAACACAAAGAACATATGACAATTTGTACATTAATTCAGTTTAAGTTGCATACTATTCTCATCACTTCCAGGTGTGTTAACTCCTGTGAGAGGTGAATCATTGATAATTTAATGGATTTAGATCTCTTTACCAAAGCCATTAATCTCTGGAGTATCTAGATGTTTTGGTGTGTAAGACCATGGTACATTGATAACCATATGATTTTTAGCAAATCATCATCTATCAACAGATTTGAGTTGTCTTTACCAAAAGTCAGTACCCTTTCGGACTAGTTAGTTCTTCTATCTAATGGTGAACTAATTACCAATAATGGATTTTCCACAACCTTTACCACAAACCATTTTCTTGTGGGCTAGCCAACTCTTCACATTAACCGATATGGTGAGTTGATTACCATACAACTTATTAGCAAGTTGTCAACTAAAAACGGATTTGATATATCTTTACCAGAGCCGCTTGCTCATGGATTAGTCAATCCTTTTGTAACCATGGTGGATTGATGACCTATTCCATCTTAAAATCCATTTATTTCACTTAACCTTTGTTTCAAAATATTTTATACTTAGCAAAAGGTTTCGTTCAAAAATTACTTAACTGGTTTAAAAACTGCAAGCAGTACTTTGATGAAAGTACTGTTTGATCAACAGTACTTTTGAATAAAGTAATCGATTTATCAAAAATAATTTATTCAATGAAATTCATACCAGTTTACTTATTATCTTTAGCAATGATAGTCCAGTTGATAAACAAATTGATGAGCATGCAAGCAGCTTTCATTATCCTCTTCTACTTCCAATCCATGCTCTAGCATTCTTCTCATAAGCTCAACTGTGAGAGGATATCTGTTGTTTACAAACATGTGTATCATTGTACCATTTTCCTGCTCTAAAACATGAACTCTAGATTCTTCAAAGAATCTCCAGCAAAGAATTTCCCAGTTTTCTTGATTCTTCCATATATCATCAGGCTTTCCTCTCTGTTTCCCACATGGTTATGAGATCTCCAAACAAAACTAGACCAATTCCTTCTGATGGATTATCTCCAAAATAAGCTTTCACCACATGATATAGATAGAATAGATCCACTCTATCTATAATGTGTAATAAATCCCATAGCCTATTGAAAACTTTGAAGCTTTCATCTTCTTTATGAAAAATCATATAATCTCCTTCTTTGGATTTCACAATATCAAAAGCACTAATCGAGACTGTTCATCTTCATGTCATATCTTCTTTTGAATAATCAAAATCTACCACTGAGATAATTTCTTAATGCATCTTTAGTCTCGATCTTAATTTAACTTTTCTTTCTTTGAAAATGTCTATCTATAACTTCACCCCTTTTTCTTTTAAGCTCTTCTACCTTTCAGCTTTAGTCCAATTAACTTCTTCTCTAAAATCTTTGATATCTGCAACACTCTTTTTATAAGCCTCTGTTTCAAAGATCATAGAGTCTTTTCATGTCAAAATAGTTCAGCTTCTGCAATCCTTTATACCCTCGACCTTTCAAATAAGCCATCATAGCATTCCTGTCTTTAGCTAAATTAGGTCTTCTTAGCATATATCTAACAGAGTAGGTGATGTAATGGTTCAGCAGCCAGCATTTAATTCATCATGTAACTTCTTAGTCGCTTCTCTACTTTGAGCTTCTTCATCTTCTTGAGCTGCTCTATCTTTAGCATTTAATTCTTCTTGAAGCTTTCTAGCAGCAGCTTCATTCCTAGCAACTTCAATTTATCTAATTTCTGCTAAAGTAAGTTTCTTCTTCTTTACTTCTACTAGAACACCTTTCCCTTTATCCTTAGGATTGATTGCGTGTTGAGAAGTTCTTTGTTGTTCATCTTCTTGTACTTCTCGAATAGTAACACCACCTATAGGTTGTGATAAATCTTCTAAAATTGTAGCAATGAACTCATCATCACTTGCAGAATGAATAGGTTTGAGTGTAGCTTCCTCATCTTCTTGTATAACAGTTGTAGAAGGACCAGCTTCCTCTTTAAAATTCAATACTCTTGGATTTATCACCTCTTGTCTGAAAGTACCTTGCAAACCAGTACTTTGTTGTTCAGTACCTTGATCATCAGTACCTTGAACTTGAACTTGTTCCTCTTGTTCCTCAATATCTTGAATGATCTTTTCATGTTCATTAGTACCTTGATCATCAGTACCTTCAGGTTCTTTTTCCTTCTCAACATCTTCTTTCAAATTTTCTTGTTCTAAATTCCTCCCCAAATTGACAGAAGATTGTTGATGAACCTTTTGGCGTTGCTTTTCTAGACTGCCTTTGCGCCTTTTTATTTGATTTAACCCAGATACGAAATTCTTGAACTAATGGCCACACAAAAGTCTTTAGCCTTCTAAACTTCAGTTTTAATTTCTTTATCTGTTTGGCTTGAGCCTTAGTAGTCTTTTTCAACTTAACCAACTCCCTTGTCAAAGCATAATTATCCAATGTGATTTCGTCAGGAGGTATGGTATGTGAATCTTCTCCTTGAATAGGTGAATGTTCCTCTGATTGAGAAGCGAGAATACCCTTGTGGAGATGGAGAAGGTGAAACTGCAACATCTTCTTGAAGTTCAAGATTGGAGAAGCAGCACCGTGTGGAGATGCATTACCTTCTTTTGATGCAGCTTGTGGAGAAGCAGTACTTGCAGATGCAGTACCTTCAGTAGCTTCATCAGCCTTCAAGATCACTTAACACAAACTGAACAACTTCCATCATGGAAGTAGTTAAAGGAGTATCTGGACCCCTGAATAAAGCACTCCTTTTGGCCATAAAGGTAAAAATCTTCGATTGTTGAACAATCACAGTGCAATAAATCAGTAGGTTTTGGCACATCAGAAAGTTTCTTGTTTAAGAAAACCTGTATAAACCTTGGGTACATTAGCCAAGTAGTTCCATGTGAGATATGTGAGAGCATTCCATCCAAAGATTAGCCTTGAGAAGTTAAAAACTCGATCCGTAGCTAACCCAACCATAACAGATGCTATATTGGACCCAATGCTCCTAAGAGGTACTCTTAGCACTTATGCAATGGAGCAACACATGAACCAAAAATTTCCAATGAAGACAAAATAGTTGTTTTCTAAACGTTTGTTCATTCAAAGATCCTTCATAACCAATATGTCAAAAAGTATCCCAGATCAACTGCTTATCAAACCGTATAGCCCCATCTGCATCATTGAACAATAAATCTTCTCTGATGGAGGCTTCAGTAATCTTAACAGTTCTTCCAGCAACTGTTGATCGAAAATAATATTCATCATTCTCCATGTTATCCCTAGCATTAGCCCAAAATTCTTGAATCCAGGGCTCAATTATATCCGGCTCCACTAAAAGAGCATAACTGATAGGCGAACAAGTAAGATAATCAATTATATCATGAAAGAGTATATTTGCTTCAGTCTTATCCAAATTAGCGACCATATTATGCTTTGAAACAGTAGGACGATTTGCCATTGTTGATTATGTAAGCACAAAAGAGTTGTAATTGAATAATATGGATATGATGAGAGAAAGATGGAAAAGATTCTAATGTATCAATATGAGAGGGAAAATCGGAAAGTAGGTATTTATAGGTGAGATTTGAAAAATCACAGCTTAAAATAACATTGTTAAGTAGCATTAATTACCCCTCAATATAACCGTTGGAACAGACTTTAATATGACAAACAGACTTCCACGTAAGCAGACTTTCCCAAACAAGACTTTCCAAGCAAGTACTTTCACGAAAAAACAGTACTTTCCAATTTCTTCAGTATCAACTAAGTATACATAACTATCCTCCCCTCAAGCAATACACAGGACTATACTAAGACTAAATAGTCCTCCCCTTAAATGTAGCTCAGTAGTTAATCATGCCAATGCTCACCACCAAGTGAGTGAATCTTGAAACATCAAAGCCTTTGGTGAGTAAGTCAGCTACATTATCATCTGTGTGAACCTTAACCACATTAATAAGCCTGTGCTCATAGCAATCTCTGATAAAGTGATGTCTAATCTGTATGTGTTTGGTCTTGGAATGATAAACTGGATTCTTCACAATACATATGGTACTCTCATTATCAATGTTGATAGGAGTATTCTTGAAATTGAATCCATAGTCCAAGAGCTGATTTTGCATCCACAAAACTTGACCACAACAGCTTGCAGCACCTACATATTCAGCTTCAGTAGAGGATGTTGCTGCAATTGTTTGTTTCTTGCATTGCCAAGAGACTAATCTTCTTCCAAGATATTGGCATCCTCCAGTTGTTGATCTTCTATCATAGTTATCACCCGCATAATCACTATCGAAAAAGCTTCCAAGTGAAAAGGTGACTCTTTTGGATACCACAACCCCAGCTTTGGTTGTTGTTTCAAATAGAAAAAATTCTCTTCATGCATTCATGTGAGAGATTTTTGGTGAGACTTGATATCTTGCACATAGACAAACTGCAAACATGATATCCGGCCTTGATGCAGTAAGATACATAAGAGAGCCAATCATTGATCTATAAAGCTTGACTTCAACAGGTTGTCCATCTTCATCTTTGCCCAATGAATTAATAGATTTAATAGGTGTAGTAAAAGCCTTCATATCATCAAAATTGAATTTCTTAAGTATGTCTGTGACATACTTGTCTTGACTTATAAAAATACCTTCCTTTGACTACTTAACTGAAGTCCTAAAAGAAAGTTAACTCTCCCATTGAACTCATTTGAAATTCCTTCTGCATCAACTGCTCAAACTCCTTAACCATGGACTGCTTGGTAGCCCCAAAGATGATATCATCAACATAAACTTGAACTAACATGATATCTTTCTTGTCTCTCTTGATAAACAAAGTCTTGTCAATAGCTCCCCTTCTGTATCCATGTTGTAATAAGAATGTGGAGAGTCTCTCATACCAGGCTCTAGGTGCCTGATGAAGGCCATAAAGAGCCTTAACCACCTTGTAGACTTTGTTTGGGTGTTTAGGATCTTCAAAACCAGGTTGTTTGACATAAACTTCTTCTATAATCTTGCGATATAAAAAGGCACTCTTGACATCCATCTGGTAAACTTGAAATCCCATATAAGAAGCAAAAGCAAGAAATATTCTAATAGCTTCAATCCTTGCTACAGGAGCAAATACTTCATCATAATCTACTCCCTCTTCTTGTCTGTAGCCTTGTGCTACTAACCTTGCCTTATTTTTGATAACATTACCTCTTTCATCTCTTTTAACTCTAAAAACCCATCTGGTTCCAATAACTCTTCCCATTTGAAGATCACATAAACCCAAACTTCTTGAAGTTTAAATTGAAGAAGTTCTTCCTGCATAGCTTCAACCCAGCTCTCTTTAGTCAAAGCTTGAGCAATATTCTTGGGTTCCTCTTGAGAGATAAAACAAGTAAATAGGCAGGTTTGATGGTCCTTATGATTCAACCTATTTTGTTTATACACAAAGCTAAGTAAAGCATTGTGAGGTGTAGAGAAAGTCTTAGCTTTGTGTCTAGTCATTACTCCAGAAGTAGAGGGACCAATGATTTGATCAGAAGGATGATGCTTATGAATTCTTAAGTTTGGAGACTGTGGAACTCCATAAGTATCCTCCAAATGAGTAACATCAGCACCTGTATTGGAATTTGTAAAATACCTTCATCTTCAAGTTCATCATCAGTATCTTCTAATCCAGGCATGGTAGGATCATCCAAATCATCTAAAGTACTGTCAACAGGTGCAACAGTACTTTGGTCGAAAGTACTGTCCAAAGTACTGTGAGAGTACTCTGCAGTCTTGTTCTTCTTCTTTGCCTTTTCATAAGCTCTCCTTTGTTCATCAGTGTAAGAATGTGCTAAAACATCTTGAAGAAGCATTTGATTAAGTTCCTCTTGAATAGATTGATCCTCATCGATAAAGAGGATTCAAGCAACAAGATTTCTTGTGGGGACAACAAAGACTTTGCTTTGGAACATCAGTATTTGTTTTGGACTAACAGGATCGTCAGTAGGACAACATCGGTCTAATATGAACTCCATGAACAACATATTGTAAATCTTCTCCATTATGAGAGGTTGATTTTTTCTCTAACAGGTACATAGTTCATGGATGGAGTTAAAACCTCAAGATCAAACATCCAATCAAGACCTTTACCTTTCTCATTGTCTTGATCTTCTAAAAACTCTACATGAAGACAATCTTGAACCTTCTTAGTAACTCTGTTGTATACTATAAAGCCTTTACTGTTAGTGCAATATCCCAATAAATAGCCTTCTTCTGACTTGCCATCAAACTTACCCAGATTATCAATAGTGTTTAAAATAGTAAGAGGGCATCCAAAAGGATTCATAAAACGAATGTTTGGTTTATTGCCCATCAGCAATTCATAAGGTGTCTTCATCTGTCGTTTAGTGACTGAGACTCGTCAGTACATAGCAAGCAAGTACTTACAAATTTCTGCCTGAATGAATAGGTAGGTGAGAATCGCTAACATTGTTCTTGCCGCTTCAATCAAAGTCCTATTCTTCCTCTCTCTGCAACACCATTCTGTTGTGGTGTTCTTGCAATACTAAACTCCCTTTTTATGCCTTTGTTAGCACAA
Source organism: Chrysanthemum makinoi (assembly GCA_910596185.1). NCBI lineage: Eukaryota > Viridiplantae > Streptophyta > Magnoliopsida > Asterales > Asteraceae > Chrysanthemum > Chrysanthemum makinoi. The sequence goes on along the minus strand of OU343216.1, from coordinate 50,237,766 downwards.
AATTCATCCATGAGCTTGTTTTTGAATTCAGTCCCATTGTCACATCTAATACCGCAAACCTTGAGTCTCAACTGGTTTTCAAGGGCTATAATCAGTGTCTGAATAGCATCAAAAGTATCATCTTTAAATCCCAAGAAAAATACCCAACTAATCTATCTGCAATCATCTGTTACAACTAAGCAAGATTTTTCTTGTTTAAACTTGCCACAGAAATAGGTCCAAACAAATCCATATGTAGCAGCTCCAAAGGTTCTCTAATAGTTCTCTCCGCAAGCTTCTTGTAGGAAGCTTTATGTTGTTTACCCTTCTTGCATGCCAAGCATGATTGATCATTCCTGTAAGTCTTTGAAGGTAAACCTCTAACTAAATTGCCTTTAACCAGTTTGTTGATATTCTTGAAATTAACATGGCCCAATCTTCTATGCCATTGATGTGCCTCTTCAGATGTTGCTTTAGCCACCAAACATGTGGCTCTTCCATAAGAATGTAGACTCTTCATGTCTAAACTATACACATCATTTGTCCTTGGTACTCTAAGAACTACTAATTCATCATCAACATGCTTAAAGTCAGAGGAAAGGATGAGACATTCTGGTCGTGAATAACACAGGATGCTTTTTATCACAGATTTGTGATACTGACAATAGGTTGAACTTTAACTCCTTCACATATCTAACATTCTCAAAATCTATAAGTCTTGCTTTGATAGTTCCTTTTCCAGTAATCTTTCCTCCATTGGGATCATTCCCAAATGCAACTCTTCCTCCACTAATCTTCCTAAATTCAGACAGGATCTCTTGTCTTCATCATACTTCCAGAGCAACCACTATCCACAATAAGATGATCTTTAAGCTCCTCTTCTGGGTTGCCCTGCACACAAAGAAAAGAGTTAGTGATTTTTAGGAACCCAAGCCATCACTGACTTGTGTTCCCCTTGTGGAGTTACAAACTCAAATTCTTTGAGTATGTAATGTCCACTATCTTTCAAATGGTGATCTAGAATTATCTTTTGATCTTTAGCATGTGGATTTTCAAAACTTTTCTGGTTTTTCAACACAAATCTCTTTTCTTGTATCACAAAAACATCTGATTCACTTTTTGTTGAAAGTACTGCTTGTCCCTCTAGTAGATTCTTTCCTCTTAACCCATTCTGGTTTAATACGTGGTTCCTGTGATCTAGATCCCCTATGTGAATTGTAATACCTTCTAGGTTGATAGTGAGATCTCCTAGGACTCCTATTCCAAATATTGTAATCAGTACCTTGTTTTCGAAAGCAAAGACTTTGAGAAAGTATGGTCAGAATTGACAGTACTTTGGAAAGTACTGTGAGATACTGAAGGTTTTGAAAAGGTCTTCTCTGGTGTGGGTATCTATGATCTGGTGAGAAATTTCTATGATTGACCCAATTTGAATTATTCCAGAATCGGTTTGTACTATCTAGGTTTCATTGGCAGACATGTTCTTTGAAAATTTCTAAGATATTCTCGAGTGATGTTCACAATCCTTAATTAGATGAGTAGGACTAAAACACACAAAACTCAGTTTTTGACCCATACTTCCAAAGTGACATCTTCTATGTCTATGCCCAAAATTATTTTGCCTTCTTGGTGATTGATTAAACCTGTTTTGACCAAAGTTATCCCAAAAGGTTTAGCAAGATCGTTTTGAAAAAGTTGTACAGAAGGTCGCTTGTGGAGCAAGACTTTGATTTGAATGTACTGCTTGATTTTGAACATTGTTTTCAACAGGTTCTTTGGGTTTTTCAAACCTAGATTGAGCTACAAGATTTTTCCTAAACTCAAGACTGTCTACTCCAAAACGAGAAACATCAGGCATAGGGGGTTGATGAATGCCAGTGGGATGAGGAACAACATGATAATCATTAGCTTTCTTATATTCAGGAGGTGAATCACTTATTGAACCCTCATTACTAGATGTATCTACATAATTAATGAGTTCTTCATCACTAGTAATTATATCCTCAAAATCACCTTCATCCTGATCACTAGATTGGTTTTCTTCTATTTTACTAAAATCAATTCCAAAACCTAATCCAGTTTTAAGGTAGGCTCTTTGTGTTTTTAACATAAGAAACATGTGAGACCGGACTCTCCCCATGCAGAAACTTAGCTAACAAATCATCTCTTTCCTTAGTTAATTTCTCAATTTCAGCAAATTTACAGTTTAATTTCCATTCACTAAGTTTTAACTGGTAATCCTGTTGTTCATATTTTTCACCCCAAGCTACTTCATTAGTTTCATGTGCTAAGATTTTGGCTTCCATAGATTCTAAGGTTATTTGATAACCAGCTACCTCAGACCTAGCCCTAACACAATTATCTCTTTCAATCACATAACTGTTAAGTAATTTTTGATAAAAATCATAACAGTTTGAGCATACCTTAGAGATAGGAGACTGAGTTGGTGAAGTAGCCACCATTGCAAGAAGAACAGAATCATCTTCACTTTCTTTGCTCCAATCAAATCCTCCAAAGCCATCAGCAGAATCCAAAGCAGCATGTTCAAGTTTTTCAAAGAAAAAACAGTTCCAATCCAATGCTTCTACTGAATCATCAACTACTTCTTCGAAGCTACCATACAGTAGAAGTCACTGGTTCATCATCAAACTCTTCACTCCAGTCAACTTCGATAACTTCTTGAGCAACCAAAGCCTTTGTTTCAGAATTGGAATTTCTCTTAAGCTCAAGTTTTGGCTTTTCAGATGTCCTGTTTGCTTGATACTTAGCAAACCTCACTCCCTTGCAAAGTGACCAGTCTTTTGACAATTGAAGCATTCAATTTTAGATTTGTCAAAAGTTATGACCTGTTTTGGTTTGAAATCAATGCTTTTGCCTGTCTTCTTCATGTACTTTTGATCCTTGCAGTGATCATAGCAACTTGCCACCTGATATCAATTTCTTCAAGTGCATCTTCTTCAATTTGTGCTAGATCATCTTCATAAGTGACATGGTAGACTAGCTTGTCTGTGCAAAGAATGAGCACATAACTTCATCTGAGGGCATAGTGGTAGTTGGTGGGGCTGCTGAACATATGAAGGGGGGTGTAAAAGAGTGTTACTTTGAGGAGAGAAGCAGTACTTTTGATGGAAGTATCGCCCTTCTTTTCGATGATAGAAAAGCAATATTGTGAGACTTAGAATTTGTTTGACCACTCATCTCATGCTCATACACCTTTAGTTGATGATAAAGATCATCAAAGTTCATTACATCCAAACCTTATTGTCCTCTGATCATTGTAGCAATAACATGTCATGTAGATGGCAAACTCCTTAAAAACTTCAAATTAGCATCCTCAACTGAAACTTCTGCCTTGTATAACTCCAATATGTTGAGGAGATTCTGAAACCTATCATATGCAGCATCAAGACTCTCTTTCACCAACTGTAAAAGTTTCAAACTGTTGCTTCAAAGAAATTTACTGCATCTTTTAGAGGCTTCATTCCCTCCAAATTGGTTTGAGAGCCCAGAGTGCTTAGCATCTTTAGCATCATGAAATTTTAGAAGATGACCATTTGGAATGGCAGATAATAGAATTTTAGAGCCTCTCTTGATTCCTTAGGGTTGCTGATGGTAGGATGGTTTAGGTGCTTGGGTTGACCAGGAACATCAATGGGTTCTGGAACAACTTCATTCCCATTTACAATTACATTCCATAGAGCATGGTCTGTAATGGCAATGTATTGCCTCATCTTCATGCACCAGAGATCATATTCTCCTTCTTGATTATTGGAATTCTGAGTGAGGTGATTGAGGGTGGTGGAACAGCTTCAGTCGACATCTTGAATATTGTTGTAGTAGGGTTTCTTCCTAGTTTCCACACAAGCTCGATACCACTTGTTGGATCGATATACTTTAATCAAACTAACTTAACTAGCTTGTTAAAGTTTAATAACCTTCGATAAATCCTAAGTTATTAACAAAGAAACACTGAGCAATCTTTATCAAGTATACGGAATTTACTTAACAAAGCTAAGAAGAATAACCTTTTATTATAAACTCTAAATCCGCTTATTATGCAGATACTCTAATACAACTCTAAGATAATCGAACTTTTCTCTAAAACTATAAACAACTTGTGAATTGTAAACTCTAAAACTCATAGACTCATACATCTAATGCCAATCTAGGAGTCCTTTTATAGGCTCAAGGATATCCTAGTCGGTTTACAATTGATAACCTTGTACGACAAGTAATCTAAACATAGAATACAATACTTTCCATAAACGAATAACAGTTCTTTTGTTCTTGCATTACTTTGACTTCGTTGCAGACTTTGACTTTATATTTAGCAATACTTTGACTCTTTATCAGTTTCCAGTACTTTGCAGCTTACAGTACTTTCATATCTTCAGCACTTTCATGTCTTCAAAGACTTTCATATCCCAACATATAAGATCCACCATTGTTCTTAGGTTTCCATTGAAATTTAGGTCCCCTTGTTGGCCAAGAACAACCTGCTGAGGGCTTCACAGCAGTTTCCCAATAACCTTTCCCATCATTCATAGAGTCAACATACCCAGGCCAATAACCATTTTTAAAGTATGAACTAGTTGGTTGCACATATGGTCTAGCTACAGATCTTCTCCAAGGAGAAGATTTATGAGTAGCTTGTGGAATATAAGGTGGTATAGCATTAACATTAGTCCACATTGGTCTCGATTTCCCAGCACATACACCCATTCTTTGTTCATGAAAATCACAATCCTTAATTAAATGAAATTTACTTCTACACACAAAACATGTCTTCTGTTTAGAAGATTTATTCAAACCAAAAGATGTTCTATTACAAGCAGAAGCATTCAAACCAGAAACATTAAAGGAATTGTTTTTAACATTATTTTTATGCAAAGACTGAAAAGACAAGTCTTCAGAAGAAACTGGATTGGAAGATGACTCTTCAAAGATCAACTCTTAAAGGCTTGTAGGTAGGCTTGGGTGCAGGTATAGGTGAGGTCTTGGGTAGGTCTGACTTATCACTTGAATCACAACTGGCATAAGAAGTAGACCCTTGATCAGAAGATTTGTCACCGTCAGAGCAAGAGACAAAATCATTAGATGAAGAATCAGGGTCTGGCAAGTCTTTGGACTTTTTGCCATAAAGATGATGTGATCCATCAAAGTCAACATAAATGGAAAGGTCAACAGGCATAGGTATTCCTCTAATGGATCCACGTACAGCATGTAGGTCACCTTCTTTAACATAATTAGCTAAGCCTGCTAGTGTGGATTTACGTGTGTCATCTCTAGCTTCTAATCCTACATATTTCTTAAAGCCTAAGCCTATTGAAGTATTAGGAGTTTGACTAGCATAGATGTGACTTGCTAACTTATTTCCATTCAGTAACCATTCGTTATGCCTAGCAATTTCAGCATCTAATTTTTCTTTCAACACACCGTTTTCAGACACCACATCAGCTCTCAATTTTTCAGACCTTTTTAATTCATTTTGTGTACATTCTAGATCACATTCTAACACCCTAATCTTCTCATCATAAGCTATCTGATTCTTCTGAAACCAAACCTTTTGTCTTTCTAATGTTTTTAAACTATGTTTATAAGCTTCAACTTCAACATAGCACTCATTGTATTTAGGTTTCAAAATATCATATGCTTCCTTAAGCTCATTATAACGTTCACTACAACCAAACAAACAATTTTGTACCTGAGATATGCCCATCAAGGCAATCTGATCATGCCTATCTTCTGAGATACAGCTAGCCAACAACCCAATATTATCACCACCAGAGTTCTTATCATTCTCTTGCTCATGATGCTTCCAGTCGACATTAGCATCCAAAGTAACTAGAGCAGCTGAGGATCCAGTCTTTCCAAAGATCCCTCTCGATGCTGATAGGAAGAGTATTTCACCTCATCTCCAACCTTCCGATCCTTGCACTCCTTGGAGAAGTAACCCATCTGATGACATGTATAGCACTTGACCTTCTTTTTGTCAAACCTAGCTGGATCTCTTCCCTGGAAACCAAACTTCCTTCCAAAATTTTACGCCAAATCTTTTGATGTCCATGGAGAGCATAGCCACTTGCCACTTTAACTTCATCTCTTCCATCTCCAGAGGATCCACCTGATCAAAATCTTCATATGCAAGTTCCTGCTGAGGATCATAATCAACAAAGAAGGATCCTAGCACATCTTCCATTACACCACCAGATTTAGAGTGAGAGCTTGATGGAGTGGTAGTGTAAGACGAGGATGAGTAAGTGGGACTTGGAGCATGAATCATCTTAGGGGTAGAGGCCCCCACAAATGCTGTGTGACTAGCAGAGGATGTTGAACGATAGGGACTTCTTACATCATGCTCAAGAGCTTTAAGCTTGTTGTACAACTCATCAAAGGTAAGCATATCAAGCCCACCTTTTGTTTTGAAGGCAATGCTGACTTGTAACCAGGATTGAGGTAAAGATCTCAAAAACTTGGAATTGCAGTCATCATTATCTGGCTTCGCCTTCAGATGATTCAACTAACTTAGAATCTTGTGAAACCTGTCATAGCCCTTATAAATTCCTTCCTCTTCAGAGACTTGAAAATCTTCAAACTGCTGTCTCAGCATCGACTTTCTCATTCTCCTAGACTCCTCATTCCCTCCAAACTTGGCCTTGATTGCCAACCATATATCCTTAGCATCTTGCATGAAGTGGAAATCACTCAAGTGATCCTCAAGAATAGCTTGAAGAAGAATTGTTTTTACTTTGGTTTCTCTCTGAACCGCCAGTAATTCTTCAGCAGATTTGGGAGGAACAAACGTAAGATTACCATCAGCATCTGTGGTAGTCCTCTTCAGACTGTTTCCCTTCCTGACAATCTCCCACAAATTCCAATCAATGTTGGAAATCCAGTTTTGCATCTTCATCGCCCATAGATCATATTCCTTCTTCTTTAGGTAAGGAAACTTAGCGTTGCTGTTGGAGAGACTGAGTTGTTGCATATGGGCAGTATTCTGGTTGTTGGTGATCTCGACATCATCTTGTGATCCAGGCATGGTGAATTTTGTTTTGGTTGTATGAGTGTTTAGAAAAGATTGTTCTTAGTATCGTAGAGACTCTCTCGAGGCTCTGATACCACTTGAAGAAACGATAGACCTTGATAGATCTTGAGCACTCGCAGATCGTTAGTATTACTTATGTAATCACAAGCAAACTAATAGACAATCTCTACGACTTATATTCTTTAGCGGAAATCAAATATAAGCATAAACACAGATAACTAAGAACTCGTTGATCCTTTATGGATCTTTATATAACTAAAACTTTGTTTAAGCACACGTACATCATTCATTCTATTGTGTTCCTTTTATAGACAAGGAACCCTAACTTGTTCTCCAAGAACCGTATAACTATAAAACTAAATAAGATATACACAATCACTTCCTAATAAAGCTCATGCATATCCTAACTATTCTAGAATACACGGAATACTATCTCCGCAGAAACAAACTATAAACTAATAAAGCTTCAGCATAATCATGTCTTTAGTAGAATCCAACTACACTTCAGCAGAATCCTTCAGCAGTTTCATCAGCACAATTCATACTTCACATAATTCCCAACATTTTCTATTCTCTTTCGTGCTTCCAATACATGATGGTGTTTGCCTAGGCTTGAGGATCTCATTACCATCATATACAATTGTATGGAAAGCTTTAGCCTTTTTACAGTACTCGGGATTTGGCTCCTCTACTAGGGGAATACTATGCTTATCGCTTAAGACTCTGTGCTTAGTGATCATGTGAGCAGTCTGAATGGTATTCCTTTGTACGTACAACTTGTTTTCAAGCTTGTTTTTCAAAGTTTTTAGGTTGGAAAAATCAGTTAAAAGTTTTGACTCATTAGCATTAAATTCCTGTTTAAGCACTTTAACATTTTCTTGAAGTTCTTGCTTTTGCTTAACAGTTTTGTTTAGTTTGTCTTTTAAGGAATCTAGCTCTTGTTTTAATATTTCTTCCCTAAAATTACTTTTTCTAATAATTGTACGCATTTGGTCATCCATTTCCTGCTCACGAGTAGTTAACTCAAACTTAGCATGTTGTTCATAAATGGCAACTTGTTCTTTATAGGCATTCAGTTCATAGATAACAAAATCATCAGGGGCACATGCACTGTTAGGAATTAGAAATTCCATAGTGAAGTATAGGTCACCCCAACTATAGACTAGCACAAGTTAGCTCGTAGACATATCGTTATTTATTAGTTAGTTATTAGTTTACTTTAGCGTAGTGTAACACCGTGGAGGAAGGACGGGTCTTTACCCACTGTATGCCTGATCCACAGCCCGATAGGAGTGCGTATTGTTTGTAACTATAAATACCCCTTCCATCCTTTCATAATCTAACCTTTCATTTGTATTACAACTCTCTTTCAAGAACACCCTCTCATCTCTTTCTCTCTCTAAACCATGGCATACTTGATTCATCATCATCCAAGGCCACCCGAATCATCATCAACAAAATATATTCATGATCCTACAAATGATACCAGAGCCAAGGTTATTGTGTTTTTGATGATTTATTGTGGTTTTTGAATTTTTGTTAAGCTGTTTTTGTACTTTTTATTGACTGGAAAACTTTTTTTTCCGTTTATTTTGTGGGTAAACAATTTTTAACAAGATTTCTTTGTATCTTTTGGTCAAAAAAGGTCACATGGTCCAATCAAGTTTTCATTACTGTTTAGTCTCAAGTTTTTTTTGTCTAAACAGTCTAGAATATCATACTTTTGTGATTTTTTTGTTCCATATCCGTGAAGCTACAAGTGGTCATTTGGTCATTTCTGTTTAGTCAAAACATGGTCATAACAGGTCAAATATCATGCCCTTTAGCAGTTTTTCTGGGTAAGTTTGAAGCTGAACGGAATATATGGTCGAAATAAATCGCCGGAGCAAAAAGTCAAAAAGTCAAAAGTGACTTGTCTTGACAAGTTGTCCAGATTCATTGTATTCAAAGCGAGTTGACTATTGAGTCAACTGCAGTAGCGACTTGTCATAAGGTTGATGTAGCGATTTGTCAATTATTGTCATGAAGCGAGTTGTGTTAGAAATGGAAGCGGTTTGTCACTTTATTGAAAGCGACTTGAGTTATAAAGCGACTTGACTCATGACCCTTGACTGAAGCGACTTGACAGAAAGGTAGAAGAAGAAATGACTATTAAGACATGACCACTTATACCAAATACCAAACAACATAGAACTCAGTTACATACATCATAGGGCCATGTTTCAACAGCAATCGAAGCCATTCAAGTGACATCAGTTTCGACTCGATCCAAACATCCTCATACGAAAACTTTACCTACATCTAGACTCACCAAAGGACCCTCACAATCACTCCCCATCTCTCATTCATTTCTAAATCATGACTCAATGAATTAAAATTTTATGATTCTATCCGAATTTAAAGAAACAAGGATAACAAGAATGTTACTTTATTTCTTCTATTCGTTATTAGACAAAATTAAAAACAATTATCAATCACACTCGAACCTACCCGAGACCTCAACAGAGATATTGAAGACCATTTACCTTCGTGCCTTTGTAATATGATGACTAAAAAAAGAAGATGGGTTAATGGTTTTTGTGGGTGAGTTAAAGAGAATAATGGTTGTGAATATTGATTGATGGATAAAAGGACTTAACTGTTATTTTTTCAGTTGTGATTTTGGAAGAATGGTGATGAATGTGTGATGATGACTGAGATATTAGATGGGGTGGGAGAGAAAACGAGAAGTGATGGGGGCGGATTATTAGGTGAGTGTGTGTTAGGCTTAGATTATTGTGAGAATTATTAGGGTTCCAAGAGTTTTTAACCGGTTATAATAGTTCATGGATCGGGTACTAATATTAATGGATCGTGGGCCTCACACTCTTATATACATATATGAAGCTGAAAATGGATCGGATATAAGTCTTTTTTGATTGGGTCGTGTGTTGGTATAATGGGTTTGGGCCGTATGATTGAACATGTTAAGAGCTACTGGGCTGATGGATTTGCTATCCTATTTAGTCTGAGAATATTCAAATACATATTCGGTTGAAATGAACTAACAATGAAAAGAAACTTGTTATCCGAATTTTGGTATATCACAAATTTTGGATACAAAATTTCTATTTGAGTGGTATTTTGGTATGGTAAAATTTTCACGGAGGGATACAGAATTCACGGCTTGAGCGATAATCTAAAAAAATGACTTCGGGGTTTTCGTACGGTATTATTGATGCGAAATTGAAGTGACGTTATTCCCATATGTGGTCATAAATATTAGCCGATGAATCAATGGAGGTTTAATTTCAGCAAATCCCGGGAGATATTCATCGCCACAGAATGTCAATGATAGTTCATAGTCTAAGAAAAATTGTTCTAGAATCTTCAGTGTCACTCATGTTTTTTTGAAGATGTTTGCTTATGACTAGAACTTTTCGTGCAGATGGTCGTACACGTTAATGATGCTTCTGAAAGTTCGAAACCATCATGGGGGAGAAACGTGTACTTTGATGTGTTACGGTCAACCTCCAGGGGAAAGTAGTGTATACTACTGTACTTAGTATGGTTTGTGAAGTATTCTACGTATGGGAGAAGAATTGTTGATGATGGAGAATGAACCATTGATAAACCGCTGCATGTTCCCTAAAACATATATTCTCTGAAACCAAAGTTGTCATAACACATTCAAGCTGACATTGTTTACGGTTTTGTCTTGATTTTGTAAAATCCCGCGAAAGAATCTATTTCTCGGTTTAATTCATAGACTTGTAAAATCCTGTGACAATGGAAACATCCTAGTAAATGTAAAGTGCATCTCCGGATCTATCTCTCGGTTTGTTCTTGGATTTGTAAAATCCCGCGAAAGAAACTATTTCTCGGTTTAAACCATAGAATTGTAAAATCTCGTGATCATAGATTCATCCTGGATAAAGGGAAAGTGTATTTATGTATCTTATCTGATGCTGGTGCTACGGTTTCTGCTTCGAAAAAGGGATAAAAGGGTGTACTTCATGAATTGGGTGTTTGTTTGGATTTTCTTCATGACGGTTTGGTTACTTCAAAGTTTTACGGGGTTATGCTCATTAAAACATGGTCGGGGTGAAACCATTATCATAGTTCACTTAAAACGTCAAAGGAGGCTAGATTTGAGCTTTTAACCAGAAGATGTGACAACGGGGTAAATTCAGTAGTATTTATTTGAGGTTGAAGTGAAATATCACGGGCAAGTATACTTAGTATCTGAAGGTATCGGGGATGGTTGGATGAAGATTCTTCATGATCCTTGTTCGAGCTTAGTATAAAAAACGAAGACTTGGAAATCTAGTTATTGTTGGGTGACTTTTCCTTTTCTTTTACCACTTGGGGAATTGGGCTCTTACCACCACAAAATAACTATTACTTTAAGGAGTTACGTTGTAGTGCTCAGTGTCACATTAAATTGTGGATTTTCAAGAGGTGATGTACGTCTAATACTTGATGGTTGGTTGGATGAAGAGTATAGAGTAATTAGAGATTCAATGGAGGATGAATTCTCGGCACCGCTCTTTGTTACATATGTGTAAGTTTAAGTCACGAGTTCGGGTTGTTTTACTTCAGGGTCAAATTCATCATATTGGGTTTTCTCCATCAGTTGTCATGGCAAAGAGCCTACAGAACGATAATGGGTTGATTATAAGTTTGCCAAGAGTAGATGAAAAGAGAGAGATAATGACGTTTGAACACAACAGTTCAAGCCTCGTACTCTAAAGAAAAGAAAAGTGTACGTTTCAGTGCGCTTTATCTTCTGAAGAAGAGAAATCTTCTTATTATGACCATTCTCATCAACATGCTTCATGCTTTTTCCATGCGCTTTCAATTATCAAGTGAACCGGGCTACCGTTGATTGTTTTTCTTATTCCACTTGCTCTATTATAATGACGATGGCGACATCATATGCTACCTTTGATGGGGAGAAGTGTGAATAGACTACATTTGGATGATACTCACTTGTTTAATCAAGAATGGCATCTCCGTATGCAATTCTTGAGGGGGAGAAGAAGTGTGATAATTCTGCATGGTTGATTGACATATGAGAATATATGGTCATACGGCTCCTAACTCATGTAAGAACCGAGCTTCTTCTTATCGGGTCATCTTCACATGATGTTTCTTCTAAGAGCCGTTGGTTAACATCTTCTCACGGACTGCTGAGTTTATTGACAAAGTGTTTCCGGTTAATGCTTCACGTACACATCATGATGATTCCGAACAATCTCTCTGTTCTTGTTTGATGTGATTGTTTGCTTGGTGTTACCATTTCGTGTGTTCGTTGCGGGCTGATTGCTAATTTCCTTGATGAACATCTTTCTGTTCTTGTTTGATTGGGAGGGATTTTAGTTAAAGGGAATTGCAAGATGTAAGTTAATTGGGATGCTTTTTTGGTGAGATGGAGATGTTAACTATCTATTCCCCAACTGGACAATCTTGAAGAAGGTCGAGTCTACAGTCTGTTCTACATTTTCTGATGATGTTAGAAGACTAAAGACGAGTTGCATTTAACAATCTAAAGACTTCTTCTTATTCAAGGCATTTATCAAACAGATTGTCGGTTTAGGGGAGAGCACTAATTGGGGGAGAGTGATATGTCAGATTTAATCCCTAATTAGATTTGCTCACAATGTACTTCAACAAGTTGATTCTCACAAAGACTTCTAAGGTTCTTCTTAAATGATTTCAAGTATATGGGCTTACAATGTGTTGCTGATTCTGAAGTATCAAAACCAGCAAGGGGGAAGGAGACACGTATCTAAACCCGAGTAAACTTGATGAACTTAATACTTCTAAGTGATTGAAGATATCCCGGGAAGACAAATGTCATTATCGCAGAGAAACTCAAGGTTTGACTCATGGCGTTTAGTGTTCTTATTCCAACTATGTGGGGGAAGAGATGGAAGAGTTAGTTTCTGGTGATAAAAGAGGTACACAAGTGTGTGATGATTTCGATGCTATCGCAATCATCAGGGGAGAGAGATTGTGTATATTGGGGACGCTCACTGTTTCACTTGAGTGCTTAATCAGTGATTCAGAGATATAATCACTTATTCTGGAGTTGACATCCACAGAGATAGTCATCCGCAGAGATAATCGTGATTCGGCTGCTTTTTCAATGTTATCGGTTATTCTCTCTTTGGGCATTCGGGTACTTCGGGTTCTTGAGCTTCATACACTATCATCAGGGGAGAGAAAAGTATACATCGGGGTAATTCTTTGGCTATCAGACTTAATCTGATACTTTGATGGTATAAGTTTCTCTGTCTTCGGGTATATGTGTATTCGGGTTCGTGAGCTCTAGTCTAAGAGACTGACTGCATCAATTCATCTACTTGGGGGAAAGTGGTCTCTTGAAAACTTGTTGGTATGGATCGCTTCAGACTTCATTGGAATGAAATTTGAGAAGATTGTTTTATGTATGGGATGATACATTGCTGTTCTATTGGATGATATAACCCCGAACGAAGAATCACAATGATCATTCTTAAAAGGAGCAGCAAGATTGATGATAATGGTGTGCTTATTTGTGCACCTGGCTAAATAAAGCTTGAAATAGAGCTTCGAATCTGCTCAACAAAAGGATTTTCGGTTTGGGGGGAAGCTGCCAAAGTCTCTCTTTCTCAAAGGCTCATGTTCTATCTTCTATACTAGAGCCTCGGAAGCTTTGGTGGTGGAAGTGTAAGAGATGACAACTTCTATCTTCTATGACGTGCTGTTCGATATCATTATCTCGGTACTCGTATCATCATCTTCTTAAACTATATCATCTATTATATCTGTATATATTTATCAAAAACCAAATACAAAAATATAAAACCAACAAAAAGAAAATAGAAAATTAGAAAATTTCAAAAACCCATAAAAATTAGAAAATTCAAAAATAACAAAAATATGTTTTATAAAGACATGTCTTCTGGTATCGATAACATCTACGGTCTTAGAAATGTCATTCAACAATGGCACGGGACCATAGATGAAGTTCGAACATGAGGTGTAAATATTTCTTTTTAAAACATGTCTCAAACTATGGCTTACAATTACTTCAGTCTGTAACCCGTGCTTAAACCATGGCTTGCTATTATTTCAGATAGCAACCCGTTATTTAAGAAAGGAAAGTGCTGCGCTAAACCAATTTTTGAAATATTTCGTGCACTTATCCTAAAACATATTGAGGAAAGTATGTCGAAAGGACTGCTGTTCCTACACAAATGTTTTTCCGTCTAAAATTCTTCAGAAAAATATTTGTTGTATTTCAAAATAGTGGAAAATGAGTTGCTTGTAAATCAATCAGATTCAGAGTTTTCGTAAAAATTTAAAACTCAATCAATGACTTCAGCGCTTTTAAACTTTTCAGAAAATGTTGGGAATAATCCGTTACCACGGATAGTTGTGGTTTACACTGCTTGGATTAACACTAGCAGTGGAAACGTATTCCCACTGCCAGTACATTATTACCACTGCTATCTGTTTATGATTAGAATAACACGTCTAGATAAGTATAGAATAGATCTTGTATATATTCTATAATGTTAGCTTTATACTTATCTTGTAAAGGACTCCTTGTTGTATAAAAGGAGGTCCTAGGTACTTGTCAAATTACCTACGTATTACTCACAAAAGCTTCAAGGTGTAACCCTAGTGATAAGCAAGATCACTCGTATTATTCATTAATAATATTGGAGCTTAAGTTTTGTGTTTAATCTGTGTTTACATACAATACATCATACAATCCATCTTCTAAGTATTACTAAGTAAATTCCGCGTGCTTAATAATATCATACAAAATATCATTGATACAAGGAGTGTGTCTAGATCCATCAAGTGGTATCAGAGCGAAGGTTCTGATATTTTGTTTTAAAAGATCTAAGGAATTAGCTTAACCTACTCACTCAATTCAATGGAGATGGAAAACAACCAATCAAACTCTTCTACACCAAGGTTACCAAAGCTCAAACTTAATGAGTTTGAGATGTGGAGGATACTGATTGAGCAATACTTTCTCATTCAGGACTATGCTCTATGGGAGATCATTCAAACTGGTGATTCTTTCAAGCTTGTGACTAGTACTGTGAAGGTTGGTGACACAGATGTTGTGAAAGTTTCTGTGCCTGAATCTAGTATTGAAAAAGCTTGCAGGAAGAATGATCTTAAAGCTAAAAGTTTGTTGCTGATGACTCTTCCTAGAGATCAGGTCATTGCATTCAGCAAGTATACAACTGCTAAGGAACTGTTTGAAGAGATTTGCTCAGTGTTTGGTGGTAATGATGCTACAAAGAAGACACAAAAGACATTATTGAAGCAAAGTTATGAAAATTTCTCTGCTTCAAGCAATGACTCACTTGATAGCATCTTCACCAAACTCCAGAAGATTGTTACACAACTGACTGTGCTTGGAATTGAGGTAGAAAAGGAAGACCTCAATTTGAAGTTTCTAAGAAGTTTGCCTTTAGAATTTTAAACCAATGTTACTGTCTGGGAAAACAAATCAGACATAGAAACAATGAAGCTCAATGATCTTTACAACAACTTCAAACTTATTGAGCAAAGGTTGAAGAAGGCAGGGAAACTTGGCACAAGCTCTAGTAGCTTGGCATTGTTGTCAACCTCTGTTGACAATGATGATTCTGAAGATGACAGTGATGATGAAGTTGCCATTCTTTGGTTCTAAAGTTTCCACTGGTAATGTGAATGTTACCACTGCAGGTTCAAAGAAGAAGGTTGCTAGTATTGGAGATCCTACCTTTTATGCTTTCATATCCACACAAGTTGATGGCTCTGTCTTAACTCATGAAGACATAGAGCAAATTGATGAAGATGACTTGGAGGAGATGGATATTAAACGGCAAATAGCTCTTCTTAGCATGAGGGCTAGGAAATTCTACAAGAAGACTGACAAGCCTATTCACATTAATGGTGATGAAACTGCAGGCTTTGATAAGAAGAAAGTGGAGTGCTTTAACTGCCACAAGTTTGGACATTTTGCTAGAGAATGTAGAAGACCAAATACCAAGGATAACAAGTCTACTTGGTACAAGCAAAAGAAGGGACCAACTGTGGAAGAACCAAAGGCAATGTTGGCTATTGATGGTGTGAGCTATGATTGGAGTTTCATGGCTGATGAACAAGAAGAAGAACAATCTGATGCTGCTCTTGTTGCTACTGAATTTGCTCTCATGGCTTTCTCTGACTCTGAGGTACAAAACTTTGATAGTTTTTCTAAAACATGTAGGGCTGCTAAAGAAGTTGAAAGACTTAATGATTTATATTCTAATGAAAGTCAAGAGTTATATAATGCTAATTATACTGTGTCTAATCTTAGGAGAGCTATGGCAGTATTAGAAAAGCAAATAGAGCACTATCAGCAAAATGAGTCAAAATATAATGATGATATGATTCTTCTTAGAAGAGAGGTAGAACATACAACTGCTGTGAATGAAGCATATCAAAAAGAGCTTGAAAAACTTCAAAAGAAAAATGAAAATGTCAATTTAACTTTAGACACATGTTATCATCAGTCTAAGTCAATTGATAAAATTTGGAATGCTCAAGTATATAGTAAAGCTAAGTCTGGTATGGGTTATAATACAGTGCCTCCACCACTAAGAGGTGTTCCATCACCTCCAGGTATAGATTTAGCTCATCAGGACTAGAAGAGTTTAAGGATCTTGAAAGAGAATATGGTCTTTTAAAGGACACAACTGTGAAAAATGAGAATGAGGTTAAGTATGATAATGATGTTTTTGAGAGTGCTAGTGACTCATCTGTTGTTGATGAGAATGTTAAAAAGAATGTAGAGGCTTCTATCCCAAAAGTTGTTAATACTGTTACAGAGGAACCTAGGAAACCAGTTAATAAACATAGACCAAACGTAAGGTATGCTGAGATGTATAGGAACAAGCCTACAGCTCCTAGGGGTAACCAGAGGAGTTGGAATCATGTTAAATCTCAACAACTAGGTAGTGATTTTGTAATGAACAATAAGGCATGCTATATCTATGGTAGTTTTGATCATTTACATGCTTATTGTGACTATCATGTTGGGAGAAGGGAAGTCCATGGGAATAAAAGGGTGGAGACTAACAGGTTTCAATAGAATGTACACCCTAATTCACATTGCAAAATGTTCCCAAGAGGAGTTCAACTTAGAAGTGGCCTCAAAACTTTTGCCACTGCAAAAACTGTTAACACTGCTCACCCTAAGTCACCTGTTAAAAGTGCAAACTCCAAAACACCTTTTGCAAAATATGCACAAACAGGGAAATGAACTTTTCAAGCTAAAAAGGTTAACCATAACCAATAGTGGGTGCCTAAAAAGAAACCAGCAGTTTCCACTGCTTATTCAAAAGTTACCACTACAAGGGCTGTGAATAAGAAAAGGGGGAACATGGGCAATGCTGTGAAGGCCTCAGCACGTTGAGAATGGAAACCTAAAGGAAATACCTCTACAACCAATCCCAATGGTGTATCAATGACCTTTGATAGATTTAACTATATTTGTACACGAGGCAGATCCAAGTCAATCATGGCTTGGGTCCCCAAAAGAAACTAACTCTTTACTCTTATGTGCAGGAACATCCAAGGACAAAAAGATCAGATCAAGGATATACAGATAGTGGATGTTCAAGGCACATGACTGGCAACAAGTCCTATCTTTATGATTTTGAGCATTATGATGGACAATATGTCAGCTTTGGAGGTGGAGTAAATGGAAAAGTTGTTGGTAAAGGAGTTATAAAACGGTAACTTGGACTTTAAACCTGTGTACTATGTAAAAGAGCTAAAGTACAATATTTTTAGTGTGTCACAAATGTGTGACAAGATGAACAATGTTCTTTTTACCAAAGATATGTGCTTTGTTCTCTCTAAGGATTTTAAGATGCCTGATGACAGTCAGATCCTTCTTAAAATTCCTAGAAAAGGCAATCTCTATAGCTTTGATATGAACAACATTGTAGCTAAAGATGATTATACTTGCTTGCTTGCAAAGGCCACACTGGATGAATCCATGTTATGGCATAGAAGACTTGGTCATGTTAACTTCAAAACCATTAACAAGATTGTCAAAGATGGTTTGGTGAGAGGTTTACCTCAGAAAAGATTTGAAAATGATCAAACCTGTGTGGCTTGTCTTAAAGGCAAACAACACAGAGCTTCTTGCAGGTCTAAGTTGGTTAACTCTATTGCTCACCCATTTAAAATGTTACATATGGACTTATTTGGTCCTACATCAGTGAGCAGCTTGAATCTAAAGAAGTATTGTCTAGTGGTGACTGATGATTTTAGCAGGTTTACATGGGTTTTCTTCCTTGGAACCAAGGATGAAACAACAGGCATCCTCAAGATCTTTATCACAGAAGTAGAAAACCAATATGATATGAAAGTTAAAATCATTAGGTGTGACAATGGAATAGAATTAAGAATAGAGTTATGGATGAGTTTTGCAGAGATAAAGGTATTAAAAGAGAATTTAGTATGGCCAGAACTCAACAAAATGGTGTTGCTGAGAGGAGGAACAAAACACTGATAGAGGCTGCTAGAACCATGTTGGCCGATTCTAAATTGCCAATCACTTTTTGGGCTGAAGCAGCTAACACTGCATGTTATGTGCAAAACAGGGTTTTAGTAAAGACAAAGAACAAGACACCTTATGAATTGTTTAGGGGTAGACCACCTATCATTGACTTCATAAGACCATTTGGGTGTCATGTATCTATTCTCAATACTATAGATTATCTGGGCAAGTTTGATGAAAAAGCTGATGAAGGGTATTTTGTTGGGTATTCCATGGTTAGTAAAGCTTTCAGAGTATTCGACTTAAGAACCCAAAAGATTGAAGAGAATCTGCATGTGGAATTTCTGGAAAACAAAGTCAATCTCAAAGGAACTGGTCCTGAAAGGCTGTTTGATCTTGATACTCTAACCAATACTATGAATTATGTACCTGTTTCTACAGGAACATCTTCTTTTGATTTTGCAGGTTCAGAAGAGTTTCTTGATGATGATGAACCAAGCAAAGATCATGCAGATGGAGAAGATGAATTCAGTCTACCTCTTTGAGACTATGCAGATAATGATGATATATCAAAAATTGGAGATGCTCATTCTTCTAATGATTTGGGAAAGGAAGGAGATAGTAATTTGAATGCTGAAAATTCTGAAAGCAGTGGAAATTCAGATTCCACTGTTAGGCAAAATGTTTCCACTGCAACACCAGATGTGGAGATTACAACTCCAGTTACTGAGGAAGCTCAAGCCAATGATGTTGAAATCTCAAATATGCCAACTGAGATTGCAGTTCCTCAGACTCCCCACACTTCTATTCCTAAATCACATCCTCTTGAAAATGTGATTGGGGATGTCTATTCACCTGTCAAGACTAGAAGAAAATCTAAGCTGCCTGATGTCCATGGATTCATTAGTAAAATATATGAATCTAAGATTCAGGAAGGCAAGAATGAACGTCTCTTTATGTGTTTTCTGTCACAAATGGAGCCAAAGAATGTTTATAAGGAACTTGAAGATGAAAGTTGGGTGGAAGCAATGCAAGAAGAATTGCTCCAATTTAAGCTTCAAAAGGTTTGGGTGCTTTGTGATTTGCCTTCTGGCAAGAAGGTAATAGGTACTAAATGGGTGTTCAGAAACAAGAAGGATGAAAGAGGAATTGTTATCAGAAATAAAGCTAGGCTTGTGGCTCAAGGATACACTCAAGAGGAGGGTATAGACTATGAAGAAGTGTTTGCCCCAGTTGCACGAATTGAAGCAATCAGGCTATTCTTAGCTTATGCATCCTTTATGGGCTTTAAAGTCTATCAAATGGATGTAAAGAGTGCTTTTCTTTATGGGCAGATTGACGAGGAGGTTTATGTCTCACAACCTCCAGGCTTTGAAGACCCTGAATATCCTAATAAAGTATATAGGGTAGTTAAAGCTTTGTATGGCTTGCATCAGGCACCAAGGAAATGGTATGAAACCTTAACCACTTATCTTCTTACTAATGGGTTTCATAGAGGCAGAGTGGATCAAACTTTGTTCATCAAGAAAGACAAAAATGATATCTTGCTTGTTCAAGTGTATGTTGATGATATCATTTTTGGATCTACCAAGACAGAGATGTGCAAAGAATTTGAGAAGCTGATGAAAGAAGAATTTCAGATGAGTTCTATGGGTGAACTCACATTCTTTTTGGGACTTCAAGTACTACAGAGGCCAGATGGTATTTTCATTAATCAAGATAAATATGTGGCTGAGATACTAAGGAAGTTCAAGTTCACTGATGCAAAGTCATCCAGCACCCCTGCAGACAAGACTACACATCTACTTCTGAAAGAAAATAGTGGTGAAGCTGTTGATGTGCACATGTATAGGTCTATGATTGGTTCTTTGATGTATCTTACATCATCTAGACCAGATATCATGTTTGCAGTGTGTGCCTGTGCAAGGTTTCAAGTTACTCCCAAGCTCTCTCACTTGACTGCTGTGAAGAAGATTTTCAGATATCTTAAAGCATTTCCTACTCTGGGATTGTGGTACTCCAGAGATTCTCCTCTAGATCTGGTTACTTACTCAGATAGTGAATATGCTGGAGCTAGCTTGGATAGAAAATCTATAACAGGTGGATGTTAATTTCTTGGCAACAGATTAGTGTCATGGCAGTGCAAGAAGCAAACTATGGTGGCAAATTCTTCAACTGAGGCAGAGTATGTGGCTGCTGCTAGTTGTTGTGCTCAAGTTCTATGGCTTCAGAATAAACTTTTGGACTATGGGTACAATTTCATGAATACCATCATTCATATTGACAATAGCAGTACCATTTGCATCATTAAGAATCCTGTTCAACACACAAAGACCAAACATATTGAAATTAGACACCATTTCATTAGAGATTGCTATGAAAAGGGACTAATTCAAGTTGTCAAAATTCATACTGATGACAACTATGCTGATTTGTTAACAAAAGGCCTTGATGTGGGGAGATTTCAGTACTTGGTCACAAGTATTGGAATGCTTAATCCATAACCTTTTTGTCAAAATGTTCTCTGGTGTTGAGGGGAGGCTGTTGGGTACTGAACTTATTGTATGAGTTTGTATATGCTTGCTTGTATTTCTGTTTATGTGTTTATGAAGCTTTGTTGGGAGTTGAATTTAAAAGGTGTATATCTGAGATACACAACAAATGGTTATTGATTCACCATGTCTAACCCACATAAGAATCAACTAGTCCAGAGCAAACGGCTACTGGTAAAGACTTGTCAAATCCGTTTATGGTTGATAGTTTACCAAAAACTATATGGTTATCAGCTCACCATATTCTTTATGATTAAGAGTTGGCTAGTCCATAGCAAACGGCTCATGGTAAAGACTTATCAAATCCGTTGATAGCTGGTAGTTTGCTAAAAACTATGATAAGAGCAGTTTAGTTTTCAAATGATTTTATTTACCATTGCTCTTTGAAATTTTTGTGAAAAATTACCACTGCTAGTTCACAGTTTCCACTGACAGTGTTATTTTACCACTGTTGTTCTAGCCGTTACAACTGATTGTGTCAGTAACTAATTTTTACTAGCCGTTGAAAGTAACCACTGATTGCCACATATATAGGGTTAAAATTTTAAGGAAATTATCTTCTTTCCATATTATAATTAATACTTTCTAAAGATAATTTTACTTGCGTAATAATTCTAAACTCTAACCCTATATATCTTTCTCTCTCAATTGGCTAGTTATTCTTTCAATTCTTACTGACATAATATCATTTTTCATCATAAGTTTCTATGGCATCTTTAAACTTTGCAAATGAGCACAATCTTGTGGCCTACCTACAAAAGTCTAACGAGAAGAGTGACCCTGTTTATCATCAAATTGTGGACTTTCTTCATACCACACATATAAGGTATGCTTTGCTTTTAAAACCCACAATTTATATCTCTCAAATCAAACAGTTTTGGACTTCTGCTAAGTCCATAACACTTGAGATTGGAGATACACATGAAACAGTGGATGCTCTCAGAGCCACTGTGGATGGGGTAACTATTGATGTTACTAAGGCATCTTTGAGGAGAGTACTCTAATTGGGTGATCTCAATGGTCTCATCACATTACCTATTCCTGAAATTCATGATATTTTATCATCCATGGGGTATGATACCACTGACAAAAAGGCTACTTTCAAAAAGAGTGGTTTTTGTCCCCAATGGAGATTTTTGATTCATACTCTGTTACATTGTCTTAGTCCAAAGAAAACATCTTATGAGAAATTTAGTTCAACCATGGCTTACCCTTTGGTTTGTCTAGTCACTGATAAGATTTTTAACTAGTCAAATTATATTTTTACAAGTATGAAAGGCAATGTACAGAGTAAAACAAATTTTTAATGTATCCAAGATTTGTGCAAGCAGTGCTAAATGAGCTTCAACTGCAACCCCATACTAATGTTTATCAAATCAATTGCCTAAAGCCTAAAGTTTTTCAAAATTTGAACAAAGATGGCAATATGATTTTTACACCTCTTCTTCCCCAAATGCTTGCTAAGATTACAACTGAACACAACACACCCATAATTAATGTTCCAAACATTGATTATACTCCACCAGTTTCAAACACCTATGAGAGAAGGTCTAAACAGTCAACTCCTCTCATGACAACACAACAAGTTTCTGAACCTTTTGGTCTAGGAACAAGCAGTGGTGGTTCTAGACTTCCACCTAGTCCAACTAGGGAGGATTCTGAGCCAATGCCCCATGATTCACCTCTCCCAACAGGTAACACAGTTGGAAGTGATGAGGGCAGTGGGAACCAATTGGAATTGATGGGTTTGTGTACAAAGTTAGCCAAGCAGGTTGAATCTCTACAGAAGGATTTGGCAAATGTCAAGAAGCAGCATGCCAAGGATGTTAAACATTTAAAGGAAGAGATTCAGACCTTAAAGGAAGAGATGCAGGGGTTGAAAAGGCACAAGAAGACTGCAAAGTTGATGATTTCATCTTCATCCTCACCTACTGATGGTGATTCAGCTGATCATGATTTGGAAAATTCTCCTAAACAGGGGAGGAAAACAGGTGCTGACACTGAGGGGAGGAAAATTGTTTTTGAAGATGAAGGAGATACAAGTAAAGGAGCAAAAGAAGCTGTTACTCATGGAGAGCAACTTGATGATCAAGACATTTTTTATGCAACTGATTTTACCACTGATTCTATTTCCACTGCAGAGCCAATTATTGCCACTACAAGTGAAGAATTTGAGAAATTAAAGAAAGATAAAGGTAAAGCTGTTATGGAAAATGTAGAGCAAACTGGAAGTAAGATTTCAAAGAAAAGACAAGTTCAGATTGCTCTTGATAGAGAACTTGCTAAGAAGATAGAAGAAGAACAAGTTGCTGAAAAGAAAAAGCTTGAAGAAATGGAAGTTGCAAGCTTTTTGGAGACTAAAAGATTGAATAGAATGGAAGATTTTGTTGAAGATCCAGAGTTTAGTTATGTTCCTACTGATGATGATATTGAGTTCTTGATTGCTAATAATCTAATGATCAAGAAAAAGGCAATTGACCTGGTAGCTGATGCATCCTTAACTGAAGAACAAAGAACTGCTCAGTTGAAGGATTTCATTCAAATGAAGAACAATCAAGCACTTGAAGATGTGATTAGTACAGTCAGAAAGGGTCAGAAGAAACAAAGACAACCAACCAAAGCACAAATTCTTTCATATATGAAGACGTATTGTTGTCATGTTGGTGGTTGGAAAAAGCATCAATTCAAAGGAATGCCTGATGATCAAGTTGAAAAGGCTTACTACAGAGTTCAAAAACAAGATAAAGATTTTACTCCAATGGGCTCTGAAGAAGAATTAAAGAGGTTTCCTGAATTGAAGAGAAAGGCCAAAGAAAGTGATTCTCAAACTGTTAAGAAGACTAAGATTGTTGAAGAACAAGAAATTCCTACTGAGAAATTCATTGAAGAACAATTGACTGGAATGATTGTGATTGAAGAAGAAGATTTTTATCCAGAACCACTGCAAGTTCGACATCCTATCATTGATTGGGAAGTTTACACTGCTAGCAATTTTGCTCCAACATGGAAGATCACAAGGCTAGGTGGTGAAACTTCATCATTCATTCAATTTGAAGATCTTATAAAAGCTTTTGACAGATATAACCTTCATACACTATGGAGGTTAGTTCAATAAAGGTTTAATGCTCAAGATCTCAAAGATACAAAGGAGATGCAGTTATGGATTAATCTTAGAAGGCTCTATGAACCAAATGTTGATGATGATTTCTGGAAATTCTCATGCACATGTCCTGGTACTAAATGGTTTTACTATGATTCATGTGAAGTTCATCATGTCTCTACAGCAAATGGAGAAGATGCTTTCATGCTTGCTGAGAAGGAATATCCACCCAGAGCTGGAACTCTCACTGTGATGTTATGTACAACCATAAGAGTTCATGAAGACAATGAGAAGGTCAGAGAATTGTTACATAGGCTTCAAGATCAATGTTCACAAGCTATTCAGAAGTTAAGAAAAAAGTGAAGTGTTTGGTTGAATTCCCCAAATCCTTGAAAATAATGCTTATTGAAGAAACTTATTGATTTGCAGAGAAATCATAAGTTTAGGGGAGGATTGTTGGGAATAATCCGTTACCACAGATAGTTGTGGTTTACACTTCTTGGATTAACACTAGCAGTGGAAACGTATTCCCACTGCCAGTACATTATTACCACTGCTATCAATTTATGATTAGAATAACGGCGTCTAGATAAGTATATAATAGATCTTGTATATATTCTATAATGTTAGCTTTATACTTACCTTGTAAAGGACTCCTTGTTGTATAAAAGGAGGTCCTAGGTCATTGTCTTAGGTACTTGTCAAATTACCTAAGTATTACTCACAAGAGCTTCAAGGTGTAACCCTAGTGATAAGCAAGATCACTCGTATTATTCATTAATAATATTGGAGCTTAAGTTTTGTGTTTAATCTGTGTTTACATACAATACATCATACAATCCATCTTCTAAGTATTACTAAGTAAATTCCGCGTGCTTAATAATATCATACAAAATATCATTGACACAAGGAGTGTGTCTAGATCCATCAGAAAATAAGTCATTGATTGAGGGGGAGAATGTTTTCAAATCTATTTCTTCTAACGAGCTTATCTAATTATCCTATATACTTAACTGAAAATGATGTTAACCTACGTTGAAGGACTAGGTGCCTAGGATATGATTGTTAGGATTAGATAATTAGAGTTTGATGAACACATTATTCCCATGCCTTTGCATGATCTGATTGATATGTTGAATTAAATTTTGTTAGTCGATTGCTGTTTGGGTGTTGTCGACCACCATATATCTGTTTGTGTTGACTAACGTATGCAGATAAGATGGTTATAAGAATGTTCCCGATCTGGATCCCAAAATAGAAGATGATTGGATGCCGAAAGGAAAGGGTAACTATATCTTGGGTTGATAAATGAAGAAACGGAGCTTAATTTTTTGACCTCTATGGAGAGTTGGCATGAAAAAATGCAACGTAAGAGGTCTCACTGCATCAGCAGATGGTTTTCTTCCAAGCCTCCAACAACAACAACAAAAGCAGCTCAACCACCTAACGTATCTTTGTGCATGACAAGTAGTGGATGATACCATTTTTCTTAAAAACAATCTTGAAATTGATGTTTTTGAAAATGGAAAAATATTGTTTTGAAAATAAATTGGACTAAATTTTGGAAATCACCGGACTTCATTTTATCAAAACTTAAGTCACTCAATCAACGACTACGGTCATCGATTGAGGGGGAGAGTGATTTAAAAATAAAATATTTTCAAACGATATTTCATCTGTCAAGTCCGTTTGTGCTAAATAAGTGGTGATCTAAAGATTTAATGTTATGTCATGGTATGATTTTCTTTAAAACTCAAAGATCTTGCAAAATGATTTTTTTTTCTGTTCTTGTTTGATTGTGAAATTGTTTATTTTACTCAAAGTTCTCTTAAAAACTATCATACCTGACACAAACAATCTTTAATGTTAAATAATTGGTCCTCATCAGTCAATTTCAAAAATTAAATCTTGCCATGTCTTTCCCCTAAAATTTTTAAATGATTTAAATCAATTGGGATCACAAATATCAAAAGGTTTGAAATTTTTGATCGGGGGAGAGATCGTGATTTAAATCTCAAATCGGTTTTAAAGGTTGATTGTCACAAAAGCACTCATTCCTTCATGTGCCAAACGATTTTGAAATACATTATGCACATAATTGTGGAGGAGCATTTAACCATAAACCAGAGAAGCTTTTAAATCAGTCACATTTTCTCCCATGTTTTCTAAACCGTATTAAATCACTTGGGATCAAAAATTTCAAAGGATTTGATATTTTTGATCGGGGGAGAATTTGTGATTTAATAATGAAATTTGATAAAAGGTGATCGTTTTGATTCAAATGTGCATACTGCTCTCCCATATGTGCTAAACGCTTTCGAATCTCGAAGCACATATTGAGGGGGAGCATCTCAAAAAGAAAATGAACTTTCAAGGTACAAAGATCTCCATGTTTCAACATAAAGTACCTTGATTGATTTTCTAATGGTTTCTTAATGGCTTTTGTGATCGTGGATGTACTTCAAAAGAACTCTTTCCTCTATGTGATAAAATGATTTCAAATATCCTACTCACATATTGAGGGGGAGAATTTACCAAAGAAATTCAAATGGCTTTTTCTACGGAAATTGTGATCATGAATACATTTCAAAGAACTCTTGTCTCCATGTGCTAAAAAATTTCAATATCATATGCACATGTTGAGGGGGAGCATTTCTAAAATGATCAAAACAATTAAGGTACAAAATGCTTTGATTTTATATCACAAGTACATTGATTGATTTTCCAAATGATTTTTCAATTGGTTTCAAGGAAGAATGAACAATACCAAAAGACCGACCAACTTACTTTATGCATGGTGTTATAAGGATTGTTAGGTTAGGTATTCGTTCCTACGATCCCGCCAGAGCCGGAGGGAACTACCAAGGGACAATCCACTAGATAGTGTAGAGTCCTTAGGCATGTTGAAAAAAGGAGAAAAATGAGAATACGGGAAGAGTGCGGACTGAGACAGAGCTAGTACTGGAATAAACCCAACAAGGTTCTAGTTATGAAGTCTCGGTAAGCACTGAAGGGGTTGAAGAATGAAAAAGAAATAAAATGAGAAAAGGGTGAAAAGAAATAGCCCTCCAATAATTCAACCTTAGGGCAGAAACCGGGTTCAATACATATGCTACTGGTTGTTACCAAGGTAACACTGGTATTGAAGACAAGACGTCATGGACCCAGTGACGCACTACACTAAACTTCCCAAGCTACTCAAGTTCCTCTTAAAAGGGTTTGTTTCATTCTCACGGGGAACCTACATAATCTATCGACTTTCTCTTAGAGATTGTTGATATTGAAGAAGGAGACCCTCTCCCTAGTCTCCGGCATAGGAACCAAATTTGCACAATTGAGTCTAGAGCCAAGAGATCATCCACAATATCTCATTAGGACACAAAATTAATGAAGACTTGCTGTTTCACACAATGTGGAAAGTAAGATTATATATTAAGAGTCCTACGCATTATACTTGTGATTTTTCCAGAACATCCGAGTGATATGTTAAATATTATCGATGAAGATGGAAATCCTTCTAGAGCCAACATCAAACAAGCTCTTGGTGGGTGACATGTGAGATCTTTCCAAAAGATCAAGCTTGTGACAACTGGATAGAAACGATGGGGCGATTCACTCTTGAATCAACCTTGGTCCAGGAAATGAATTGACGAATACTTTTGAAAAAACCGTTCGATGTGCAAATCTTCTTTTCTCTAGCACATCGAATGTGTACTCATTTTCAAACACAAAAAGTATCTCTGATTGAAAAAATACTTTTGGAAAAACCGTTCGATGTGCAAATTTCTTCTTTTCTATAGCATATTGAATGTGTACTCTTTTCAAATACAAAAAGTATTTTTGATTGAAAATTGATCTTTCTCATAAAACCTTCGTCGTATTGCAAAACTCTTTCTTCTAAGTAATACGCGATTGTTTTCAAATCAATTTTTCATCAATCAGTGAATATCAATTCACTGGTTCACTCACTCCGTGTTGTCTTCTTTGAGACGTTCGGTTTGAGAACAGCATTTAGAACAGACTGCGAAACCCTGTCAAGGAGATTATTCGAATTATACGATCACATGCAATACTTATCGATCAACGGGGAACCGTGGGCCGTGTACCTCAATTCAACGAAAGTGATCAAAGACACTTTCGTGTGTTTTATTGCTGACTGTTGTTTGCAGGTACATTTGGATAGTTGCAGCTGATTTGAATTGAGAAGTCAATTCAAAGCCGCATGCTCACAACATCCATACTTAATTGAAGAAATCATGACTTGTGCATATCTACAGAACCTGGCTCTGATATTTTTATACTATG
The DNA here is from genome assembly GCA_910596185.1 of Chrysanthemum makinoi. NCBI lineage: Eukaryota > Viridiplantae > Streptophyta > Magnoliopsida > Asterales > Asteraceae > Chrysanthemum > Chrysanthemum makinoi. Next base: position 50,209,258 of record OU343216.1, on the reverse strand, counting down.
TTTCCGCTAGGCTGCTGCAAATATCATGAGCCAGTAAAGCTTCCGCTACTCTGATGAAAAGATGTCATGATCCAGAAAGTGTGAGCATGTCGGTCCAAAAGTCACAACATCACATGATGGCAACACAATAAAGGGTGATCCAGAGATTTACTGTGGATGATGATCTCAAAGAAACTTCGAAGATCATCAAAGATGTGGATCAGTTAAAAGACCTCCACTGAAAGTACAAAACTATCAGACAATGATGAGTCACTACTCAAGCACAAAGATTCAAAATGTAAAACATGGGGTGACCTCCCTTAGGGGGAGATTGTTAGGAATTAGAAATTCAATAGTGAAGTGTCAGTCACCCCAACTATAGACTAGCACAAGTTAGCTCGTAGACATATCGTTATTTATCCGTTTATTAGTTAGTTATTAGTTTAGTTTAGCGTAGTGTAACACCGTGGAGGAAGAACGGGTCTTTACCCACTATATGCCTGATCCACAGCCCGACAGGAGGGCATATTGTTTGTAACTATAAATGCCCCTTCCATCCTTGGAAGGGGTGGTGCTTTTCATAATATAATCTTTCATTTGTATTACAACTCTCTTTCAAGAACACCCTCTCATCTCTTTCTCTCTCTAAACCATGGCATACTTGATTCATCATCATCCAAGGTCACCCGAATCATCATCAACACAATATATTCATGATCCTACATGAAGTGTATTCATAAAAAACATAGTCATCATTGACTGCAGAAGATGCATCACTTGGTACGATCTCACTTTCACTTTGTATCACATATTGATCATATGGGACAATATTACTATTACCCACATTATCAATATCTGATTCATTAGTTTCATGCAATTGTAATTTGTTATGCATCTCTTGCTCATCAACTTCATCGTATAGTTTTAATACCTCTGAAATGATTGAATCTTTCGATGGACCAGCCTGTTGTGGTGATGAGACATTTGGAGAGACCATTGGTGAAATGCTAGCCATGAAGATTGTCTGAAGGCGTGAGGTTCATCATCAACATCAGAGTCAAATGCATCACAGTCAGCAACTTGAAAGGCATTTTGATGATTGTGACCTATTTCCTGAATTGGCTGCTCATCCACATTAGCATAATAGGTTTTGGCATTTCCCTCAACAAGAAAGCGAGCAACTCTTCTTCATCCAAAACCGCTCCATATCTGAGCTTGCACTAGCAGCATCTTGTCCCTAAAATACTCTGCATTTTGAGGGCGTTTTGGAGATGTGTAGTTCCTTGCAATATGTCCTTCACCACCACAGTTGTAGCACTTGATTGGCTTTCCTTGTCCTTGATTTGCATTCCTTCCACGGTTCTGATTAGCCACATACCCTCCACCTACTCCACCTTTTCCTTGTTCATACGTCTTCCTTGCCTTTGGTTGCACCATGATCTTACCATCTCTAACAATATCATGATTGTATAGATTGGATGCGATTCGATATCATTGTTAGTGTGTGGAGTGAGGTTCAGATTTTGCTTAACCATAAGAGCCAGTTGATTGATGAAATGTTCCATAATTGTGTTTGGGTCTGGAGGCTTATATGATGGATCTGGAATGAGAAGCTTTGGTGGTAATTCCTACATTTGTGTAGAATGCTGTTGAGTCATTTGATGAGCTTGCATCTCCATGATTAGCTTTGAACTTTTCAAGAATCATTCGTTCAAACATAGCATGCTTCTCATTCTGAAGTAGGAAGGCATACAATTGCTCATAGTTGGTGTGCCTTAATCCTTTGGTTAGCTTAACTGAGGTGTCAAATTTGTGCCATTCGGGATTCATGTTGTTCACAAACTTTGAATTGAGTTGAATATTTGGCATAGTCATTTTGATATTCCTCATATCATTTACAAGTTTATGGAACCTCACATAGTATTCAGTGACACTTTCTCCGGGGGTCATCTTGAAGTTCTCAAAATCATCATACAATTGAGATTCCTTGTCTTCTTTGGTCAATTTAGAACCAGAGAGAAGCATCTTAACATTGTCCCAAACTACCTTGGCTTCAGTGTTGTGATTGATTAACTTGTAGATGTCCTTTGGTAGACCATGAAGTATAATGTTTGAAGCCTTGATATCAACATCGTATATCTTTTTCTCCTTTTCATTGAGCTCATCATACGTCTTTGGTCAGTCCAAACCTAAGATCACTGAACCATCCGTAGCAGTTTCAAGTATGTCTCTGGTAGTCTCAATCTGATAAGGTCCTTCATCAATTGATTTAAGAATGTTAGCCCCATTTTCCTTTCCCAAGCAGTATAACCTAATTCGTTGAGCCCATGAGTCATAATCAGTTCTGTCAAGCATAGGAGGAAGAGTGTCGGATCCAGCTGCTTGAACGTCATCAGCAACAGAAGAGACAATAGTAGGTACGTTGTTAGACATGATTACAGATTCTACAGGAGTTTACTATTCTTTGATTAAACCGGGAAATTAATTCTTTAACGGGATTTTACAAAATCAACAGAACAACTGTAAAATGTAGCACGAATAAGTGACAAGTCTCAATAGACAAGAAGTGAACTTGACAAGTCGCACCCTAACCAACTCGCTTTGAAGTCAACTCGCTTAGTGGACAACACACTTTGTGGTCAACTCGTTTAAAAGACAAGTCGCATAGAACACAAGTCGCATAAAGAGACAACTCGCTTAATAGCCAAGTCGCATAAACTAACTCGCTTAGAGCACAACTCGCATAGAACACAAGAACACAAGTCGCTTAAGAGACAACTTCGAAACAGACAACTCGCTTTCAAAGCAACTAGCTTAGGCGACAACTCGCTTAAGTAACAACTCGCAGAGGTGGCAACTCGCTTCACGACTCGCTTTCAAAGCAACTAGCTAAGGCGACAACTCGCTTAAGTAACAACTCGCAGAGGTGGCAACTCGCTTAACGCAATACCCCAACTCGCTTCGAAGAATCGTTATATGAGAGTCAACTCGCTTTGTACAGCTTTCAAAAACAACCACTTTACAATCCAAAAACATCCCAACCACGATGATTCAAGCCTTCCTATTCAAAACCTAAGCACATATGATGATTCAAAACACAAAAGTACAATCAAAATTCTAACTTTAACACTAAAGATGATCCAAATGATTCAAACTCTTCTAAACACTTATAAACCCCAAAAACCTTATGAAATCCACTAAAACCAAGAACATGAAAGATGAGTGATCAAACCATGGCTCTTGATACCAATTGTAAGCTATTGGATTTCTAACTGTGAAGGCTTAAAATTTCTTAAAGACTTACTTTGAAAACTTTAACATAGGCTCATAATAGCTTAAACAAACTAGAAACAACTCTCTAACAGGATTGAAATGGGACAGAATTTTAAGAACATAAACAGAATTAAAAACTGCATAAACTTGAATGAATTGGAACTAAAAACATAAAATTAAATTGCAATGAAATTAAAGGGTACAAGAAGTGTAAATGACAATAAAGTAAATTGGTACTAGAACTTGAAAAAAAATTCTAGACAAATTCTAAAAATGCTACTAACTCCTATTTATACTAAAAGCTAAAAAAAACTGGTCTTTCTTATATGTGTTTGTCTTGTTGCTGTCCTTGTGCTTTGTATGTGAGAGGGTTGAGCTCTTTGGGTCCAATTGTGCTTCTTTAGACCCAATCTTTTCCGTTTATCCAAACTTGGCCTCCAAGGGTAAATCTCACCCGTTGATTGTTTGTTTCTTGTTGATACCCAATGAAATTGATGGGGATTGCCACATTGGACAAGACCCATGTAGGTGTGGGGTTAAGGTTGTCTGGTTATGTGAGAGTGACATGGGAGGTGAAAGTGATGGGGAGAATTTGGCGCCATTTGTGTTTTTGAGGTTCTGGGTTTCGATTAAGTTTGGGTAAAAACAGGTAATAAGAGGGAATTGGGTTAAATGGAAATGGGGGTTCACAAGGTAAAAGGGTTTAAGTCTTAAGGTTTATTTTTGTATTTTGTAAAAATGTGTAGAGTAAATGTATTTTTTTGTGTTTTTGTTATAAAATATATATATATATATATATATATATATATATATATATATATATATATATATATATATATATATATATATATCTATGCATTATATATAAGAGGAGGCATGCCACATAAAATGCCACTTGGCATCCCATAATGCCATGTCATATTTCCATGTCATCATTCTATTTACGTGGCATTTTTTATTTTTTTAAATGACATGTGGTATTTTAATTAATATATGTATAATTTTTTTTAAATAAATTGTAAATTTCGTTTTTTTTTTGTTATTTTTGAATTTTAAAATTTTTTTTATTAAAAAGAAGACATTCGTTGGAGTTGAACTTGGGTCATTCATGTGTTTTGTAAACAACTTACCACTAGAGTAGATTGTTTTTTGATTTATATCTTTCAAATCAATATAAATAAGGAGATTATAAAAAAAATTCTGGAATTTTTATTTTAGGTATGTATTTTTTGAAGATAACAATTAAAATAAATTATAATATATATTACTTAAAAGATAAATATACCATATATATTTTTAACCTTTTTTTTTCTGTATAAATACACCCTAATATCTTATTCCTAAACATAATTATCCCTAAAACTATAATTGACTTTTGAGTTTAATAGGTGAAGAATATACTTTTTTGTTTTACAGGTGAAGAATCATTTTTTTTTTGTCGAGTTTGAGTTTAACATATTTTTTATCGGATATCACTGCTACTGTTTTAGTGGTTCCTGCATTTAATTTCTTCAAAGCTAGCTCTGTAAGCCTAACTTCAAACTCTTTTTCATATCACAGGTTTTCTGTATATAGACAACAAAACGGTACTGTGTTTAATTGCTTTTTCAGAGACTTTGTTTCTTCTTTGCGGTGTCGTGCTTAATCAATATGGATTGATTAGAAATCTTATGGTTGTTAAAGTTCTAACTGAATGAGGTATCATTTTCTTGGTAAGTTCATCGTTTTATGCATCTTTTATACTCTTTATGTAAGATTATGGCAATGTATACTAAAAGTTTAATCATTTACTTACGTGACTTGACGTTATTGCCAAAAGTTCCGATCTTTGACTTTTATCGGTTGCTGCGAACTATTTGAGATTGGCTTAGAGCATTCGTTTGCACCGCGTTTGAAAGCTCCGCCAAGTTTGCCCTTTGGTATGGGTTTGACTTCAGGTATGTTTGAAAAACGAAAGTATAACTCTTACTAAAGACAAGTGTTAAACTGATTATTTTTTTATGATTTGTGGAAGGTTGTACTCTTGCTTTCGGGCATTTGAACTCCTACCTAATGGAGCTATCGGAACCCAAATTCTGGCCGAACCTTTTTCACTCAAGGCTGATCGGTGAGAAAGTATTATGTGGTGCTAAAGATCTATGTGCAGTTCCTTATTACTTAATATAAGCAATAATATAAGCATCAACATGGTTCGCTTTTGTGGATATTAAGCTTAGAATAATAGATTGATGACATGGCTATGTTCATAGGCAATATCTAGAAGAGCCAATTTACATGAGAAGATAAGACACTATGAAGAAGCGAGAACTAGATTTTCGTGAGGCTCGTCTGTCTTCTAGATAAGCAATGAGAAAAAGTATTTGGAAGAATTAATGCGTAGCTCGCATGGCGTCTTCAATTAGCGCAGTGAGAAAATTAGTTGGACTCATCATCATCCGGATAAGGTTCTCGTCTTGTTTCACACTAAATAGACCACGGATAACTGATTATCTTGAAATGCAGGAGGGTGAATATTACATATTTATGTATTAGGTGGAATTATTTCGTTCAACCCCTTCGACTGCTGATAGTAGAGTATCAAGAGGAACTTCCACAATGGCGTTTATATCACAAGTATCACACATATTAAAGTATAGAATTGATTAATCTTGTGTAAAAATGGTTTGAAATTGATTTTCGTTTTTAAATATTGACAAATACGGAGTATTTTACATACTACAGACCATTTTTTTAACGATTCATGAATTGTTAATATAGTTTCATGTGATTATATAGCAACTAGATTTTAAGAGTTCATAAGGGCAAACAGTCACATAAAAATTTTGAGAATCTGATTATATTATGTGGTCGGTAGTACTTATATTACAGGTTGATGAATACTATTCACATTGTCATCGGTAGAAAAGTGTTGGTTCATATGCAAATTAAAGTTTTTTATTGTTCCGTGATTTTGAAGCATTGACACCAAATCTTTTAGCAAGAACTATAGAAACTCGCAGAGGTGGTGGATTGATTATTCGTTAATTTGCTTTTTCTTCACTCAGAGTCTCTACACCATGGTCATGATATGAGTCTCGATTTGTTTATCATTGATGTTTTAATTAACACACTTTTATTCCAAGGTACGTATTCCAAGGTAAATGTTTTTTTGTAACATAGGTTATGAAAACACAGGTTATGTATCTATAAATCTATCATACATATTGGTAATGCACCTTTTATTTAATATATTTGCATGATGTCGCTTCAAGTTCTTCCCTCTATTTAGATCGTTCTAGAAGTTAGAATGAATCAGGAACGGGTAGGAAGAAATATTGCATGTTCAAAGTGTGGATGTAAAGGAAGCTTAACGATTTTAGCCACGAAACAACTCGTGATTCTTGATGGGTGACCACAAACATGGTATAAAGATAAGAACTTTGATATAGAGTTGATGGCAATGTATATTAATATGCAACTATAGGTAATTGTTTGTTTTCTTTAGATACATGGCTAAAAAAACACAATGCTTAATATTTAATGTAGCGTAATGGGTCAAAACCAGTTATTTTTGTATGGGGATTGACATAAATAGGTATAATAAGGCACCTGTTTCAGGGGTCTTCGGACATAATAGGTTTTATAGGGCCTGTATGGACTTTGTATATTTCTGTATCTCATTAGAACCCTTAGGCAAAGCAATCAAACACCCTATTACAGCAACCATCCAAACACCCCTGCCAAATACTAAACACCCTATTCCAAATGGGTCATCCAAACACCCCTTGACAGCAACAAAAAAACCCCTTGAGCAGCCATCCAAACACGAAATTATTTGATATATAGTTCAAAGGAAAAAAAACCCTTAAGAGCTTCATCAATATATAGTTCAACTAAACTCAATCATTTTTTGCTTTGTCTACAGTTTGTGAATATTACAATGATGTTGGTGTCTCTACGTAAGGCATACTGCAAAGCACCATATCGCATGACTTGCGGTAGCCTAATAACATGCTGTCAGATAATATAGTTAAACTTGTGTGGAGAATATTGGTGTGTACTTGCTTTATCTTCTCTTCAATGTACTAATTTATTTAACCTGTGATTGCAGAAATTTGGCAAGCAACAATTTGAGCCAATACATACCCTACTCATTATCATCCATAAATGATCTTTCACATATGTAAGTTACTCCTCCCATTAACTTAGCCTCAACCGAACACTCATGATCTTTCTTCTTGCAGGAATTTATTTGACCCACAACCTTTTGTCAAGGTAGTTGAAATCATATTTATAGGCCTATCGTCTCTTATATAAATGTGTGACATGAACATATTATTGATAAGAACAATTCTATTGGATTTTATATTGTTTCTAGGCTCAGTTGTTTAAAATTAACAAGGTTAGGAACGAGTCTCTAAAGGTATGAACTTTGAGCTATATTTATATCTATGTTTCTGCTCATGAGTACCATTAAGGTTGAGCTTTATGTTTATAAATGATCTAAATTCGGTATAGTTATTTATTGTATCAATAGACTTAAGAATTACAAAGCATATGCATGTTATAGTTTATGTTGATCTGATCGGAGGTTATGATAGCTCAATAGTATAGTAACAATAATAAGTTTTGTTGTAGGTATTATGGCCATAGTAGGGATGAGCACGGTACCGGTCCCGTACCGATCCCGTACCGAATTAGTGGTACCGATTTTTTCCCGAGCATAAATTAGTGGTACCGGTACCGTACCGAACGAGATTTGGATACCGGTACCGGGAAATCGGGGTTTTTTTCGAATTTCCGATTTGGTACGGTCCCGCCGAATTAGTTGTCCCGATTTTTTCACTTTATTTCGTAGTCCGGTACCGACCGTATTTCAAAAATCGGTACCGTTTTGTACGGTACGGCAATTCCGGTCGGTTTCGGGATTCGGTTCGAAATGCTCATCCCTAGGCCATAGGAACAATAAATGTTGTGAGAGGATTAAAAACATATGTGGAACTGATTCAAAAAATATAATCATTGTATGGGTTTGTATAGGAGAGGATTTAGAGCGAGAATATATGATTCTAATCTAATTTTTATATATGAAATATAGCAACCCTTCCTTCTTAAGCAGTTGTAGCAAGCTCAAATCATCAGTTGCAATGATCAACACTGAATACCTGCTGTATTTGTTCACCACAATCCCACGCTTGCAGTTTTTGCATACACTAAAGGGCAATGGGATGAAGAACTTATCAATGTAACAAGCAAGAATTCTCTCTTTAAGCTGCAAGCCAAGTAAGCTCATGTCTGCATATGCAAATTAATAAGTAACGTTGTTAAATATTTTTTACTAATATTTAAGTTTTATCTAGATATGTTGTTGAGAGAATGGATGGTGATCTCTGGGAGAAGGTTCTTAACCTGGAGAATAAATACAGAAGACAAATCATTGATTAAGTTGTCTCAAGCGCTTTAGGTAGCATAAGTCGTGAACAGGTTTGCTCACTGTTAAAGCTTTTATGACTCTGATCTTCCCATGAACTATGACAATACATTGTATGATACAACACGTGATATACCAAAGACAAATTTGTACGTCGTGTGAAATGTGCATCCCTTTGTTCGATTTATGGGTATTTTTTAATGTACCTATCATGAGTTTCACTCACATAATCTTATAAGGATAAGCTTTGTCCAAACAACCCCTTTATTTTGTTTAAGCGCAAGTTGTGGGCGTATTTATTTGATTCTATGGTTTTGTACTACGATTTAAGTTTGTTTTTGGCATCGTAGTATGATTTTTTCACGGCCAAAGATGTGAAGGCTGTGGATAACTTGGGTAAATAAGGATGAGCCACGGCCACTAATGAGTTTTAAGGTTGAGCATGACTGAATTTGGTGAAGGAAATGATGGTCATCATGCGATTAAAAGGGATAACGAGGCTTCCTTCTCCTACCATCAGTTTGTAAATCACCCACTATGGATTACGGTATGATCTTTGGTCCAAGACTTGACGATAATTTTTACATACTTATATCATATTTTGAAAGAACTAATCACTGCGATTCCATGAGGAAATTTATTATCCTACTTTGTTGTTAGGTTGCGTGTGGAAAACCTCATCGGCCTTGCAACATCTTCACAATCTCGCCACTCAAAATTCAAGGTTTATCTATATCCATATCGGCTTCATTTAATATTGATAAATCGATTGTTTGTATTTTGGTGTATGAAATTTTACGGGTATGAATCTTTGTACGTGCTTTAACCTTGATTGTACACCTTGCCAGAATTGGTCTCCTAACGACTTGAGTGATTCTAAGATAGTAGTTGGTCTCAAAATAGGAGAAGATATTGGATTGGCTTTGCTTAACTCATGTATTCGGAATAAGCAATCTTTGTAGCATTATTGTGTCTGTTCAAGTGAGCATAAGTTCATACAGACATCATAGGCATGATTTATTACAAAATAGTTTTGGTAAAACTCTTAAGTATACATCTATACATGGCACTAATCAAGGTTATAGTCAATCTTAGATTTAGAGTAATACGTAGTTAACTATACTAATTATACTAGATTGGTTTTGCTTAACTCATGTATTCGGAATAAGCAATCTTTGTAGCATTATTGTGTCTGTTCAAGTGAGCATAAGTTCATACAGACATCATAGACATGATTTATTACAAAATAGTTTTGGTAAAACTCTTAAGTATACATCTATACATGGCACTAATCAAGGTTATAGTCAATCTTAGATTTAGAGTAATACGTAGTTAACTATACTAATTACAATTGAGAGTGTAGCTCATATGGTAGAGCGCTCGCTTTGCATGCGAGAGGCACGGAGTTCGATTCCCCGCACCTCCATGTTTTGAATCGTTTTTACTATTTAATGTTACACTCAAACTAGAATTACATCTAATTATCAACTCATGAACCCGGGTCAAGTATAACCTGAACACGCCTTCTTTCATTATAGTCAAAGTGTCAACAATATTCATATGCTTATGACCGTTTCTTTCAACATGTACACTTTCCAACCATAACAAAATTGAATGAAATCGACATCTATAAAAATAATTTTCCTTAAGCGACACCATCAAAATTATAATTACAAGTCATGCCCTACCATCGAAAGCGGGCTTCACATCTATATATATATATATATATATATATATATATATATATATATATATATATATATATATATATATATATATATATATATATATATATATAGAATCCGGATCGATTGAGAAGGTTTTTATTTTGAGAAGATTGAGAAGGTTTTCAAAAACGATAGATTTTTAACTTTGATTCATGTTTTTCAAGCGTAAAACTCATTTTAATGTGATTAAAATTCAAAATGTGTAAAAAATTTTGAATCAATTTTAAAATCTCTCGATTTTGCGATATATGTAGAATACTGAATCATCTGTACAAATTTAATGAATTATCATCATAACTCGATTTTAACAATGATTTGTGAATCAAATTTGTTATTTATAGATTCGATTCACCATAAAATGATGTTTACTTGTGAATCATATAAAAAACATGATTCAATTTGCTCAAACGAAGATTTCTCAATCTTCTCAAAATAAAAATCTTCTCAATGGAACCAGAGCCTATATATATATATATATATATATATACGTATATATATATACGTATATATATATATATAATGCTATAATAAATTTCATCATGTGAGTAACACATTGCTGACATATATAATAAATTCATTAGAATATATGTGTTTAATAAACAATTTAAATCCATCATCTAGGCTAACACTGCCTCATTATGTTTAATTTTATAAAATTTATTATATAAAATTTATGAGGCTGTTAACATATAGAGAGCAAATTTCTTACGCTAATCGTATAATAGTCAATAAGGTATCATGTTTATTAATTAGTGAAATTTTAGAGTTTGCAACTTGGTTAGTCATACTATAAAGTGGTGAGTGAGGCATCTAGATTCATAGTAGAACTGAAGTTTTCTTAATTTTTATTGTTAGACCGACCTTGTTGGAAGTGGAGAACTTTTCGCTTTGGTTCGGATAAAGGTACACCGTCTCGATATAATTGATTGAATCTTTTTTTTTGTCTTTGGTTTAGTTTACATTCTAATATTCCACATTAATGAATGATGCTAATAATACAGGGAATAAACCGTATGGCCGAGTTAAAACGTACTGAATATGGAAAAGTGGATCTGGATTATGTTCTTGGGATTGGAGGCTTTGATTTAGAAAGGTTATATCTCTATTTGTATACATAATGTGTAAATAGTAGCATGCATGTTTGGGAAATTGTATACACTTCTTTATAGTTTTTCATTTTTAACAACTTTGATGCATATCATTGAAGTGAGGGATGATGGATTTGATATAAAAACATGATTTGAGCAAAAAAAAGATAATCACCAACCTAATGTGTTAGTTTTTTTAAATGTTTACGCTTTTTATTTGGTCAATAGTTTTGCACATTTCTTAAGTGTGGACCTAAAATTGTAGAACTATTTAGCTTATTTTAATTTGCTATTCGAGTGAATGTTATCATATTATACTTCATTTGGTTAATGGGATTGTTAACTAACAATATTTATTCTTTGTTATAATTGATGATGCTTGATGTTGAAGCTAGAAAGGAAGATGAGCACCATCACTACCATAAACACGATCATTAATTATGAACACGCATCATGACCATGAGAATTGTATCGATCCTACCCACAATCACCATCATCATGACCATGCAAACACGTAACTCAAACTTCTATCAATCATTTGCATGTATGCATGCCCACATAATTGCTACAGTATTTATGTAACAATCTATAGGGTACAAATTTGTATTAGTAAAAACAATGGTTGGTTATTATGATAGCCATAATGGTTGCAGTAGATCTTTTCTACCAATAAAACGGGTACACTGTAAGCACAAAACCAAGGGCATACGTAACCCGCTCAAATTATATTTTACCCGTTTAATTATTCTTTCATATTCATTCAACACCAAATGACAATGTATACTATTACGTGCTACATAAGAAAAATCTAAGACCAATTAACACTTATCATTTTCTAAGAAGCATCTTTAATAGCTGTCATTTGTTTCTGTTTTAATAAGTGATTTATTTGTGTTTGTTCAGAACATCATGATCACACTCACGACCCTGGAATTTCTTCAGTCAGCATAGTTTGTGAAGGGACCCTGGATCTTGAAAAGGTTGGTGACGTGTCTCTTTTATACGAATTGCAGTAATCTTTATTGTATAATGGTGTCCAATATCTCTTTTACCACATGGATTGATCAACAACGTGCTTTGTTATGCAGGCTAACTTCTGGCTTGGCACATTATTAATGGATAGAAGTGATGATATATATCGCATGAAGGGGCTTCTATCTATTGACGGGATGGATGAGAGATTTGTTTTCCAGGTGATTATTTTCTTTACCTAAATTTAACACATTATTAAGTCCATCTTATTTAAGTCTTCCACAAACACCATTCGTGTACTTTTATTCACTTAGTTCTTTCTTTAAGTGATATTTTTTCCTGCAAGCTGATACTTTAATGTGCTGTGTTACAAGCATGTTGATTCTAATACGAATAATATGTGTCTTTTGATCAGGGAGTACATGACATATTTCAAGGCTCACCAGATCGGCCGTGGAACCCTGATGAACCAAGAGTAAACAAGATTGTGTTTATAGGAAAGAATCTTGATGCCGAAGAACTAGAGAAGGGATTTAAGACATGTGTACTGTGAGCTAATAGACAAAATCATACAGATTGAGGACGAAATCTTTGAACTTGATATCTATAGTTTTACTACCTTCAAGGTGATTTTTGTTGTATGACAAACTAGAGTACATGATCAAGTTCCATACTACCTTCTTATTGGATTTGACTTGAAACAGTTCATTAATTAGTTGCTACTTGCTCGTGCTTAAAGATCATCTTGTGTAAAAGTTCTATTTGGCGGACTTTTGTTGTCATCAGTAGAGGTTTTGCGGATGTTCTAATCAATAACTAAAGGACAATGAAACGAAACGGTTTTTAAAACGATAATTAGCAAGGCTACAACAAATCTCTCTTTTGGCTAAAGATGTGTCCCAAATGTATATTTCAGTTTAAAGTCAACAGATGTAAATCTTAACTATTGTATAAGATTCCGACATTGTAACTTACTAGCTTGTAAATTGTTTAATTTAACTTTTAATTACTTTTTAGTATATATTTTTTCTATTAAAACCTAAAAATAAAAACCACAAGTCATACCCGTCCATCGGACGGGTTTTGACACTAGTATATATATATATATATATATATATATATATATATATATATATATATATATATATATATATTGATAGAAAAGTATTTAATAAAAATGGTTTTGATATAAAAATATTGTGTAAATAAATAAAGGTTTACAAAGGTAAAATAGGAATTTGGATTTTTGGTAAAGGGTAAAAAAAAGTAAATTGGGTTTAGGGTTTGGTTTTGATTTTGTTTTCGCCACTCTCACTCCAAATATGCATCTTGATATCCAAAAATGTAGAAATTTCTCTGCCCGGCTCCGTCTCCAAAGCACATTTTCCATTCTGAGCTCAATTCTGTCCGTTTTTGCCTTGTTTTCGATCCTTTGTACCTGAAACACATAAAAACACATTCCAAGGATATCTGCAGTATAAATGGGTATATTTCAGTGTTTTTTAGACGTTTTTGTGGGTTTTTCGGGCTTAAAATGATGAGTAAAAGGCCACTCATCATCCCCCCACACTATCAATTGCTAGTCCCTAGCAATCCAATCATATGAAGTAATGAAAGGAACAAAAATACCAAGAATACCCCGTTTCGACTTTTTTATTCAATACTAGGAATTTAAACTTGGACGTAAATAAATATCGTGCTTGATTATCAAAACATGGCATCATAGAACTGGATTCACGCAAAATGGGTGTCTCTGGGGAATTGTAATCGTCATCCTCTTTTGGATACTCTAAACCAAGCTTAAACTTAATGTCAAACGTTTTGTAAAATGCTAACACTACTTATATCAATAATCTATGTAAGTCGAGACTTAACTTTTTACTCCGCAATTTATAAAATTTAAGTGATTGTGCTCATTTTCAAAAGTTTGACCATTGAAATCGACATTTGTTATGGTTGTTATCCACTTAACTAAAGTACTAACCTACCGGAAACGATGAAAGTCTAAGGATCGAAAGAGCCTCTTCCATGTAGCGGCTTTCATCTCGCACTCCCAAAAATTAGTTTTAAGTGACCGGGCTTTTGACACCTCACGGAGAATAGTACCGGAATTAGCGGGAGTTCGATTCCAAAGATCTCGAAGCTACGTTAAGTTAAAACTAAACCTAAATGGATCACAACCGACTATGATTTAGAAATTCAAGATTCAAAGGTGAGATCACTCCATGTAGCGACTTTCTTCTCAGCTTGTCCTTTTAAGGAGGCTAGGTTTTCACCCTCGAGAATAGTATCGGAGCTTTCGGGATCTTTGAAATCAAGGATTTCAAATTACCGTCAAACTTTTAGACAACTTTGACGAATACGAGTTCACCTTCCGATTTAAATTGAGAAAAAAAGAAAAACGCAAGTTTCGCAAATTTATTCATAAGCAACATAATGCTTTTATTCACGCAACTCATATTTTTCATTTTTCAATTTTTTTTTTTTTTTCATTTTTTTTTTTTTTTTTTTTTTTTTTTTTTTTTTTTCACTGAACTTGAAACTAATGCAACTTTTGCATCATTCAAGCACTTTTACGATACTTTCATTTTGCAACATTATTCGATTTTAGAAAGTATGCTTTCTCAGAAATTTAAATAAAAAGTTGAACTCGGACTCCAAATCAATTTTGCTTAAAAACTTTTTATTGTAACAAGACGATTTGAATGTTCAAAAGTTTGACAACGAGCACGTATTTTAGTCCGTTTAGTTAGCTTATTGGAGAAAAAGCCATAGATTACTTATATAAGCTCTAAAGAGAACCAACTACTCCACGCTTAGCATTTTCATTTGCACAACGCGTAAAACCTTAGCCTAAATGTTAAGAGAGCAATTAGATCAACACTCTAGTGAGTGGGATTCCCCTTGTTCTAGCCGAATCAAGACTAAACTACCATTAATACCAAAGAGTATCAATGTATTATTTTTGTGCAAAGCACTTCTTTAATGCAAATACTTAACTTAAAAACGATAAAAATTTAAAAATTTTAGTCAAACGGGGGGTGCTAGGGTACTAGAAGGTACACATGTGATCAAAATTCGCTAGAATTCCCCCCACACTTAGAATTGAATATTGCCCTCAATATTCAAAGTACCGGCCGTAGCCGCAACTATAGAACGGAAAAAGGTAATACTACTAGCAAAGTGTGGAACGAAATCTTTTTCACAAAAAGGATTTTATAAAGATATCCCAGATAACGTTAGCAAAAAGATCGGATATTGGGGCGGCTGGTGAAAACAGGCGCATCAATCATCACGATCCACGGGAATCCTGAAAACAGAGAGCAAACACACAACAAGCAAACAATAGTGGGGGAATTCCCCCCACACTTAGTGTTAGAAAAGAGAAAGAAGTCAGAAACATGGGTGGGCACCCATGAAATACTATTGATTTTGTTAACCGAGTCGCTAGGTTGACTCGACCCCGAATTCATTGGTCCATGGGGGAGCAAGTGGAAAAGATAATCTCTATCAGACTTTCATTCAGGAGGTTTGGATAAACATTGAAGCATAAGAAAGTTCCCTCTACGAGTACCCACGGTTCTAAATAGAAAAACTATACCGAATGATACCGGGGTTCAAAGATGGTATCCTCCACTCCCGCTAACGGGACGAAAGAAAGAGGAAAATCAATTATATGAAAGAAATGGAATAATAAAGATTTTGATAACAATTAGGATCCATTCTTCCTCTCAAAAGGAAAATTTCATATAATCCCTAATTTGAACTTTGATCGTTTTAAGCTGCAACAGGTAATTTTCAACAAAATCTTTGGGAGGAAGAGGCGGGGTAATGTCATCAATAATGAAAACGCTTTGAGAGGGATGTCTCCCCCAATATAACATCTTTCTCAAACATCAAATAGAAATGATCATACTCGGAGGAGATATGACATGAGAGAGTTTACGGAGAACTCCTCAAACGAAATGAATCATACTCGGAAGAGAGAAATAAGCATGAGAAGTAGGCTGCCATGACTCGTCTCTTCCATATGATCGATATCAAAGAAAAATGACTCATAAAGTAGAAGAGAAAGACCGGATGAGAAGTGGGATTGCCACTACTCTCCTCTCATCACATCAAAGATAAAATCAAGTTCGAACATAACTTAAGCTCAAGCCAGGAGGATCCACGGCTTAGGTTCAACAATTTCTTAAATGTTATCTTCTTCTGAGGGAAGAAAAGGTGACGGTTCATCATATAACATCTTTTCTAATAACGGAACATCTTCCCCCGGATCGCAATCGATTTCAACAATTTTCGCTAAATTGTAAAAACATCGACCTCTTCCAAACGACGTCACTTGTCTCAACCGGGCGCGAGCGGGGAAGAGCCGAAATGATAGGATTGGAAATGGGAGTGGGATTGCCACCAAGAATCATCATAAGCGCCATCGATCTTTAAGTTCTCTTCTTCAAATGGTTCATCATCATCACTCGCCGACGAATAGTGTAAAAGTGGGTGGATGATTCGGTCTTTGTTGATAATGGTGGATGATATATCTTTCTTGCTTGCCAAAGACGTCAATTTGAGCACTCATAACGGAAATTTTCTCCGAATAATGATCACTCAACATAGTGGTGAATCAAGGAACGCGGGATCCAACTAAAATGATGTTGGGTCAAATTCTCGATCAAATCGTAAGTTTTGAGGAGTCTTCCGCATGAGATTTCCAAATGCCAACATGATTTTGTCTCGATCAATCGTAGTGATACCATGATAAAAGGTTAGGATTTTATCAAGAAGCAAAATTACGATCGACATTTCGCAATAATGTTTTGAATCTTTCCCAAGCTTCAAATACGATTCTCGGTTAATTGCTGGAAATTAAGAATTTCTTTCATCACCTGATCGTTTTGAATATGGAAAGTATTTTGAAAGAAACTTGTGAAACATCTCATCCCAAGTACGAATTGAATGTTTTTAAAGGGTGTAAAAACTACTTTAGACTAAACTAAATTTAAAAAGAAATAAAAACGCGGGTGATTGCTTTTGAAATAAGCAAAGAAAAATAAGAAAGCTATTAAGTTAAAATTGCTATGATTCTTTAAATATTAAATAAACCAACTACAACCAAGCAACACCCCTAGTGCAGATGGTTGAGCGTGTGTGTGGTGAAAAGTTTGAAAGGTTGACAATGTGAGGTCACGTGTCTCAATCCTGGCCTCCTAACTTTGTTGCACTTAATTTTTTTAAGCTTTTTTGGAAACTAAACAAGGGACTAAAGAAAGCTTTTAACAGAAAATTAAAACTTAGAAAAGCTCAATTTACAGCAGCATCAATATAAGGGGCTAATTTGCTTATTGGGCGAATCAAGGGATCTTTTTTTTTTAACTGTGAAGGCTTAAACTTTCTTAAAGACTTACTTTGAAAACTTTAACATAGGCTCATAATAGCTTAAACAAACTTGAAACAACTCTCTAACAGGATTGAAATGGGACAGAATTTTAAGAACATAAACAGAATTAAAAACTGCATAAACTTGAATGAATTGGAACTAAAAACATAAAAATAAATTGCAATGAAATTAAGGGGTACAAGAAATGTAAATGACAATAAAGTAAATTGGTACTAGAACTTGAAAAAAAATTCTAGACAAATTCTACAAATGCTACTAACTCCTATTTATACTAAAAGCTAAAAAAAACTGGTCTTTCTTGTCTGTGTTTGTCTTGTTGCTGTCCTTGTGCTTTGCATGTGAGAGGGTTGAGCTCTTTGAGTCCAATTGTGCTTCTTTAGACCCAATATTTTCCGTTTATCCAAACTTGGCCTCCAAGGGTAAATCTCACCCGTTGATTGTTTGTTTCTTGTTGATACCCAATGAAATTGATGGGGATTGCCACAGTGGACAAGACCCATGTAGGTGTGGGGTTAAGGTTGTCTGGTTATGTGAGAGTGACAGGGGAGGTGAAAGTGATGGGGAGAATTTGGCGCCATTTGTGTTTTTGAGGTTCTGGGTTTGGATTAAGTTTGGGTAAAAAGAGGTAATAAGAGGGAATTGGGTTAAATGGAAATGGGGGTTCACAAGGTAAAAGGGTTTAAGTCTTAAGGTTTATTTTTGTATTTTGTAAAAATGTGTAGAGTAAATGTATTTTTTGTGTTTTTTTTATAAAATATATATACATATATATATATATATATATATATATATATATATATATATATATATATATATATATATATATATATATATATATATATATATATATATATATATATTTTTGATAGAAAAGTATTTTTAATAAAAATTGGTTTTGATAAAAATAATTGTTGTAAATAAAAATAAGGTTTACAAAGGTAAAATAGGAATTTGGATTTTTGGTAAGGGGTAAAAAAGGTAAATTGGGTTTAGGGTTTGGTTTTGATTTTGTTTTCGCCACTCTCACTCCAAATATGCATCTTGATATCCAAAAATGTAGAAATTTCTCTTTCCGGCTCCGTCTCCAAAGCACATTTTCCATTCTGAGCTCAATTCTGTCCGTTTTTGCCTTGTTTTTGATCCTTTGTACCAAACACATAAAACACATTCCAAGGATATCTGCGGCATAAATGGATATATTTCAGTGTTTTTAGACGTTTTTGTGGGTTTTTCAGGCTTAAAATGATGAGTAAAAGGCCACTCATCATCCCCCCACACTATCAATTGCTAGTCCCTAGCAATCCAATCATATGAAGTAATGAAAGGAACAAAAATACCAAGAATACCCCGTTTCGACTTTTTTATTCAATACTAGGAATTTAAACTTGGACGTAAATAAATATCGTGCTTGATTATCAAAACATGGCATCATAGAACTGGATTCACGCAAAATGGGTGTCTCTGGGGAATTGTAATCGTCATCCTCTTTTTGATACTCTCAAACCAAGCTTAAACTTACTGTGCAAACGTTTTTGTAAAATGCTAACACTACTTATATCAATAATCTATGTAAGTCGAGACTTAACTTTTTACTCCCGCAATTTATAAAATTTAAGTGATTGTGCTCATTTTCAAAAGTTTGACCATTGAAATCGACATTTGTTATGGTTGTTATCCACTTAACTAAAGTACTAACCTACCGGAAACGATGAAAGTCTAAGGATCGAAAGTGCCTCTTCCATGTAGCGGCTTTCTTCTCGGCACATCCCAAAAAATTAGTTTTAAGTGACCGGGCTTTTGACACCTCACAGAGAATAGTACCGAATTAGCGGAATTGATTCCAAAGATTTATGAAGCTACCGTTAAGTTAAAACTAAACCTAAATGGATCACAACCGACTATGATTTAGAAATTCAAGATTCAAAGGTGAGATCACTCCATGTAGCGACTTTCTTCTCAGCTTGTCCTTTTAAGGAGGCTAGGTTTTCACCCTCGAGAATAGTATCGGAGCTTTCGGGATCTTTGAAATCGAGGATTTCCAAATTACCATCAAACTTTTAGACAACATTGACGAATACGAGTTCAACTTCTGATTTAAATTTGAGAAAAAGCAAGTTTCGCACATTTATTCATAAGCAACATAATACTTTTATTCATGCAACTCATATTTTTCATTTTTCACTTTTTTTTTTACATTTTTCACTTTTTTTTTCCACTTTGACATTGAACTTTAAACTTGCAACTTTTGCATCATTCAAGCACTTTTACGATACTTTCATTTTGCAACATTATTCAGATTTTAAGAAAGTATGCTTTCTCAGAAATTTAAATAAAAAGTTGAACTCGGACTCCAAATCAATTTTGCTTAAAAACTTTTTATTGTAACAAGACGATTTGAATGTTCAAAAGTTTGACAACGAGCACGTATTTATTCCGTTTACTTAGCTTATGGGAGAAAAAGCCATAGATTACTTATATAAGCTCTAAAGAGAACCAACTACTCCACGCTTAGCATTTTCATTTGCACAACGCATAAAACCTTAGCCTAAATGTTAAGAGAGCAGCTAGATCAACACTCTAGCAGAGTCGGGATTCCCCTTGTTCTAGCCGAATCAAGACTAAACTACCATTAATACCGAAGTATCAATGTATTATTTTTATGCAAAGCACTTCTTTTAAATGCAAATACTTAACTTAAAACGATAAAAATTTAAAAATTTTAGTCAAAACGGGGGTGCTAGGGCACTAGAAGGTACACATGTGATCAAAATTCGCTAGAATTCCCCCCCACACTTAGAATTGAATATTGCCCTCAATATTCAAAGTACCGGCCGTAGCCGAAACTATAGAACAGAAAAAGGTAATACTACTAGCCAAGTGTGGGAACAAAATCTTTTTTCACAAAAAGGATTTCATAAAGATATCCCTAGATAAACGTTAGCAAAAAGATCGGATATTGGGCGGCTGGATTGAAAACAGGCGCATCAATCATCACGATCCACGGGAATCCTGAAAACAGAGAGCAAACACACAACAAGCAAACAATAGTGGGGGAATTCCCCCCACACTTAGTGTTAGAAAAGAGAAAGAAGTCAGAAACATGGGTGGGCACCCATGAAATACTATTGATTTTGTTAACCGAGTCGCTAGCTTGACTCGACCCCGAATTCATTGGTCCATGGGGGAGCAAGTGGAAAAGATAATCTCTATTAGACTTTCATTCAAGAGGTTTGGATAAACATTGAAGCATAAGAAAGTTCCACTCCGACGAGATACCCACGGTTCTAAATAGAAAAACTATAAACGATGATACCGGGGTCAAAGATGGTATCCTCACTCCCGCACGAGTGAAGAAGAGGAAAAATCACATTATATGAAAGAAATGGACAACATATTTTGATAACAATTAGGATCCATTCTTCATTCTCAAAAGGAAATTTCATATAACCCTTAATTTGAATTTGATCGTTGAAGCTCACAGGGTAATTTTCAACAAATAATTTGGGAGCAAGAGGCGGGGTAATGTCATCAATAATGAAACTCTTTTGAGAGAGATGCTCTTCCCCCAATATAAAATATTTCACAACATCAAAATAGAAATGATCATACTCGGGAGGAGATATGACATGAGAGAGTTTACCGGAGAACTCCTCAAAACGAAACGAATCATACTCGGGAAGAGAGAAATAAGAATGAGAAGTGGTGCTGCCATGAATCGTCTCTTCCATATGATCGATATCAAAGAAAAATGACTCATAAGGCGGAAGAGAAAGACTGGGATGAGAAGTGGGATTGCCACTACTCTCCTTTGTCACATCAAAGATAAAACTCTCAAGTTCGAGAGCATAATCCTTAAGCTCAAGCTACAGAGGATCTGACGGCTTAGGTTCAACAATTTCTTCAACGTTATCTTCATTCGAGGGAAGAAAAGGTGACGGTTCATCATATAACATCTTTTCTAATAACGGAACATCTTCCCCCGGATCGCAATCGATTTCAACAATTTTCGGCGAAATTGGAAAAACATCGACCTCTTCCAAAACGACGTCACTTCTCTCAACCGGCGTGAGCGAAGGGGAAGAGCCGGAAATGATAGGATTGGAAATGGGAGTGGGATTGCAACTCGAAGAATCATCATAAGCGTCATCGATCTTTAAGTTCTCTTCTTCAAATGGTTCATCATCATCACTCTCGTCAGAATCTGAATAGTAAAAGGTGGGTGGATGACTCGGTCTTTGTTGATAATGGTGACTGATATATCTTTCTTGCTTGCCAAAGACGTCAATTTAAGCACTCATAACGGAAATTTTCTCGGAATAATGATCACTCAACATAGTGGTAGAATCGTAAGGAACGTCAGCATCCTACTGAAAATGATGTTGTGTCAAATTCTCGATCAAATCGTAATCTTCTTGAGGAGTCTTCCGCATGAGATTTCCACCAGTTGCCAACATGATTTTGTCTCGATCAATCGTAGTGATACCATGATAAAAGGTTAGGATTTGATCAAGAAGCAAAATTCGATGATCGGGACATTTCTGCAATAATGTTTTGAATCTTTCCCAAGCTTCAAATACAGATTCACTGGTTAATTGCTGGATATTAAGAATTTCTTTCATCAGCTGTATCGTTTTCGAATATGGAAAGTATTTTGAAAGAAACTTGTGAAACATCTCATCCCAAGTACGAATTGAATGTTTTTCAAGGGTGTAAAAACTACTTTAGACTAAACTAAATTTAAGAAGAAATAAAAAACGTGGTGATTGCTTTTTGAAATAAGCAGTAAAAATAAGAAAAAAGCTATTAAGTTAAAATTGCTATGATTCTTTAAATATTAAATAAACCAACTACAACCAAGCAACACCCCTAGTGCAGATGGTTGAGCGTGTGTGTTGGTCAGTGAGTATGGGTTCGATACCAGGAGGTCACAGGTTCGAATCCTGGCCTCCTAACTTTATTGCACTTAATTTTTTTAAGCCTTTTTTTTTTTTTTTTTGGAAACTAAACAAGGGACTAAAGAAAGCTTTTAATAGAAAATTAAAACTTAGAAAAGCTCAATTTACAGCAGCAGCAATATAAGGGGCTAATTGGCTTATTGGGCTAATCAAGGGATCTTTTTTTTTTAACTGTGAAGGCTTAAACTTTCTTAAAGAATTACTTTGAAAACTTTAACATAGGCTCATAATAGCTTAAACAAACTTGAAACAACTCTCTAACAGGATTGAAATGGGACAGAATTTTAAGAACATAAACAGAATTAAAAACTACATAAACTTGAATGAATTGGAACTAAAAACATAAAATTAAATTGCAATGAAATTAAAGGGTACAAGAAATGTAAATGACAATAAAGTAAATTGGTACTAGAACTTGAAAAAAAATTCTAGACAAATTCTACAAATGCTACTAACTCCTATTTATACTAAAAGCTAAAAAAAACTGGTCTTTCTTGTCTGTGTTTGTCTTGTTGCTGTCCTTGTGCTTTGTATGTGAGAGGGTTGAGCTCTTTGAGTCCAATTGTGCTTCTTTAGACCTAATCTTTGCCGTTTATCCAAACTTGGCCTCCAAGGGTAAATCTCACACGTTGATTGTTTGTTTCTTGTTGATACCCAATGAAATTGATGGGGATTGCCATAATGGACAAGACCCATGTGGGTGTGGGGTTAAGGTTGTCTGGTTATGTGAGAGTGACAGGGGAGGTGAAAGTGATGGGGAGAATTTGGCGCCATTTGTGTTTTTGAGGTTCTGGGTTTGGATTAAGTTTGGGTAAAAAAAGGTAATAAGAGGGAATTGGGTTAAATGGAAATGGGGGTTCACAAGGTAAAAGGGTTTAAGTCTTAAGGTTTATTTTTGTATTTTGTAAAAATGTGTAGAGTAAATGTATTTTTTTGTGTTTTTGTTATAAAATATATATATATATATATATATATATATATATTTTGATAGAAAAGTATTTTTAGAAAAAATTGGTTTTGATAAAAATAATTGTTGTAAATAAAAATAAGGTTTACAAAGGTAAAATAGGAATTTGGATTTTTGGTAAGGGGTAAAAAAGGTAAATTGGGTTTAGGGTTTGGTTTTGATTTTGTTTTCCCCACTCTCACTCCAAATATGCGTCTTGATATCCAAAAATGTAGAAATTTCTCTTTCCGGCTCCGTCTCCAAAGCACATTTTCCATTCTGAGCTCAATTCTGTCCGTTTTTGCCTTGTTTTCGATCCTTTGTACCTGAAACACATAAAAACACATTCCAAGGATATCTGCAGTATAAATGGGAATATTTCAGTGTTTTTAGACGTTTTTGTGGGTTTTTCGGGCTTAAAATGATGAGTAAAAGGCCACTCATCAATTTCACAAACACATCACACCATGATTCAAAGTGGGCGTACAAGAGGTTTAGAGAGAGAAAGTTTTAGAGAGAGAAAGAGAAGAGAGTTGGGAACTATGTGAAACAAGGAAAAATGGTACTGAAGCTCCAACCCTCTACCTTGGGAGGTAGAGGGTATTTATTGTGTCTTACAAAATACGCCTCCTACGGGCTGTGGATCAGGCATACAGTGGGTAAAGACCCGTCCGTCCTCCACGGTGTTACATATTAGACTACTTATTAACATAACAAAACTACGACTACGAGCTTTCTAACGAGTACATATACTTGAGGTGACCGACTCTTTAACTCATGGATTTCCCAAATCCTAACAATATACATAACCCATAGAGTTAACCCATAACCCATTGTCTAGATGCATTACATATTTTAGATACATTGTATCTACTTAGATACCCATGGTCCAAAGTCTAGGACCCATGACCCATGACCCATGACCCAAAACCCATGGGCAAACAGGAGCGTCTCACGGATCCCTCCGTTTACACTAGACGGATACCTCAGGAAAGGGATCCGTGGGATCTGTGTAATAGTAGCAAAAAATTGCCTATAAATAGAGAGCCATTTCTTCATTGTAACTCACCCCTCTTCTTACAAACTCTCTCATATATTCTTACATTCTTCTAACCTAAGATCACTTGATCTAGATAGTAGTTCTTCTTTCTTTTGTTGTAATCCTCATATAGGTCCTTCTCTAAGGCGAGATCACGAGCATTCTACAAGTCATCCAAGTAAGGGGTCCTTGATTGATTTGTTCTTCCACACGATTTCTGTAGAAAAGATCTTGTATTTCATATTTCACATATTTTTTGTGTTATAGTAGTGTTGGTTTGGTCCTCCGTGTTAAGGACTCGGTATTTAGCTTTGTACCGGAAAACGTGTCAGCGACATTGTGAAGGCTTCTGCGAGTTGAAGGAGTTTGTTGACATAGTGCTTGAACTCGAGTAGGTGACTTCGGGGAGTAGAGGGCAAGGAAGGTGTCCTTGTAGCCGAACCATTATAAATCGATTGTGTCTTTTCTATCCTTTACTTTACTTTTTTTCTTTACTTGCATTACTTATAGATCTATAATTTCTCTCTATCCACACGATTTCACATTACGAATCTAAAGTTTTTGAAACTAACTTAAAATCGGCAAAACTATTCAATCACTATGGGTTCTGAAAATTATAAAGAAGGGCAATCTATGCAACGACCTCCACTACTTGAAACTAATGGTTTTATTTATTGGAAAAATAAATTTGAAACGTATGTGAAGTCAAAAGATATTGATCTTTGGTACATCATTGTTGAAGGTGATTTTGAAGCCACTACAAAAGATGAAACCGGAAATTTAGTAAACACACCTCATGATCAACTTACCGATGATCATAAGAAAAAGCTTTCCAAAAATAGCGAAGCTAAAATGGTTTTATACAATGCTTTACCCAAAAAGGAATTCGAAAGAATTTCCATGCTTAAAACCTCTAAAGAAAATTTGAATTCTTTAGTTGTAACTCATCAAGGAAATCAACAAGTTAAAAACAATAAAATAGATTTGTTTGTTCAACAATATTAACAATTTTCAATATCGGATGAGGATACTATAGATCATTCTTTTGCTAACTTTAATATTATAATTACATCATTACAAGCACTTGATGAGTCTTTCTCTAGTCGTAATCATGTTAGGAGATATCTAAGAGCACTTCCATCCAAGTGGAGATCTAAGGTGATGGCAATCGAAGAATCAAAAGACTTGTCAATCCTCACCCTTGATGAACTCATAGGCAAGTTAAAGGTCTATGAGCTTGTCCTCGCTAAAGATTCTGAAGCCTCAAAAAAGAAGAAAGAGAAGCACAAATATCTTGCCTTAAAAGCCAAGAAGGTCTCAAGTGATGAAGAAAACTCTTCCTCGGATAGTGATGACGAAGAGTATGCCATGGCGGTGAGGGATTTCAAGAAGTTCTTTAGAAGAAAGGGAAGATATTTCAAGCAACCATATGACGACAAGAAGGGGTTCCGGAAAGGCAAAGACAAAGCAAGGGATGAATGCGCTTGTTTTAAGTATGGGGACCCTAATCACTTTATTAGTGAGTGTCCCGAACGTGACGACCAAAAAGCGTTCGTAAGTGGTTTGTGGGGAATGAGCGAGAAGGAGGACGAAGAAATTTGTCTCATGGCAAATGACGAGGTGTGCTTAAAGGTCGACCTAGATCCAGATTATAAAAGTGCACCTAAAAGTTGAAAATTTGTTTTTTGCAAACTTGTGATACGAAGATGTGTGTATGCTTCTTCTTACACTTTTTGATACATGTTTTATCAAAATTATGTGATACCCTTATTTGAAATTCATGTTTTTGCCATCCAATTGTGTGAATGTTGTAATATCCTTTTACTCTGCGTGATACGTAGGTGAATTGCAACCCAAGGTGTCTATCCTCTACACGTGAGACCTAGAGTGATTTACAAACGTTCTTCATTGGACAAATTAATCGAGTTAAGCAGGTGAGATCCTTAACCCGAGGCATAAAATGAGACTAAACATGTATGACACTAGTAGCTTGTACTCTAGTGCCATAATCTCATAAATCTAAGAATTGCATTATGCGCGTACAAGGCGTGTTGGGGGTCAAAAGGAAACTTCCTTTTCATTGAGCAAGTTTTTCAACACCCTAGGCAGTGAACCTAATTATTGTAGTGTAGTATTGGGTAAGCCTCGGGTATTGATATCGTTCTCTAGGGGAATAGGAATGCTAGTGAGAAATTACTACGCTAAGGTTGAGGTTGAGGAATATTATTTTTTTATCTTTTTAAGAAACTAAAGGTAAAATATCGGGGTTTGGATTTGGGGGTTTGGTACTTCTACCGATTACTCTACTTATCTAATTATCAAACTAATGGGTAGTCTATGTCTTTTTGAAGTGTGCTCGTATGATGATTAAAGATGTATTTACCTAGATACTATTACTCCCTAGATATCTTTTATTGGTGGTTGAATTGTCACGTCCTTATTCTTAACGCGTTGGGTTTTCTAAGGTCGTAGGGTGTGCTTTTATCCCTAACTCTTTGAAGCTACCTTAAGGTTAATGACTACGAAATCTCTAGGATTCATAAACTTAACACTAAGGTTATCTTTAGATGTTTAGCCTACAATTCCACTAGTAATTATAAACTAATGTTCAACAAAGATTACTCAAGCATTAAAAACACAGCGATGGCCTAATGCACTCCTAAGCCAATTACAATTAAGATAAGAGACAACCAATCAATATTTAATAACTAGGTTTCATAGATCTAAGCAAACACACAAGTAAATTAGCCGGACATGTTAAACATGCAAGCATACACACATTCAATCGAAGACATAATGAAATCAAGGGAATAAATAACTTATCTCGATGTAAAATAGGGTATGAGAACCCTAAAATACTGTCCAAACCGGACTACAATCGTTTTAGGTTTTTGCTCCAAAATTCTACCTGTTTAAAAGCTGAAAAATCAAATTATATATATAGTTTTACAACTGTGACGACGTCGCCTTAAAGGTGGGACGCCGTCTGATCGCCGCCATTAAGGTTTCGTCTTAGCCAAGTCATCATTGGGACATCGTCACGTTGTGGTTGTGACGCCGTCGATCTTCAGCAGTGACGTCGTCTGAGTCTGGATCTAGGCCATCTGAGAAGAAAAGTCTTCATGACGCCCTTACTCTTCAAAGCCTGACGCCGTTAGGAGTAAAATAGCAAATTCGCTCCTGAGTCTTCACAAAATAGGGATGACGTCGCCCTCTGTTTGGGACGCCGTTAGGTGTAATTCCAGCAGCTTGAGTGTCTTGATCTTGACTTAGCCATTTTCTTTACATATTCACTCCTTTTTGTCCAAAAATGCATCATTCCAGCATTTTGCTTCCAAAATACCTAAAAAGTGAAAAAGGAAAATTAAGCAAGAACGAATATAAAAGTGGGTGATTAAGGGATTAAATGACCCCTTAAAAGTGTACGTTTTAAATCCTTATCAAATATCCCTACACTTGGTATTTGCTTGTCCTCAAGCAAATGTGCTTTTGGCCAATCAATTTATAAGTTAGGGGGCATAAAGCAATGGTTTAACATAATTCATAACAAGTATAAGCCCCGCAATAGTCATAACAAGCACATAAGTTATATACTAGCACGTCACAAGTGGTGTTTGGATACTCTCATCTCTCGGGTGTATATGAAATATAGCAAATGAAAATGGAAGATAAACACTCATTAACCGGTCATAGTACATAGATTACCATAGGCTTGAGACTGGATCAAACCTCCACCGCTTTGGCGTAAGTACCTAGGAACAACTATCTAAGAGGTATTTTAAAGGGTTGTAATGTTAGGCTTACGGTTAGGGAAACAATGGGTTTGGTTGGATAGGCGATTTAGTGGTGGCTAGTCAAAAATCTTTATGTTACAAGCATGAGAAGAATGGCGTTGCTAAGCCAAGACTCGACTCTCTAAACTCTAGATACTTGAAACAAACAAACATAAATTGAAAAACATAAAGAGAGATGTAGGATGGTAGCCCGTATGTGTTCTTTTTTTTTCATACACTTTCACTCTACCATCCTCTACGATAACATCAAAATATAAGGGATTTATAGGCACATCCCTACACTTGAGTTTTTATTACTCTAACACTAATTTGACCCGAATTGAAAAGATCAAAACACTTGGAGTACATTATTACGTAGAATACTATTCTTGATGATGAGTTCAATATAGATAACTACTTAGGTGATTATTAAGAGAGCGTAAAGATGCTACTAAAACACAAAAGAAAATGATCTTATTAATTTATCTAGAAAGAGACTAAAATAAAATAAAAAAAATTTATTTATAGTTTACTAAGATCATACCTTTGCTAAATATTCTTTTTAAGGAAAAAAGTATTTAGAGAAAAATTCTTCATGATCTTCTTAGGATGCCCAAATCCAAGTATGGAGAATTCTCAACAAGGAAAATATTAGAACGATCTATCATTGTCCAACATTTTAAAATATGATGATTTTAAAACGTGACCTTTTGTTTTTAAGGAAGTTCCTTCCTTATAGTTTTCAAAAATACATAGATCGTGTTAAGTTTTTAAAAGTACAATATACTCTTAAGAAACTTAGTAACGAAGCTCTGATGCCAATTGTGGAAAACTAAAGGGGGGGGGGGGTTGAATAGTTTTACCGATTAAACTTCGTTTTAAAATATTTAAATCGAGTTATGTCAATCTATTTAGATGTGTATGTTGGACATTGATAGATATATATGTAAATGTGTAATGGAAAGATAAAGAGTAAGAAACACATAACCATGACACGAGTGTTTATAGTGGTTCGGCTACAAGGACACCTTCCTTGCCCTACACCACTCCCCGAGTCACCTACTCGAGAGTTTGTAAACACTACACGACACCAACTCCTTATGGCGGAGAAGCCTTCACAACGTCGCCTACTCTTTTTCCGATACTAGGCTAGACACCGGGTTCTTCCACAAGGTAGAACCACACCTATCAAAACGTCGCCTACCCTTTATTCGGTACAAGGCTAGATACCGAGTTCCATTACAAAGGAGGAACTACTACCCAACACTACATAACACCTATCCCAAAAGGAGACCCACTCCTTATTACAACATCATCAAGGATATCAATATCCTTGGATACACCCTATCTCTGTTTGTACTTCGATACACCTTATCGATTGTACACCCTTGGCATTCTTCACTAATACCTATGACACGGACTTTCGAAACCTTTCACTAATGTCTTTGTCTTGAATCTTTTTGGCATCCTTCACTAATGCCTTTGACACGGACGTTAAGCACCTTTCACTAATGCCTACGTCTTGACTCGTTTTGGCATCCTTTACTAATCCCTTTGACACGAACATTAAGCACCTTTCACTAATGCCTACGTCTTGACTCTTTCAGCATCCTTCACTAATGCCTTCGACACAACACTTCTATAAAGGAAGAAAGAACTATCAACAAGAGAACCTCAGTAGTCTTGATGATGATGAAGCATGGCAACTCATGGACTTGAGCTTGCTCGACTTCAAGAGGTGGTGATCTCGCCTTTAAGAGGAACCTAGAGAATCACAAAAAAACAAAATACAAACTACATAAAGAGATCCTTAGGATCTGATGCTAGAAGGTTTACAATACTAGAAGAAAGTATGTGTAGGAGTTACTACTCAAAACGAAGAAATGGCTCACTATTTATAGAGGAAAATAGCCTACTGTTCCACGGATCCCTTACTTGAGGGATCCGTCCAATGTAAACTGGGGGAACCGGGATCCCTTTGCCCATGGGTTTTGGGTCATGGGTCATGGCTTATGGGTCATGGGTCCTAGACTTTGGACCATGGGTATCCAAGTAGATACAATGTATCTAGTATGTGCAATGCATCTAGTCCATGGGTCATGGGTTAAATCCACGGGTCATGGATAATACCCATTCATGACTTATGCATGATGTCATGCAATGGGTTATGGGTTATGCTCCATGGGTATGGATCATGGGTTAAATACTTAAACTTCTACCCATTATATTACCCATTATAATACATACTAATTATGTATATATCTACCCAACATGTAAACACTAGTTGTTGTACATATGTATTACTAAATCATAAAATCACTTATTACTTGTTTAGTGTTTTATGTGAAAAGGTAAGTGTGTTAGTACACTATTGGCTCAAAACATTTACTTATTTTATTTGTTTTGTTAAAATGATTTTACGTTTGTTATCGACAAAACATTAGAAGATCGTGAAATATAAATAAACGTTTTTACGGCTTATTTGTATTAACATTACCCATGAGTCCCAATCATCCCAAAACTGTGTACAAAAGATATGACTCGACTTAGTAACCGTGCAAGTAACTAGATAATTGAACTAAAGGTTTAGTATGATAACAATAATGCACTAAAAGTGAGTGCATACAAGGTAGGCTAAGGCGATTTGGGTGTACATTTAGGGTTGGATTGTAAACAATGCTCTTCATTGATATTCCGGAAAACCGAAACATCATTAGAACCGCGAAAAGGATAGGCTCTGAGGGGTTAACTAGGGGTATCGTGTACTAAAGATGAGTACAACTCAAGGGTGTGGGGGAATTACTCAACCGATGTGGAAGAAGTAATTATAATACGGGTATCAAACAAGGGTTATCCTAATGCCTCTTCTCATTTAGTTATCCCTAACTACACAAGTGCAGCCTCTCACTAGCGTCTGGATGCATCACAAAACAAGTTCTAGAATCAATTATACTACCGGTACACTCTCGAAGCATTAAAGATGAATGCTTTAATTCCTATAGATCTAGGGCGAACCTCACATTTTTGGGGTGGAATTTGAGTGGTAAAGGGTTTTGTGCTAGTCATATAACTTCCTATCCATGAGAATCTTTATTAAGACTAAAACCCACCTCGTACAAGTCATGAAAATATTTAAATTTGGTGCTAAAATTACCCTAACCAATATTTCTCATAGCTTATTACACAAATGAAATAGGACAAGACAAATAATCAAGGATAAGCATAGTTTCAAAGTTCCCGTTTTATTCTCCCTCCCTACACTTAAACTGAACATTGTCCCCAATGTTCCCAGAAAGTATCAAAGTTATGATAACCGAAGGTAATTAAAGAAAAGAAACTAGTATTCCCGGATTAACTCGGAGGATTCGTGTGTGAAGTAGTGTTAAATTCTTTCCAGAATGTATGTGAAAAGCTCCATCCATCTTATGTTTCTTCTTCTTGATAAATAAAACCTGCACACTTTAAGAAAATAGACGAAACCTTCAAGTAAAATCGGCGGTAAAACTACATATGACTCTACGACACTAGGATATAATGCTTGTGGAATGGATGTTTACAGATTTTCTAGAAAATTAAGACTTGAGAAATTCCAAAATTTATAAGTAGCAGAAAAATGAGAGAAAGTTAGATAAGTTGTTTTGCTCCTCCTCGACATCTCAGGTTGCAATCCTAACGCCGTCAGGTTATCCTGACAAACCGTCTGCTGATTTTTTGGAAAAATTCTGGAAAAATTACATCTTTAAAATCTGGAAAAATTCCTACAAAACATACATTAAGACTCGATACAAGCATTTGACTCTAACAAACACACACATATATATCATTTTCAATAATCATAATTCTCATGTTCACGTTCTTTTAAAAAAACGTGTGTAATCCTCCCTACACTTATCCTTTTTGTAAAATACCTTTATATGTTATTAAGACGAGTTTAAAGATAAAATAAAGCATTTTCACAAATTCA
Source organism: Chrysanthemum makinoi (assembly GCA_910596185.1). Lineage (NCBI taxonomy): Eukaryota > Viridiplantae > Streptophyta > Magnoliopsida > Asterales > Asteraceae > Chrysanthemum > Chrysanthemum makinoi. Next base: position 50,176,734 of record OU343216.1, on the reverse strand, counting down.
AACATGAGAATAAACAATCAATGAAAAGATATATGACACACAAACACGCAAACAATTAAGCATGGGTTGCCTCCCACGAAGCGCTTTTCTTTATTTATGAGTGTTGTAGCTAGACTCGAAGTCGTGCCCCTACGTACCTATGTAAGTAAGCTTATCCTCAATAATGTCATAGGGATCAAACTTATCTTTTAAGTTCCTAGTGGTACACTTAGTTCGGTAAGCCTTTTCAAACTTTTCTCCATTGAGGACATAGATTGTCATCCTAATGTGCCATTCTCCATTACCGTCACTAGGTGGTCTATCCCAATTTCACTTATGCTTAGGTTTCTCACTCTCAACTTTCCACTTATTCATGACAAGATTGATGGGCAAGCTTCCTAGGAACTCGGTCATTTTCCTAAACACGAAGGCATCCTCAAACGGGTTCACTTCCATGTCCCTAGCCAATTCTTGTTCATGGAAAGTTAAATTACTAAAAAGGCCTCTTCTAGATAGAAAGGTCGTTGGGGACCTATAAAATCTTTATTAATCCATGGCCCATATCTAGATGGCGTTCTATCTAACATAATCTCATGGGGGATTTCTTCCTCCTTATAGTAGATATGCTTTTTGACATCGTAAATTGACCTAGCACTCCCTTCTCCTACCACTATCTTAGACATTTTGCAATCAATTATGGCACTAGCGGTGGCTAAGAATCCTCTTCCTACTAACAATGGGCATGTCGGGTCTTTATTCATGTCTAGCACATGGAAATCCGCCAAAAGCGTCAATTCACCTACGTGTACTACCATGTCTTTTATTATCCCTATCGGATATGCAATAATACAATCTACTAGACCTAAGATGGTTTCTGTTGGTTCTATCTTACCTATGTTAAGGCTTCTATGGAGGGACAACGGAAGAAGATTGATGCTCGATCCTAAGTCGGATAAAGTGTCAAAAGGTTTAGAGTTTCCAAACCTACACGGAAGAATGAATAGTCTATGATCATCTAACTTCTTAGGTAACTTATTTTGCACAAATGCTGACCCACGTTCTCCTAACTTATGTTCTTGCTCATATTTTTCTTTTAATGCATTATAATAAGGCGCATGAGCCAAGACTTCAAGAACCGGTTTTTTTGGTGGAGTTCCTTGTACTCCTCCTCTAGATTAGGTTTGGGTTCTTGGTTGACGGGTTTCTTAAGATTTGGTTGGACCAATGGTTTGGGTCCTTGGTACTTCATGAGGGATCGCTTGGAACCCGTGTTGATGGCGTTGACCGGATGGACTTTCAGGTGTGAAAGGCATGGATATGCACTCTCCCAAGGTGAGCAAGAACATGAAGTCGATGAAATCGAATTCACTTCATGGTTCTTTATAGTTTCACTTGGTAGTGCTTCAATTTCCCAGTCATTGAAGGCTTTTAAGAGGGCGTCTAACTTGTTTGTCATCTCGCCTTTTCGTTGCTTGAAATCGGCTTCAAGCTTAGTCAATCGAGTTTCTTGAGATGACATGAATCTAGACACAATTGCCTCAAGACTAGTAGAATTCCCGGTATTTGGAGGGTTGAACCTATTGGGTGGACTAAATGAGCTTTGGGGTGGGTTTGAGTTTTGGCTCCACTTAAGGTTAGGGTGATTCCTCCATGAGGGGTTGTAGGAGTTTCCTAAGTTGTTTTGTTCGGCCTTGAAAGTGTACCACTTCTCTCCCGCCCGGTCGTTACGCGTGGAGGTGTAGTCCGCAAAAGCTTGTTCGGGGAGTCTTGTGCAATCACGAGTGTCGTGGGGACCACTACATAACTCACAAGGTAGAGTGATTTTATTCACTTGATGTGAAGACTTAGGATTGTCTTAAGAGCTCATTAGGAATTTGACTTGATCTTCAAGTTCGAGCATCCTAAGATCGAAAGTTTGTGAGTTAATGGGAGGCAAGGAGATTGCCTTTACGGTTTTGGGCAACTCACGGGGGTCATTCCAACTTTCGTTGTCATAGAGGGCAAGGTCCTCTATTGTACCCCACGATTCTTCCGCGGTGAGATCACTAAGTTTACCACCGGCCGCTTGGTCCTTGAATAGAGTCCATGCTTCGTAGAGAGATTCACCTTGACATTCTGGAACATCAAGATTTCATTCATAAGCTTAGTAGTTCTCCCCGGTAGGAAAAATTAGGCAAGGAAACGAAAGAGTGAGATCATCCCAACTTGAGATGGAGCCGCAGAAGTCGCCAAGCCAATTACTAGCTTAGTCCCGTAGAGTGAATTGGAAGAGACGCAAGCGCGTGGTCTCCCGAGTAGTAGCATCAAGGTCGATGAAATCGACTATTTTAAGGAAATCCTTAAGATGCTGATTAGGATCTTCGGAACGAAGTCCATGGAATGCACATCCGTTTGCACCAACCGGATGGTGTTGGATCGCAGGGCCATAGTTTGAGCTTGATCGGGGAGTTCAATGGTGTTCCTATATCCTTGGTGGTTTGGTCTAGAGTATTCACCAATAGTGCGGCCTCTTGGCGGGTCATTAGGTGGTGGGTTGATGAGTGGTGGTTGATTATCACCTTCCATAATGAAAAGTGATGGGGCTACGAACAAATTCACGAAGAAAGGGGATAGACTACGAGGAAGCAAAAAATGAGAAAAAATCTTACTTGATAGGAATCAAGCAAGGAAACCTAAACGAGATGGAAATTTAACTAGCTATTCTATTCACGCCAGCCGCCAAAACTTCTTGATGGGCTTATACGTGTTCGGTCAAAGGAAACTTCCCTTTCATCGAAAGTTTTTCAACACCCTAGGCGGTGAACCTAATCGTTGTAGTGTAGTATTGGGTAAGCCTCGGGTATTGATATTGTTCTCCAGGGGAATAGGAATGCTAGTGAGAAATTACTACGCTAAGGTTGAGGTTGAGGAAGATTATTTTTTATCTTTTTATATTTTTTTAAGAAACTAAAGGTAAAATCTCATGATTTGGATTTGGGGGTTTGGTACTTCTACCGATTACTCTACTTATCTAATTATCTAACTAATGGGTAGTCTATGTCTTTTTGAAGTGTGCTCGTATGATGATTAAAGATGTGTTTACCTAGATACTATTACTCTCTAGATATTTTTTATTGGTGGTTGAAGTGTCACGTCCTTATTCTTAACGCGTTGTGTTTTCTAAGGTCGTAGGGTGTGCTTTTATCCCTAACTCTTTGAAGCTACCTTAAGGTTAATGACTACGAAATCTCTAGGATTCATAAACTTAACACTAAGGTTATCTTTAGATGTTTAGCCTACAATTCCACTAGTAATCATAAACTAATGTTCAACAAAGATTACTCAAGCATTAAAAACACAACGATGGCCTAATGCACTCCTAAGTCAATTACAATTAAGATAAGAGACAACCAATCAATATTTAATAACTAGGTTTCATAGATCTAAGCAAACACACAAGTAAATTAGTTGGACATGTTAAACATGCAAGCATACACACATTCAATCGAAGACATAATGAAATCAAGGGAATAAATAACTTATCTCGATGTAAAATAGGGTATGAGAACCCTAAAATACTGTCCAAACCGGACTACAATCGTTTTAGGTTTTTACTCCATAAGTCTACCTCTTTGAAAGCTGAAAAATCGAATTCTATATATAGTTTTACAACTGCGATGGCGTCGCCTTATAGGTGGGACGCCGTCTGATCGCCGCCATTAGGGTTTCGTCTTGGACAAGTCATCATTGGGACGGCATCACGTTGTGGTTGTGACGCCGTCTGTCTTTAGCAGTGACGTCATCTGAAGTCGATCTAGGCCGCCCGAGAAGAAAAGTCTTCGTGGACGCCTACTCTTCAAAGCCTGACGCCGTCAGGTGTAAAATAGCAAATTTGCTCCTGAGTCGTCACAAAATAGGGACGACGTGCCGCCTCTGTTTGGGATGCCTCAGTGTAATTCCACTGCTGAGTGTCTTGATCTTGACTTAGCCATTTTCTTCACATATTCACTCCTTTTCGTCCCAAAATGCATCATTCCAAAGATTTGGCTTCCAAGAGACCTAAAATGTGAAAAGGAACAAAATTAAGTAGTAACGGATATAAAAGTGGGCGATTAAGGGATTAAATGACCCTTTAAAAGTGTATGTTTTAAATCCTTATCATTGCACTAGTAATGCAATTATCGCCCGTCACTTACCTCTTGCACCCACAAGAGTTACCTAAGTAGTGAGACTACCGTGATGAGTGAGAGTTCAAGTAGGATCTTAGTCTTTTATTAAATTAATTGTTTTACTTTAAAAACATGGCCAGTTAATTTTTTTAAAAGAATTTAATTATCGAAAATACTAAAATTTTGAACTTCGTTTTAATTGTAGATGGAAGTAGCTGGTCAAAAAGTCAAAAATTCGATTTTCAGGTATTTTCTTAAAAAGTAAAAACTTACTGGACCCAAATTTATCGACTGGTATCGCAACTTGAGGATTGTCCTCATAGCCGAGAAAAATCTGGCTTATCTAGAACACCCCATGCCGGTTGTTCATGTCCCTATACCTCTTAGATCCTACTCAGGTTATTGCTCCTGATGTTCTTGCTGCATACACCCGTTCGGTGGATACACAGTAGGAAACCGATTGTCTTATGCTTATAATCATGATTCTAGATCTTCAAAATAATCTATTTTAGTTCGGTTCATATGATATGCTTCAGGAGCTGAAGACTATGTTTTCTCAATAAGTAGAACAAGAACTTCTTGAAACCGTGAAAGCTTTTCATGCTTGTAAACAAGAAAAGGGACAATTTGTGAGCTCTTATGTCCTAAAGATGAAGGGCTACATAGATAAATTGGAACGCCTTGGTCACCCCATGTCCTTACAACTTGGAGTGAGCTTGATACTTACCTCTCTGTCTAAGGAGTATGAAGGATTCATGCAAAACTATAATATGCATGGCATGGAGAGGACAATAAATGAGATGCATGCCATCCTCAAGTTACATGATAGAGAACTTCCCAAGAATGCTGCTACCCCTATTGTACTTGCAATCAAAGTAGGAAGGATACAGAAACATAACAAAAACAAGAAATCGCAAGTTGCTGCTCAGGGCAAGAATTGTGGTGATGGCAAAGCTAAGCTCGCTTATGCTCCCAAGCTAATTAGTTCCCTCCACCAAAGAAAGAGCACCCTGCTAAGGATACAACCTACCATAATTTTCTTGAGGTGGGTCATTGGAGGAGGAATTGTCCTTCATACCTTAATGAGTTAATGCAAAAGAAGAACAAAACTAGCCATGCTAGTACATCAGGTATCTTCGTCATAGAACTATACTCTTATCCTAGTAAATCTTGGGTGTATGACACTGGTTGTGGTACTCACATATGTAATACTACTCATGGACTTAGGGGAAGCAGGAAACTGAAAGCTACAGCTTTGAACCTGTCACACCCCCAAATTACCTGTTTTGCAGCGGAATGAAATTCCTGGGGGTTGACTGTCATAGCATCACAATCACAGTTATATTGAACGACCTAAAGTGTCTTTTGGAAAATACATCGTTTGGTTTAGTAAAATAATCAGAGTTTACAAAGTATAGGTCCCAAATGAAAATCATCATGTGCGGAAATAAGTTTGATACAATCCAAACGATGTTTTAAAGTGCATAAAATCCATGTGAGACGCTGGGTCGCCACCGCTAACTCTATGATAAGTCCTTATGTATGCCATGATGTATATGCCTTAGATACCTGAAAATACATTGCTAAAAGTGTCAAAACAAAGGTTGAGTGAGTTGATAGAGTTTATGCAAATGTTTTATACGACCACCACAAGTATAAGTTATGTATGACAAATATGTCACATAAAATTGATACCGCTATAAGCTACATAACACCAAGATTGATGATTATGATGTTCGGCCCAAAGAGTGTTTTGCCCAACTCAAATAATGATAATGAAGTGAAATGCATCCGTTTGACCAGTTGGACCACCAACCCGGATGGAGGAGTCACCCTCAATAGATCTATTCACTCACCCTCGCTTCTTCCGGAATTAACGATTCATGATTATGAAATGGGGACATTCAATTGGCAATGAGGTAACTTAAGCAATGTAAATGAATTTGAATATACTTGGGCTCGTAATAAAATGATGTGCAATGTATTCTCCCCGTAGGTTTGAAATAATGTATAAACTTGTAAACGGGCTATGAAAACTCACTTGGACAATGATGCGACGGCAAAAGTGAGTACATCGAAATGTAGCGAATCTTTAATCGTGACCTATTATGAATGATATGATGTATAATAAGTCATGATGTAATGTTATGCATGCAATTCGTATGATATTTATACCACTTGTGAATTTTTGAAAATAAAGTTTATCGTCAAAAAATAATCTTATAACGTCTTGACAATTTATAAATTACTTTACAAGTATTTTCATTGAAATGATATCCTACGATAGTCATTTAGTGATTTATTATGAAATTATAACTTTTCGTCGTAAAACAATGTAATTTGTCAATTCATGAAAGTGACTAAATGGCCTCGAAAAGCTAGTCGTAAAATAGTGAACATCGAGTGTTAGAAAACAAACTCAACGGTTTTGGAAAGCTTGTAGCATTATCTCAACGTCTTAGCTTTTAAATTTTAATCATAGAAGTCTCGATCATGGAGAAAAACATAGGTAAAGTAGGGTACTTGTACCAAAAATATTGTTTAAGGGTAGTTTTCGGCAAAGTTTGAGTGACCGTATTTTATTTGTTACAACTCCGTTTGATGAACGGTTGGATATTTTGGAAAATAGGCTAGGTGAACTTACTTTTACTAGAAGACATCGTTTTATAAAAAGTACTCCATCGATGTTAAAAACGATTCCCAACATGGTCCTTAGCGGCAACTAATTTTTGTCTAATAGGAAAATATATAAGTTATACTTGTAGTAAAAGTTACGACGACCTTGTTTAAACACGTGTAATTTAATAGTTATAAGTCCGTTTTCTACGTTTTATATGTCCTTAGCTTCGTGTTAAAGTATACTAATATATTTTTGATAAATCGACTCATTTAGATAACGCTTAAGACTCATTTTCAACTCTTAAAAATCTGGACAACATGCTGAATTTTTCCGGAATATACTGTTAAACTTGAAAATAGCATAACTTCTTTGTTATAACTCCGTTTTAACCCGTTCAAGCGACCACGTTTTCGTTTTAAAGTATATTTTCCGAATATCTAGCCCAAAATATTTTGTAAACTGTCGAAATTTCCAGATTTAGCAAAAATGATCCGACCCTTATATATTGTTGTCGAAAGTGATTTTTCTCGCGTAATACTTATTCTAACCACTTTAAATCAACGCCAAAGCTATTCTAAACCTACCATACACCTTCTTAGGATGTCATGGGTTCCTAGACATTATCAAAAATGATATGTTTCAAGGGATAATTATAGGATGATATATATTCATTAATAGTACTAAAAACAAATAAAGTGGTATAAATAATCATATAACTTGCATGTTTTCTTCAAGCATGATACAAATAACCAAAGTATGAATATGTATGATAAAAATGATCATGAAATGCTTACTAGTGAAGTGATGAGGTTTAAAGAACAAGGTTTTTTTTCCTAATTACCTTAGGTTTTTATTTCAAAACCTTGATTAAGAGTATACTAGGGTTAATATTTTAGCTTGATCTTGCAAAAACTTTAGTTTTCTCCTTGGTCTCTCCCTTGGCCGGTTTGTAAAGATGGAAATGAGAGTGATATTTTTTATTTCACCTAAGATATATGTTATGTATGCGTATCTATTTGTTAAATATTAGTATATAATTATAATAGATACATGTAAGACTATGCTAGTAGATATTTTGTACCAAATTTGTGTTGAGTCATATGTATAAGTCGACAAAGGTAGGACAAAAATAAAGTTAGTGCATTTTAGATAAGTAAATATAATAATGTATATGTATAGTTGGTAATTTTGTATATAATTAAGTATTTAGGGTAGCGTTAGTGAAATAAATTTTAACGAACAAGATAAAATATATCGATGTCATAAAAATTATAAAAATACATTTCTTACAAAAATTTAGTGAAATAATAATTATCGAGTACTATTTACGAAAATCATTGTAAATATATATACATAACAATTTATATACAAAATAAATTTAAAATACCGGGTAAATTAATATTATAATTTTTATAATCTTAATATCAGATAAAAATATATCGGACAATTTTGGGTGTCGGATCAAATGTTCAAAATAAATATTACGCGATAGCGTTTATTTAATAAAATTTATACGTTTAATGAAAAATACAAATCCATGCATGAACTAATATGACGATGATGTTGCCAATGATATGCAGACTAAATCTAGTCTATATGAAATGTCCTCGATGATATGTTCATGAATTCGCAGCTAAATCATTAAGGTTACGCGAATTTGATACTCGTAAACCTAGTTTACGATAAATGATGAATAGTGAATCATGAATAGTGATTTTTCTCTGTGAATGAATAGTGTTTCATGAATAGTAAATTTTTGAAATATGTTCTCAGAATATCAAATCGACTTCGAAAACGATGAATAGTAAAATGATGAATAGTAACCAATGAATAGTAAATTCCCGAGATGAATAGTGAAATTTTCAAAATTTGTAAAATGACTTGAAATTACGATTTGTCACATTCGCCCACTCAAAAAGGAATTCAGTCCCTGAATTCAGTCCATGTTGGGTCCTACGGTGTTGTCTGTGAAAAGGTGGGGATATTTGAGTCGCATAGGGTCTTCTCGCGTTTTTCTGAATCGTACCACGCCTTTCCAAGGCGACACTTTCAACACAACTCTGTTGCCAACTTGAAATTCTAATGGTTTTGACTTATGAAACATATTTCCAATATTTTGCGTCGTATATCGACGTAGCTTTTCTATCCATTTTTTGTTGCTTGTAACTGATTCTTGATCTGTACGATTCCTTTGTTGTTTCATGAATAAGTTATGGACTGATGAGTTGGGCTTTTTTGATTTTTGACCCGTGAATAAGTGATTGACACCTCAACCATAGAGTGACTCAATTGGTGTAGTCAATATGTTCATGTGCTAACTGTTGTTGTATGAGAACTTGTTCGATAAAGTATGATTTGCCTAATCATTTCTAGAAAATCATACATGCCTTGAGTACATCTTCTAATGTTTGAATTGTTCTCTCGTTCTGACCATTGAGCTGAGGATAATAGGCGGTACTCATGTCCTAGTAGGTTCCATGGGAATCTTGAAATGATTGTCAGAAGTCTAAGGTGGATCGAATAGCTTATAATAGGTACAACTGAAATTGATACCACATGTCTCATGCCAAATTTCAAAATGTTAAGTATGTCGAAAAGGACCTTATTGAAAAGAATAGATTATAGGTAACAGTTGTGATTCCTCGCGTTTATAGTTCTAGCGAATGTCATGACTTGAGTCTTACTTGCCTAAGGTGCTTAGTCTCCATTACTACAATGTTTATTGTTTGATGGTGTCTCTCCTAATTTCTCTTGTCAAAATATTTCCATGCTATATGTTGTAAAGTCACAAAACCTTAAATATTTAAGTAATGTGATGTGGTGGTTGATTTTCAAGTTTTGTTCCGATATTGAGTGTTTCTAAAATAGTTCATCACTTAGATTGTTGTCATGCTAGCTAAAACATAGATATCAGCTCATACTATGTCGAAGAATGTTTGTTCTAATTTCACTTGTAGATGGAGTCATTGATTGTCCGATATGTTCAGACATGTTGCATCTCTTGATATAGAAGTGAGGTTACTTGGAATTTCTAGAGAACACAATGCCTTAAGGGTAGTTTATATCGATAACCTTAATTTAACCAAATTTTCCTTTAAGGGAAACTCATTGTAGGGAAGTTCACATATTGTTGAGGCCACGTTTAATGGAATGTCTATCTCGTTAGAAGACTTGGTTTATCCCTATAGTGTTGCTTAGTGTGTATTTGCTTCATACTAAATCTTGTAACTCGGTCTAGCTAGTACTTTGAAATGATAGAATCGGCTTCTAATCTAAATGATATGTGTTTTTGCACATATCATTCGGATTGTCTCGTGATATCTTAAGACTTCTATTGATTTTTGAAACATCTTACTACCTACTTCTAGTCCTTGTTGGAAATTATGAAATCCTTTCATCGTTTTCTTATATCGAGGAATCCTCCTCATAGATGGTATGGAAAGTTTTTCCTAAAAAAATCACTGGTAAAAATTTTAACTTATCGGTTGAGTGAGTGATGAATGGCGTAGGTACCTATAGAGTGTTAACAAAAAAAATGTTTATGAACAATTTATCTGATTACAAAACTTTGCTTTTGAATGAAGATTATTTTAGGATATTTGAAATGATGCTTGTTACTTTCATGACATAATTCTTCCCATTATAATGAGTGATCAAGCTATGTATAATCGAGGACAAATGATATGATGCTTGGTTTTGTTGAAATGGTATTATGTTTCTCCGAAGTTTTAGATGGTATTCAACGTGTTGTTTTGTAAAATAATGGCTCAAACAATTTTTCAGAGTAACATGAAAATCGTTTCGCATAATGATAGTAAATAGTTGATAGAATGACTGAAAATCAATTTATAGGGTGGTAACAAACAATTTGTTTTAGAATTCTGTGAAACCATTTTCCTAAGATGATAGTAAAATAGCTTGGAATAAAATTATGTTAAATAATTTTATAAAGTAGTAGCAAAATAACTTGAAATATAATTTGTTGAATGGTTTGTAGGATACATGGGAGAACCTCATAGAATGGTAATATTCTCCTAATTAGTCAAGAATAAAGTTGGCCTAATCCCTAGTAAGATAACGGTATATTGTTGCGAAATGATTGAAAATTTGGCAATTGGAATAGGGAATGAAATAAACAAAGGTGGTGATTATCGTGGAGATAATAAATGATAAGGATTACATTAGATAGAAAGGTACTTATCATTTGTTCCTGTTGATGGTCTAATCATGTCTCAAGTGTAGGAGCAGTAGGCTGTCTAACAACAACAACTTTAAAACTCTCACAGTCCTCAAATCTATAAGATAGTGTAGTTTCTATAGTCTTAGTGGTAGATGGTAGTGGTGTCAAATCATGCACCCTTCCCAAGCGGCAAATCAAATGTATGAGTAGTGTATATGAGATGTGATATACATGGTGCTCTAGATGATAATGATGATGATGGAAATCCTAGCGGTAACTTAGGAGATGATGATGAATGAAATACTACTCTCTTTCGTGTTGTCTCGTGACGTTTCAAAATTAAAGCTAGAGTATGCACTATTGGACTACTAATAGTGGTATGAGTAGCTGATGATGGTTGTATTACATGAGTAGTAGGCGATCTAAGAATGAGGGTAAGAGAATGTACTCTCTTCCTTGTAGTAAGCATCATAATAGGTCCATTAGGACTAAGTCTATAAGTCCTATCAAATGGTATTATCTGTCCCGGCAGAATGATATAGACTGTCCTGACCTTACGGTGAATCATTGGTTATCGTGGGTGAGTGACTTTGTCCTCTTGGTTCTGTTCATCAGTTCGAGAAAGAATGAGTTGACCTGAGGAGTGAGTCAGACAAGGCTCATGGAGGATGAGGAATACGAAGGCATCTATGTGACAATCGATGTGAAATGGAAGTAAATAACCCGCATAATGTGCGTGTGAAACCGCATGTATAAAGTGACTATGCACTTATGATGAAATGATGAGATGCTATGATGATGTAGTTATAGTCTAGGTCAATGATGCAACCTAGTTCTCTATAACCGGCTCGATGCCAACTGTCACACCCCAAATTACCTGTTTTGCAAATGAATGAAATTCCTGAGGGTTGACTGTCATAGCATCACAATCACAGTTATATTGAATGACCTAAAGTGTCGTTTGGAAAATACATCGTTTGGTTTAGTAAAATAATCAGAGTTTACAAAGTATAGGTCCCAAATGAAAATCATCATATGCGGAAATAAGTTTGATACAATCCAAACGATGTTTTAAAGTGCATAAAATCCATGTGAGACGCGTCGTCACCGCGACTCTATGATAAGTCCTTATGTATGCCATGATGTATATGCCTTAGATACCTGAAAATACATTGCTAAAAGTGTCAACACAAAGGTTGAGTGAGTGTATAGAGTTTATGTAAATGTTTTATACGACCACCACAAGTATAAGTTATGTATGACAAATATGTCACATAAAAATGATACAATTGCTATAAGCACATGACACCGAAGCTTGACTGATTATGATGTTCGCCCCAACAGAGTGTTTTTCCAAACAACTCAAATAATGATAATGAAGTGAAATGCATCCGTTTGACGAGTTAGGACCACCAACCCAGATGGAGGAGTCACCCTCAATAGATCTATCCACTCACCCTGGCTTCTTCCGGAATTAACGGTTCATGATTATGAAATGGGGACATTCAATTGACAATGAGGTAACTTAAGCAATGTGAATGAATTTGAATATACTTGGGCTCGTAATAAAATGATGTGCAATGTATTCTCCCCGTAGGTTTGAAATAAAGTATAAACTTGTAAACGGGCTATGAAAACTCACTTGGACAATGATGCGATGGCAAAAGTGAGTACACCAAATGTAGCTAAATCTCTAATCGTGACATATTATGAATGATATGATGTATAATAAGTCATGATGTAATGTTATGCATGCAATTTGTATGATATCTATACCACTTGTGAATTTTTGAAAATAAAGTTTATCGTCGAAAAATAATCTTATAACGTCTTGACAATTTATAAATTACTTTACAAGTATTTTTATTGAAATGATATCCTACGATAGTCATTTAGTGATTTATTATGAAATTATAACTTCGTCAAAAACAAAATTTGTCAATTCATGAAAGTGACTAAATGGCCTCGAAAAGCTAGTCGTAAAATAGTGAACATCGAGTGTTAGAAAACAAACTCAACGGTTTTGGAAAGCTTGTAGCATTATCTCAACATCTTAGCTTTTAAATTTTTATCATAGAAGTCTCGATCATGGAGAAAAACATAGGTAAAGTAGGGTACTTGTACCAAAAATATTGTTTTAGGGTAGTTTTCGGCAAAGTTTGAGTGACCGTATTTTATTTGTTACAACTCCGTTTGATGAACGGTTGGATATTTTGGAAAATAGGCTAGGTGAACTTACTTTTACTAGAAGACATCGTTTTATAAAAAGTACTCCATCGATGTTAAAAACGACTCCCAACATGGTCCTTAGCGGCAACTAATTTTTGTCTAATAGGAAAATATATAAGTTATACTTGTAGTAAAAGTTACGACGACCTTGTTTAAACACGTGTAATTTAATAGTTATAAGTCCGTTTTCTACGTTTTATATGTCCTTAGCTTCGTGTTAAAGTATACTAATATATTTTTGATAAATCGACTTATTTAGATAACGCTTAAGACTCATTTTCAACTCTTAAAAATCTGGACAGCATGCTGAATTTTCCGGAAATATAGTTTTCGTCGTTAAACTTGAAAATAGCATAATTCTTCAAGTATAACTCCGCTTTAACCCGTTCAAGCGACCACGTTTTCGTTTTAAAGTATATTTTCCGAATATCTAGCCCAAAATATTTTGTAAACTGTCGAAATTTCCAGAATTAGCAAAAATGATCCGACCCTTATATATTGTTGTCGAAAGTGATTTTTCTCGCGTAATACTTATTCTAACCACTTCAAATCAGCGCCAAAGCTATTCTAAACCTACCATACACCTTCTTAGGGTGTCATGGGTTCCTAGACATCATCAAAAATGATATGTTTCAAGGGATAATTATAGGATGATATATATTCATTAATAGTACTAAAAATAAATAAAGTGGTATAGATAATCATATAACTTGCATGTTTTCTTCAAGCATGATACAAATAACCAAAGTATGAATATGGATGATAAAAATGATCATGAAATGCTTACTAGTGAAGTGATGAGGTTTAAAGAACAAGGTTTTTTTTCCTAATTACCTTAGGTTTTTATTTCAAAACCTTGATTAAGAGTATACTAGGGTTAATATTTTATCTTGATCTTGCAAAAATTTAGTTTCTCCTTGGTCTCTCCCTGCCGGTTTGTAGAGATGGAAAAGGAGAGTGATATGTTTATTTCACCTAAGATATATGTTATGTATGTGTATCTATTTGTTAAATATTAGTATATAATTATAATAGATACATGTAAGACTATTCTAGTAGATATTTTGTACCAAATTTGTGTTGAGTCATATGTATGTCACAAAGGTAGGACAAAAATAAAGTTAGTGCATTTTAGATAAGTAAATATAATAATGTATATGTATAGTTGGTAATTTTGTATATAATTAAGTATTTAGGTAGCGCTAGCTAGAAATAAATTTTAACGAATAAGATAAAATATATCATGTCATAAAATTATAAAAATACATTTCTTACAAAAATTTAGTGAAATAATAATTATCGAGTAGTATTTACGAAAATCATCGTAAATATATATACATAACAATTTATATACAAAATAAATTTAAAATACCGGGTAAATTAATATTATAATTTTTATAATCTTAATATCAGTATAAAAATATATCTGGACAATTTTTGGAAGTGTCGGATCAAATGTTCAAAATAAATAATTACGCGATAGCGTTTATTTAATAAGAAATTATACGTTTAATGAAAAATACAAATCCATGCATGAACTAATATGACAATGATGTTGCCAATGATATGTAGACTAAATCTAGTCTATATGAAATGTCCTCGATGATATGTTCATGAATTCGCAGTTAAACCATTAAGGTTACGCGAATTTGATACTCGTAAACCTAGTTTACGATAAATGATGAATAATGAATTATGAATAGTGATTTTTCTCCGGGAATGAATAGTGTTTCATGAATAGTAAATTTTTGAAATATGTTATCAGAATAACAAATCGACTTCGAAAACGATGAATAGTAAAATGATGAATAGTAACCGATGAATGGTAAATTCCCGAGATGAATAGTGAAATTTTCAAAATTTGTAAAATGACTTGAAATAACGATTTTATCGCAGAACCTGTTCGTGGGCAATGGAAACCGTGCAGCTATTGAAGCTATTGTAAGTTTTGACTTAATTTTACTGAATGGTTTATGTATGTTCTATAGAATTGTCTTTATGCACATTCTATTACTAAGGGTGTTATTTTAGTTTCTCGTTTGAAAGACAATGGTTTTATACATTGTTTTACGGATTATGGTATTTCAGTTTCTAAGAATAATATATTTTATTTTAACGCTATTCCTAGAGATGGTATTTTTGAAATTGATATGCATGGTATTGTTTTCAAATGATAGTTCTAAGTTTGATGTTAGTAATAAGAGAGCCAAGCATAACTTGGACTCTACATTCTTGGGGCATTGTCGTCTTGGACACATCAACAAGAAATACATTGATAAGCTATAACATGATGGGCTCTTGAAATCAACTGAATCTGAGTCTTTTGATATATGTGTGTCTTGTGTGTTTGGGAAGATGGCACGAAAGCCTTTTTCGCATAAAATGGAAAGAGCCAAAGATCTACTTGGACTCATACATACTGTTGGGTTTCTTGATAAAAAAAAGGGGAAGAGATGTTGAAGTGGCGTGGCATGGATTAAGGGGAAGACAAAGGAAGACAATAATATTTCATTCATGGTAATATTTATTATCTCAACTTCTGCTACTTCGTCTAGGGGAGTTCGTACAAGAACCGTGTTTGTTTTGTCATCATAAAATGAAGATTGTGGGTTTCATTTGATGATACAAAACAATAAAGAGTGAAACATCAAGGGCTTAAAGTGACAAGAAAGAAATCTACAAAAAAAAAATGGAGGGACTTGCTTGCAAAAGAAGATTTATTATTTAGTCCTTAGTAGAGATTTGTAAACCCTAATCCTCTAGTATATAAAGAGGACATGGGGTGTAGGTTTTAAACATATAAGTCTTCCAATATGTAGTCGCTCAAAGGTGTATGTGTAACCTAGACTGTTTCTTATAAACGCTAGGGTTGTTGTTTAGTTTAGCCTCAAGGATCTTTGATCCTGTTACAAGTTTAGTGTAACCGTATTATTCCGATCAAATAATATTTGAGGCTTGGAGTGATTATTAAATATAAACCTTGTGTCAATAACAATTAATGTTATGTTCTATGTTCCGCTGCGTATAACCATTGTTATTGTTAAACCCTAAGGCTTAAAACGATCTCAAGGAGTCCTAACGAATTCCACAATTGGTATCAGAGCTTGGGTAGCTCGTTACCTAGCGATTCACAAGGATTCTTAAGTAAAAGAGTTAAGAAAATTCCAGTATATGCAAAATTCGCAACTTTTGCAAAAGATCAAGTTTTAAAAACTCGATAACTTTTTCATTAGCCGTTGGATCATGAAGAAATTTTTGGTGGACGTTCTCTATATATTCATCTAACTTTTCACTGTAGGGATTGTTAATTGGAGCTTTCAGGAAAAAGTTATACTATGTCGAAGTTCTGCTGTCAAGGGTTTTAAATTTACTTTAGGGTTTTCATGCATATTCAACTTTTTGAAATTGTTTTACTTGTTCTAATTCTTGATGGAGGTTGTTATATATGTGGTGTTTATGATTCATGGTTAGAAGGTACGTATAGTGTTTTTCTTAACCATCGCTAGTGTTTTTCAAACCATCGCTAGTGTTTTTCGAACACCGCTAGTGTTTTTTCAGAACCACTGCTAGTGTTTTTCGAAACCATCAAGTGTTTTTCAAAACCACTGCTAGTGTTTTCTGAAACCACCGCTAGTGTTTTCTCAAACCACTGCTAGTTTCTATTCGTATCCACCGCTATACTATTTTGATTCTATCTGCCAATGCTTGTTTGTAGTGCTTATATTATTCGATATGGATGATGAAATCTTGATTCTCTTATGGTTTTGGACTTGAGGGAAGTCGAAAGTAATAATAGTTTTGGGTTTTGGAGACACACACATGTGAGATTGGTTCACACACACAGGAGTTTGGTTTTGGATGTTGTTCCTAAAAGATTTAAAAAGCTCGTATTTGGTTTAATGGATTAGTTGATTACGAAGATGATTGATCATAACTTATTTGATATTGTAGTTGAGTTACACAGATTCGTGATTTTATCATATCTTAAAGTGGGTGTTACACTTTGGAGATTACTTGTTCGTGCTTCAATGATTATGACAACGAATTGACGAATTGTAGATGAAGGTTTTTGTCAAGAGATTGCGGTCTCCCTATACACCAAGATCGGGTATATGTTTGATGTCATCTATAGTGCAAGACATAAGACACAAGTTTAGGTTATTCTACTTCTTTATCAAGTTTGTTATATTTGGTTTTCTTCACAAGTGATCATTACAAGGAGCTTACAGATGAAGAATCATTTTGATGTTCATGCACCACCAATGAAGTTTCTATGCTTATATTCCCTATTTGTTGATAAAAAAAGGGGAAGAGATGTTGAAGTGGCGTGGCATGGATTAAGGGGAAGACAAAGGAAGACAAGATTGTTTCATTCATGGCATTTATTATCTCAATTTCCCTCGCTACTGCCTAGGGAGTTCTACAAGAACCGGTTTGTTTTGTCATCATAAAATAGGGGAAGATTGTTGGGTTTCTCGATTTGATGATACAAAACAATAAAGAGTGAAACATCAAGGGCTTAAAGTGACAAGAAAGAAATCTACAAAAAGATGGAGGGACTTTCTTGCAAAAGAAGATTTATTATTTAGTCCTTAGTAGAGATTTGTAAACCCTAATCCTCTAGTATATAAAGAGGACATGGGGTGTAGGTTTTAACATATAAGTCTTCCAATATGTAGTCGACTAAAGGTGTGTGTGTAACCTAGACGTGTTTCTATAAACGTCTAGGGTTAGTATTGTTTAGTTTAGCCTCAAGGATCTTTGATCCCTGGTACAAGTTTAGTGTAACCGTATTATTCTGATCAAATAATATTTGAGGCTTGGAGTGATTATTAAATATAAACCTTGTGTCAATAACAATTAATGTTATGTTCTATGTTCCGCTGCGTATAACCATTGTTATTGTTAAACCCTAAGGCTCAAAACGATCTCAAGGAGTCCTAACGGATGTATGTGGCCCTTATAAAACTATTTCAAGACAAGGATATAGCTATTTCTTAACTTTCACTGACGACTTTAGTTGATATGGCTATGATTACTTGCTTAAGCATAAACATTAAGTCTTTGAAACTTTCAAAGTATTTCAAAGTGAAGTTGAGAATCAACTCGGAAAGACTATAAAGGCTCTACGGTCTGACCGTTGAGGCTAATATATGATTCAAGAGTTTGTAGATCATCTTAAGAAGTGTGGGATTGTCTCACAACTCTCTCCTCCACGTACAGCACAACATAGTGGTGTATTTGAGAGAAGAAATCAAATATTTGCTTGACATGGTAGGATCTATGATGAATCTTACAACTCTACCAATGCCCTTTTAGGATTATACTCTAGAGTCTTTTTCACACATTCTGAATATGGTTCCAACGAAGAAGGTTGAAAATACACCATATGAACTATGGCATAGTAAAGTCCCTAATTTGTCTTACTTAAAGGTCTAAGGTTGTGAGGCACTCGTGAAGAGTGATGATAAGGATTTAAAACGTACGCTTTTAAGGGGTCATTTAAGCCCTAAATCGACACATTTTATATCCGTTACTGCTTAAAATCATTCCTTTTTACATTTTAGGTCTTTTGAAGCAAAATGTCGGAATGAAGCATATTTGGACTAAAAAGGAGCAAAACATGAAGAAAATGGCAAAGTCAAGATCAAGACACTCAAAGCCCTGATCATTACACCGACGGGGTCCCATCCAAAGGGTGACGCGTCGCCCTTTATGAAGACTTGATCGTGCACGCGACGGCTCGCTGAATTTCGGTCCTAAAGCTCATTTGCCACCTTATTCCCGAAAAGCGCCACTCATACCTTTCTACAACAGAGCCAAGATCCATAGTTCAGACGATGTACCTATGAAGACCGACAAGATACACCTCTCAAGTGACGCCGTCCCATCATGACTTGGCCAGATGAAACCCTAATGACGCGACTGACGGCGCTTGTAAGCAAAAGGCGACGGGTCACGATTATAAATCTATATATAGAATTCGATATTTCTTTTTTAGAGAGGTAGAATTTTGGAGAGCAAATCCTAACTCAGTTGTAGTCCGACTTGGACAGTATTCTAGGGTCCCATACCCAATTTTACACATAAAGATAAGTTTGTTATTCCAATTTATCATTATGTCTACCCCATGTTCAATTGATTGTGTGTATGCTTGCTTGTCTAACATGTCTAGCTAAACTGCTTGTGTGTTTGCTTAGATCTATGAAACCTAGTTATTAATTGTTGTTAGGTTGTCTCTTGTCTTAATTGAAAGAGCCTAGGAGTGCAACTAGGCTCTCGTTGTGTTTATTGCGTGAGTGTGCTTTATGACGATAGGGTGCTCGGGGGAGATAATATTATACTTGCCGATCCCGTGAATTCTATAGGAGAGATACATTCATGGAACTAGGGAATACGCACCCTCTTCGACTATTAGGGATACAACGCGTTAAGATAAAGGAAGTGACAATTCAACCGACCAATAAAAGATAACTAGAGAGTAATAGTATCTAAGTGAACACATCTTTAATCACCATACGAGCACAGCCCAATTAGCATAAACTATGCATAGTAATTAGTTAAATTAGATAATTAGTAGAAGTAGAGAAATCGGTAGAAATACCACCCCCCAATCATATACCCTGAGATTTTACCCTTGCTTTTTAAAAAAAACCATAAAAAAGAATAAAAAGAATCATCCTCAACCCCACCTTCACGTCATAAATCTCTTTCTAGCATTCCTATTCCCCTAGAGAATGATATCAATCCCCGAGGCTTACCCCATACTACACTACAACGATTAGGTTCACTTCCTAGAGGGTTGATGATAAGGTTTTAAAATGTACCTTTTTGAGGGGTCGTTTAAGCCCTTATTTGATCACTTTTGTATCCGTTATTACTTAATATCGTTCCTTTTCACTTTTTAGGTCTCTTGAAGGCAAATTGCTGAAATAGCACTTATTTGGACCTAAAAGGCGGATATAATGAAGAAAATGGCCAAAGTCAAGAAATCGACATTCAAGCCGCCAAGTACAAGGTGACGCATCACCGCTTAACCGCGACGCCGCCGGAGCATTTTGTGATCCAAATTTCTTATTTTCAAGTGACGTGTCAAGCTTTAAAGATAGGCCGTCGCAACTCGGACGCCTAGATTTGATCCGCACGGCGCCATAAGTGAAGAGGACGACGTCACAATCACAAGGTGACGCCGTCGCAAGACTAACGTGGCAAAGACGAAACCCTAATGACGGCGACCCGACGGCGTCACAAATCATAAGGTGACACCGTCGCACTTGTAATCTTATATATAGAATCCAAATTTTTCAGTATTAGTGGGTAGTCATTTGGAGTAAAAACCTAAACCGAACCAAGGCTGTCTTGTACAGTATTTTAGGGTTCCAAACCCTATCTTACATCAAGATAAGTGTTTTACTTCATTAATTCAATTATGTCTTTGATTATTTGTGTGTATGCTTGCATGTTCTCCATGTCCGGCTAATTTATTTGTGTGTTTGCTTAGGGAATATGAAACTTAATTATTGAATATTGATTGGTTGTCTCTTATCTTAATTGTTTAATGATCTAGTAATGCGATAGGTCATTTGTTGTGTAGTTAATGCTTGATTAATCTTTGTGAACCTTAGACTATGACACCTAGAGTAGTTGTAGGCTAAACTATCCAAAGAGTGCCTTAGAGTTAGAGTGTATAAATCCTAGAGATTTTGTAGACGAGACCCTTTGGTAAGTTCAAAGAGTTAGGGATAAATGCATACCCAATTTAATTTTACACACAACGATTAAGAATAAGGACGTGACAATTCAACCATCAATAGGAGATAATTTAGGAGTAATAAAACCTAAGTAAACACATTTTTAAACTATCATACGAGCACACAATAATTAGACATAGACTACATACACCTTAGATTAGATAATTAGATAAGTAGAGTAATCGGTAGAAATACCAACCCCCAAATCCAAACCCGAGATTCGTACCTTTCCATTTCCTAAAAACATAAAAATATAAAAAATAATCTTCCTCAACCCCAACCTTAGCGTAGTAACTTCTCACTAGCATTCCTATTCCCTAGAGAACGATATCAATACCCGTGGCTTACCCTAATACTACACTACAACGATTAGGTTCACGCCTAGGGTGTTATAAAACTTGCTCAAAGAAAAGGAAGTTCCTTTGACTCAACGACACGCTGCAGTAGCGTTATCAAGTTTTTACGCCACGGGAATAGAATAGCTAGTTAGTAGTCCACCTCGCTTAGGTTTCTTTGCTTGATTCCTATCAAGTAAATTTTTCTAAATTTTTTATCTTCCTCGTAGTCTATCCCCCTTCTTCGCGACCTTTGTTCGTAATCCCATCACTTTTCATCATGGAAGGTGATAACCACCCACCATTCATCAACCCACCACTAATTAACCCGCCAAGAGCCCTACTCTTGGTAATACTCGAGACCAAGCCACCTAGGCTATAGGAACACCATTGAGCTTCCCGACCAATCCCAAACTACGGCCCTCGGATCCGACACCATCCGTTGGTGCAAAACGGATGTGCATTCCATGGACTTCATTCAAGATTCAAATCGCACATCTAAGGGATTTCCTTAAAATTGTCGATTCCATTGACCTTGATGCTACTACTGGGAGACCACGCTACCAAGTCTCTTCCAATTCTCTACGGGACCAAGCTAGCAATTGGCTTGAGCGATTTCCCGCTGGATCCATCTCAAGTTGGGATGATCTCACCTCTCGCTTCCTTGCTCAATTTTTCCCACCGGGGAGAACCACTAAACTTAGGAATGACATCTTGATGTTCCAACAACATCAAGGTGAATCTCTTTACGAAGCATGGACTCAATTCAAGGACTTACTTCATAAAGTCCCTCATCACGGCATTGATCTTTGGCTTCAAGTCCAAATCTTTTATGATCATGTCAACTCCCCTAAAGCGATCCATTGACCAAGCCGCCGTGGAAAACTTAGTGATCTCACCGTGGAAGAATCATAGCATAATAGAGGACCTTGCCCTCTATGACAACGAAAGTTGGAATGACCCCCGTGAGTTGCCCAAAACCGTTAAGGCAATCTCCTTGCCTCCTATTGACTCACAATCTTCCGATCCTAGGATGATCGAGCTTGAAGATCAAGTAAAATTCCTAATGAGTTACTACGAAAATCCTAAGTCTTCACGCCATGTGAACAAAGTTTCTTCCTCGTGTGAGCCGTGATAGTGATCCCTATAACGCTGCATTTGCACCCATCCCCTAACATGCTTCCATTGACTACGCATCCTCGCGTACTAATGGAACGGGAGGAAGATTCCCTACAATACCCAGACCTAGGAATTTCAATGAAACCCAAGAAGCATGGAAGGGCAAGCCCGATTTCTATTGGGGACAAACCAAAGAATTCACTTCCAATGATTTCTCATGGCCCTACCCAACAAAACATTGAGGGGATGTTGCAACATCTAGTCGCATCCCAAGAAGCTCAAATAGCTAAGCTCTCAGACCGTTTTAACCAACAACAAGCCGAAATGGATAGGAAGATAGATAACCTCTTGAAAGCCATGGCCAATAGTGATAGGAAGGTTAATGCTATCTCAACTCCCGAGCCTCTCCGTAGAGATTAAGGACCTAAGTAAGCTAGCTAAGCACGTTCAATTCGTCAATACCATCGCCTTAGTGAAACCTAATAGGACAAATGACGAAGAGGACCATACACTTGAGGTTAGTGAAACACCAACGAATGAAACAACCGAGGAAGTGGATGAAGTAGACACTGACTATTTCAATAAGTTTCCTATGGAAGAAGAACTATCTCGCCACCCTCACTTAGGGCGGACCTCACAAATGTATGTTAGAAAAGTCCTAGAATCAAGTTTGGGAACCCTTGGAATCTTAACATACCATGTTGCATAGGACACCTTTTCATGGCAAAGGCCTACATTGATCGCAAGTCCCAATCAACATAATGACTAGCACCTACTACAATTGGGTAATGAAGAGGCCTATTCCAACTAGGCAAGACCCCAATAATCCTAGGGTTAGGTGCAATTTTCTTGGTAGAGTTAAGGATTGCCTTTATGTAGGTAGTTTCACGCTTCCTACGGACTTCATAATTTTGGATGATATTAGTACGCCATAGATCCTAGCTTGTCCCACGTTATTCTAGGAAAACCTTTCATAGAAAGCACCGGGATGACCTATAACCTCTCGTTAGGAATAGTGCGATTCAAAGATGAGACCATGACATAGTTTACCAAATGCCGCTTAAGATTGAGAAGTTTTCATCACTCTCTAATGATGAAAAGGAACTTAAACTATCGGTCTATTATAGGAATGAGAGAGGATAAAGAAAAGGAGTAGATTATGTTATGGCTAAGATTTTTGGATTCTATAAGGATTGCTTGAACCTAGGACCAAAATATAGGACCGAGTGGGGAGAGGACTAACTCTTAGAGGTGCATCATAGGGCACTTCTACAACATGGAATCCCTAATAGAGACCGCTCATGAGGAAGAAGATGACGGTAATGAAGTTACGTGGCAATTACTACGAAGTCTAGCTACAAGACTCTTAAATAAAGAAAAGCTGCCGGGAGGCAACCCATGCTTAATTGTTTTCTTGTTAGTGTCATATATCTTTTATTGATTGCTTATTCTCATTTTTAAATTTGTAAAAATGCTTTATTTTGTTTTTAACCTCGTCTTAATTGCATATAAAGGTATTTTACATAAAGGATAAGTGTAGGGAGGATTACACACGTTTTCAAAAGAAACGTAAACATGAGAATAGGAATTCATTAAAAGATATATATGTGTGTTTGTTCGAGTCAAATGCTTGTATCGAGTCATAATGGATGTTTTGCTTTTTCCAGATTCTAAAGATGTAAATTTTCCGCAATTTTTCCCGTAAAAATCTAATTAGTTTTGTCGTGATAACCTCGACGGCCAGATCGCGAACTAACTAAGTGTCGAAGGAGTAAAACAACAGACATTTTTTCTCGCTTTTCCGAGCTACTTATAAATTTTGGAATTTTCTAGGTCTTAATTATAGAAATTCTCAGAAACATCCATTCCACAAGCATTATATCCTAGTTTAATAGAGTCTTATATATATATTATTACCGCCTAATTTTACGCTAAGGTTTCGCTTTGTTTTCTTCAATGTGTAGGTTTTATTTATCAAGAAGAAGAAACAAAAGATAAGGAGCTTTTCATGCATACATTTTTCTTGGAAAGGATTTAACCACCACTTCACACGGATCCTACCGAAGCTAATCAGGAGTACTAGTTTCTTTTCGTTTTTAATTACCTTCCATTATCATAACTTTGATACTTTCGGGGGACATTGGGGACAATGTCTTACTATGTAGGGAGGGAAAATAAAACGGGAACTTTGAAACTATGCTTATCCTTGATTATTTGCTTTGTCCAATTGTAATTGTGTAATAAACCATGAGAAAATTTCGGTTAGGGTATATTTGGCAACAAATTTAAAATTTTTCATGACATATAGGAGTGGGCCATTAGTCTTAACAAAAGCGTCTCACGGATAGGAAGTTGCATGACTAGCACAAAAACCCTTTACCACCTAAATTCCACCCAAAATGTGAGGATCGACCTTAGATTAGTAGGAATTAAAGCATTCATCTTTAATGCTTAGAGTGTGAACCGGTAGTATATTAGATTCTAGAACTTGTTTTGTGATGCATTCCTAGATCGCTAGTAAGACTACACTTGTGTAGTTAGGAATAACTAAATGATAAGAGGCATTAGGATAACCCTTGTTTGATAACCGTAATATAATTACTTCTTCCACATTGGTTGAGTAATTCCCCACACCTTATGCTTGTACTCATCTTTAGTACACGATACCCCTAGTTAACCCTCGTGAGCCTATCCTTTTCGTGGTTCTCGATGTTTGGTTTTTCCGAATATCAATGAAGAGCATTGTTTACACCCCACCCCAAATATACACCCAAATCGCCTTAGCCTACCTTGTATGCACTCACTTTTAGTGCATTATTGTTATCACCCTAAACCCTTAGTTCAATTATTTAGTTGCTTGCATGAGTTGCTAAGTCGAGTCATATCCTTTGAATACGCTTTTGGGACGACACTCATGGGAAAATATTAAAGTTTATGAAATGACCTAAGGGAACGTAAATTCCCTTATTTGCCTAATAATGCCCCAAGTGTTTTGATCTTTTCAATTCGGTCAAATTAGTGTTAGAGTAATAAAACTCAAGTAGTGGATGTGATAAATCCCTATCATTTTGATGTTACCGTAGAGGATGGTAGAGTAAAAGTGTATGAAAAAAAAAAAAAAAAATAGAAAAAGAGAAAAGAAAAAAAAATAGAGTGTTCAAAAAAAAAAAACAAAAACAAAAAACAGAAAAACATACGGGCTACCATCCTACATCTATCCTTTAAATTTATGTTTGTTTATTTAAGTTATCTAGAGTTTAGAGTGTCGAGTCTTGGCTTAGCAACGCCATTCTTCGTATGCTTGGAACATAAAGATTTTTGAGACTAAATAGCCTATCCCACCAAACCCTTTGTTTCCCTACCGTAAGCCTAACATTACAACCCTTTAAAAGACCTCTGTTGGAATCACTCCTAAACCTAAATCAAGTGTTAGTGATTCACATGTAATAGTTAGCTTAATTATGGCCTTTATGTTTTTTTATTAGCCTTAGGCTTATGTAGAAGGCCCATAAGCCTAGGCCTAGTCCAATAAGGAAAAGGATGGGAACTAGGAGTGTTGCCCTAGCTTCCCTCCTATAAATACCCCTTGTAAACCTTCATTTGAAGGTTGGTTGTTCAATTCATTTTCTTTCACTCACATCTACGCATAACCGGTCGAGTCTATTGTGTGTGTGTTTGGTTTATTGTTCAATCGCCTTTATCTCTTTCTATTAAGCTTGTGTTGTAAATCTAGTGACCTATCAGTGGTATCAATCGCCTATTAGTTGGGTGAACGTATTGTTTATTGAAGTGGGTTTTTGGTCCTACGCATAGAACATACGCTACGTGCTTGATACTTTGGTTCGCTTAAAAACAAAATTTTTACACGTTTGAATCCAAGATTCTTGTACTTTCAATGTTTTAATGTGTTAAAATAACTGTTTTTGGCAATAAGTTTCAAACTTTACGCGTGGATTTATGTTTTTAAGCTTATTTTTGTTCGAGGGTCATCCTACCAGAATCGCTTTTAGACGCTTTGTTCATCAAGTTTCATACTTTTATGTTATTTTGGTGTTATTGAAGCTATCTCATCACAAAAATCTGGTTTAGAAACATCTTTGGGCACAATCACTTTTATGAGTAAAGCTACGCGTAAGTGAAACCCTAAACTTACGCGTAACTCACTCCTTGGTTTGATCTTTCGCCATGGTTTACTCCGTGGTTTCTTGCTTGATAAGCCCGAAACATCGCCGACTTTGGATATCTTTTTTAATCGATAGTGTAAAAGATCATTTGGGATAAAACCTAAACTTACATAAGCATAAAGCTTATGTGTAGAAATTCTACGCATAAGATTCATCTTACACCTAAGCCTAGTCTTACGCATAAGGTAATCCTACGCCTAACTTTCACTAACTTTGTGTCTACGCATAACTTTAGTTCCTTTACCCTACTTACGCCAGAAGCTAAATCTACGTAACCCTCATTGTTACTTTAACTTTGGTGTTTTACGCGAAGTCCTACTTGGTTTATTGTGATTTATACGCCTAAGGACACTTCATCAACAAAGGTTCATTCGACTACAAAGATCCATTTTACCAACACAAGTTTTCAACATGTCACACCCACCATACTCTAACTATTTCCCTTACACTTATTCTCAACGTCAACAACAACTAACTCCACAACATCAATAATGGAATCAACAACAAGCACTTTATCAACAACAATTTAATCAACAACATACTCCACAACTTGCCGCAATTCCACAACCTCAAATGGTTCAACCACCACCAAGTCTTCAAGTTCAACCCTACACTAATGACTTCAATCAACATCCATCAAGGAAAACTATGAAGGAACCCACTTGGTTTGCAAAGATGTGTGAAGCTTTAAGCAGCCAACAATCAATTCATGAGGCTGGATCACTTGATAGACCTCCAATGCTCACTTTAGGAAACTACGATCAATGGGTGATTAGGTTCTTTAGGTTTTGTGATCCGAAGAAGCCACATGGAAAGTTCTTAAAGAAGGTTATCTTGGAAGGTCCATTTCAGATGCCTATCACATTTATTCGGCATCCAAATGCTAATCCACCAAGAGATGAACAATCCAACATTGCTAATGTTGCCGACCAATGCGTAAGAACTTCTACACTATGAAGATGATGAGCTTGCAATGCAATATATCCTTTTAGGATTACCTAACCCAATTCTTTGAAGTGTTGATGCTCAAAAGATCGCAAAGGAAATGTGGAACATATTCATCTTCTTATGGTAGGATCTCAGACTCAATCAGAGGATATGGAATCCAAAATTTACTTGGCTTATGAACACTTCATGATTGAACCTGGAGAGACACTTGAGTCTTATCATCATCGATTCTCCAACATCATAAATGATTTGGATAAAAACAACATCATCATGCCAAGAATTGCCGTTAATACTAAGTTCTTGAGTAGTCTTGGTCCCTAATGGGAGAAGTATGTCATTTTTCTCCGGCAAGCGAAGAACATGCATCATTCTACATACGGATTGTTGTACGATTACTTGAAGCCTCATGAAAAGGAAGTTGATAGGAAAGGATTCTCCGTGCTCAAATTGCTTCAACGCCAAATCCGAAAATCAACAACTTGCCTTGTATGCTCAAAACAGCTTATCCTCCTCAACCAAAGAACTCAACCAACTATACAATCACACCATATGATCCTTCAAGATCAATCTCAACAAACTCAATTGGTTCCATACAACAACAACAATGCTCAAGCACTTGTTAGCGAAGCTAATGAGGAATCGATCCGCTCAAGAATTGCAACAAGGATTTGTTATGATTGCTAATGCTTTTAGCCGTTATACCAATAAATCCAACAATCGATTCGCCCTCATCTAACAAGGAATCAGAATTGTGAACAAACGAGTTGAAGTTCAGAATCGGGTTATGGTCGCCGATGGGCTGGTCAAGGGTTTAATGCCGGTAGGAATAACAATAGAGCTCAAGTGGTGGAACAGCTCGTAATGGGTTGAATGGTCTTCGATGCTACAACTGCAATGAGAAGGGACACCTATCCAATGCATGCCCAAAGCCGAGGACAAAGGGCAGTGCTTATCACAAAGAGGCTCTTCTCTTAGCTCTTAAGGATGAAGCCGTGGAACTCACGCACAAAGAACGAGTTTTATGGCAAATGCGCACTGATGATGATATGGAGGACTGTGTGCCAATGCAACAAGTTATGTTGATGGCTAATATGCATGAGTTACACATGAGTGACACAGCCCGCAGTATGACACTCATGGCTTGTCTCGTGTACCCAAAACCATATTCATCTCTCGATCTATCTCCGCCAACATCCGAACCGGAAGGCTTAGAATGTTCAAAATGAGTCGTCCACATCTCATTCCGACGATTTTCAACTAGACCCCTTAGTTATATTTGACGATCAAGATGACAAAATGGTTTCCCTTGATAATCAAATTGACTCCGTGGTAATACTTGAGGATCTCAATAATGATCATGTGGTGACTCACGCTGAACACTCTAACTTTTGCCTCATCCATATTTTGCTCGCTTAATACAAGACCAACAAACCATAGTGGAAGAATGTCGTGCAATTAATCAGAAATTGAAAAGTAAAAATGCATGTTAACAAGGACTTTGAATGTTTACAAAAGCAACTCAACTTTTTCAAAACTCAAGAAAAACGTGAAAAGGTTTTGAAGCAGCCTTTGCCAAATCTCATCAAAACGAACAATACTTAGAGAGACAGATGCGATCTAGCCTTCAAGAATGCTTTGTTGTCTGAAATAGAACAACTGAAACATGAACATAAAAAGCAAATTAACGCTCTCACCTTGGAAACTCAAAAGCTAAGGATGAGTTGTTAACTTGTCAAAAACAGTTCTCCGCATACAAAAAGCATTCAACTAAACGAATAGATGATCATCTTGAAGAAATCATCGGCTTGCAAAACAAACTTAAAGAGTTTAAAACTGTTGTTTACATACATGGTGAGTCGGTCCAGCCTATTGAAAAGTTTACTTTAAAACCTAATCCAAATGGCTATGGACCAAAACTTGCCTGACACAAACCTAAGCTTTCAACCAAAACATTCAAACCAAATCCCGGTTTCTAGTGTAATATAAAATTTATAATTTACATGAGTGTTGTTGAATATCATCGTCAAGAGGAATTAGATGCAGAAGAAGAGAGTCGATCAAAATTAGAAAATGTTGTTTACAACAAACCTTTTAACTATTCAAAAGCGGTCACTTTCGCCACACCAACGGATTCTTCTAACACACCAAGGATTATCATAAAACGCCTCGAAGTCTTCTAATGTTAATCCCAAACCGTGATTATGCACAAACTTATGGTCCTTTACCTTCCATTAGTGAAGTAAATTCACAAACTGAAAATCGAAAAATTCTTCGATATTTTGACCTTTTCATGGCCGACTCAAAACTTTACAACATGAGATAGAATATCATTCTGAAATCAAAGTTCAACATTTTCAATCGCTTCTAGCGCGAGAACAAAGAGATATTTTTTAAGAAAATCTTTACCAAATGTTAAAAATTTGAAAAGTTGTGCATTGTCTTGGGAAAGGGACTTTCATAAGGAACTTGTATTGATGAAGGTCATTTTCGAGAAAAGTAAAACATCTATTTCTAATACTAAACGTAAAAAGAAAAAGTTGAGAAAAGATGTTGATCGACTCTTGGAAGATGTCATCCGCGGCCGATGTCCATAATGTGTTATTGAATTCTTTGTCATATGCATTTGATTATATCTCGCTGATATCGTTGATTCCGTGGTAAATGTTGAGAACACCGATAATGTGCTTCCGACGAGTCCTTAAAAGTTAAAAATAAACGATTGTCAAACGAACTTTCAAATGCAATACGTCATCTTAATTGGTGTCAAAAAGATATTCACGATCAACAACTTGTTTATCAACACAAAATCGCCATTGCGCAAAATCTTTGATCCTAAAATTGAGCAACTCGATGATCAAAACGTGTCTTTTAAGTGTCAAATCTCAAAATATGAACAAGAACTTGTAAAAGTAAAAAGGAATATGGTGTCATATTTGATTTACTCAAAAAGACTCGTGATGAAGCATCAAATGAACTTGATCATTATCTTGCACACACTAAAGACTTTATGCATTTTGCTGAAATATTCGGTCTGAAAATCAAGATCTGATTCACACTATCTTCAAGTTAAGAGAAATGTTAGGAAAGTATGAACAACTTCCGCTTACCGTGATTAAGAGAATAGCCCCAATAACACTTAGTAATCGTGAACCTAGAATCCCTATTGCCAAATCACAAGTTGCTAACGTGCTTCTTTCTACTAAAACAGAATAGTTGCATCTTTTCCAAACGTCCAGACTTCACAATTTAGGAGCACTACATCGAAGAATAGGAAGTTGCGAACTAAGAAAAGATCAATAAGGAATGCTAAAGTAGAAGA
This sequence comes from Chrysanthemum makinoi, assembly GCA_910596185.1. Taxonomy (NCBI): domain Eukaryota; kingdom Viridiplantae; phylum Streptophyta; class Magnoliopsida; order Asterales; family Asteraceae; genus Chrysanthemum; species Chrysanthemum makinoi. The sequence continues at coordinate 50,145,922 of OU343216.1, read as the reverse complement.
ACACCCTAGGACTATGAATAAGACTCACGTTGTTTCCACTATAGATATTAAGGCCCGAAAATGTAATAGAAATAGTGATGTAACTAATGCTAAACCTTTAAGCACTTTTGATATTCACCGATGCACCTTGTGTTATTTGTCGAAAAGTATGAATTCTGATTGTCATGATAAATGTGTTGCTAAAGCTATCATCTCGTTTAAGGAATCCTAAGAACCGAATACCTCTAGGCCCACTAATCTTTCTAAGTCTCGGCTTGGTAGACCGCCTCTTTAGATTCTATGAAACGATTGCCGTCCCTCAGAGCTCAGCTTCACCTCCTAGGAATGTAGTACCACCTAGTGCATTCACTAAGACTAAAGCAAATACTAGTTGGAGATGGCATAAATGGATATATAACACACTAGGATTTAAGTGGATACCTAAAGCTATTGATGTATGTATATCTACTATCACCGCTACAACCCTCTAACATTTTCGGTTCCACATCTACTTCTATTCCATCCGTCGCCTCTGGTGTAATGCGTGATACAGATCATTCTCTGGATTGTTGATAGCGGATGTTCCCGACACATGACAGCAACCTTAAACTGTTATCAAACTTTATGCAAAGTTCATTGGCACCGCCGATTCGGGAATGATCACTTCGCAACTATCATGGGCTACGGAGATTATATCAATGGGAACATCGAATTAAGTAGTTTATTATGTGGAAGGCCTCGATCACAACTGCTTTCAGAGGTCAGCCTCTGGATGGAGATTTGGAGGTTGCTTTCGTGGAGAAATCTTGTTTCATTCGTGATCTAAGGAAAACGACCTTTGTCCGCTCAGGTAATTCAAGTCTTTACACTATCTCTATGCAAGACATGGTTGCTTCATCTCCCATTTGCTTACTTTCAAAGGCAACATCAACAAAATTCTGGCTATGGCACCGCCGCTCATCACATCTAAACTTTCAAACCATCACCAACCTTGCTCGACACAAACTAGTTGAAGGACTCCCACGATTTTGGTATTTTAAAGATCACCTTTGCTCAAATTTTGTGAACAAGGGAAAAGCACTCGCTCTCATTTTCCTTCAAATGGATTTCAGGTGTTCCGCGCTGCGTAAAACGATCAATGGCAAACGCTACATCTTAGTAATTGTTGATGACTATTCACTCTGGACTTGGGTCTACTTTCTTCAAAGCAAAGATCAAGCTCCACGATGATCATCACCTTTCTCCGAAAATACAAGTTCAGCTACGAAACACCGCTCGACAAATCGTAATGCATTGAGGCACCTAATTTGTTAACCAAACTCTTCGTGAATTTTATGAGAAAGTGGGAATTCAAAGATCGCACATCTATTGCACGCACACCAACAAAACAGTTGTTGAAAGATCTAAACCAACGCTAGTGGAAGCCGCAAGAACAATGTTAATCAATGCTAAACTCCCAGACACGGGCGTAAGTCGATCTACGTGATGCTATACTCAAAACCGCTCTATGATCACAAAACGCCACAACAAAAACGCTTTCGAGCTTGTCCACAACCAAAAACCGAATCTCAAACACTTTCATGTATTTGGATCTCTTTGCTATCCGAATAATGATCGTGATGACTTTGGTAAGCTCAAAGCCAAAGTCGACATTGAGTCTTTATTGGATATTGTAATAACTCTAAAGGTTTCCGAATCTAGAATCGCCGAACAAAGGAGGTTATGGAAACGATTCATGCTCATTTTGATGAACTTACGGAAATGGCTTCGAGTATAACACTTGGAACCCGTCACAACCGCTTAAACTTCCCCCAAACCCCATCATCACCGAACAAAGCCCCCACCACTCACAACAAATGGAAAGGTTATTTGCTCCTCTGCTCAAAGGATCTATATTGATGAACGTTCGTGTGTATCCGCCAAGCTCACGCTCAACCCGATACTACTCTTATACCGATACACCGCTACAACAACTATCTGAAGAAGCACCACCATTGATTCCACCACAACAGCTTGAACAAACCGCCTAACAATGATGAACCGCCGATGATGTTCAATGAAGTACCCCCACCGCAGATTTTGATCCAAATGCGCTTCTTTAACCCGCTTCTAATGAGATCGCCGCACCGATGTTGCGGAATCATCAACAAGCCATTTGAATCCTCAAAATCTCGCACAATGTATACCAACATCAACCCTCCACACATAGATGGACAAAAGACCATCCTCTCGAAAATATTATTGGCAACCCGACCAACAACGGCCGCATGAGACAACGCCTTCACTCAGATGGTGAACATTGCATTTATGCACTCACCGCCCGCCAATCAACCTAAAAACATCAAAGACGAATGACAAAAGACAACCGATGAATCCATGCAAGAAGAACTCAACCAATTCAAACGTCTTGAAGTATGGGAATTGGTTGAAAAACCAACAGGGGTCTACGCCATTGGTCTCAAATGGATTTGGAAAACAAATTGATGTCAAGGAAACGTAATCGTAAATAAGTCACGCCTGGTGGCTAAGGGTTATCGCCGAAGAGGGTATTGACTTTGAAGAATCTTTTCCCGTTGCTCGCCTTGAGGCTGTTCGATATTTCTCGCGTCGCTCGCTCATATGAATATGACAGCTTTCAAATGGATGTCAAACTGTGTTTCTAAATGGACAACTTAAAGAAAGGTTTATGTCACCAACCGTAAGGATTCGTTGATCCCGCTGCTCCTAACCATGTCTAAAAACCTAACAAAGCTCAGATGGTCTCAAACAAGCTCCCCGGGCATGGTACGATAAGCTATCATCTTTCCTAATTGCCAATAATTTCACCAAAGGTTCGGTTGACCCTACTCTTTTCATACAATATCACGGTGCACATATCTTAATTGTTCAAATTTACGTGGATGACATCATTTTGGGTCTACACATAAAAAGTACTCAATCGCTTTGCAAAACTAATGAAGGAAAATTTTGAAATGTCCATGATGGGTGAACTTACATTCTTTCTAGGATTACAAGTTCATCAATCACCCCGTGGTATTTTCTTGAGTCACTCCAAATATGCCCTTGAATTGTTACACAAATTTGGAATGCAAACTGTGACACCTACGCCACACCAATGGCTCATACCAAGAAGCTAGATGCCGATTTACATGGGAAATTGGTGGACCCTACAAAATACCGTAGTATTATTAGGTCTCTCATGTATCTAATGTACCAGAACTGATATTGTCTTTGCAGATATCTTTGCTCCCGCTATCGTCAGCGACCAACCAAACCCACCTCTCTAGAGGCTAAAAGAATCCTCCGATACATCAAGGGAACCATTAATTTGGGAACTGTATCCGGCGACTGGTTTTGAACTAATCGCTTTTCGTGACACACCACGCAGGATGCTTAGATTCACAAAAGTACTTCGTGAGCTTTACAATTTCTTGGTGACAAACTGGTGTCATGGCAATCGAAGAAGCAGGATTGTACATCATTGTCCTCAACCGAAGGTAATATGTAGCCATGTCGGCATGTTGTGCTCAAGTCATTTGGATGAGAACACAACTCAAAGACTATGGTTACGATTTGACGTAATCCCGATGTATCATGACAATCGGAGTGCTATTGCATCTCGCAACTCAATTCAACAACACTCGAAATCAAAGCACATCGATCTTTGATATCATTTCATCAAGGATCACATGGGATGTAAGTACTTGAATTATATTTGTGGGTAATACCACCAATTGCATCTACTCACCAAAGCCTTGCCTCCCGCTAGGTTTAATGAGTTGGTCCACCGAATTGGTATGAGGTGTTTGACTCAAGAGGAATTAAATGACCTCCTAAAACAGTCTTAAAAACCACTCAAACACCAAAATCTCTTTTGTAAATATTTTTCCAAAAACAAAATACAAAAATATAAAATCCGATAAAACAACAAAAATATTCTTCTATCTATTTTCTTTCAACATTGCAAGTACATTTCTTCCATCAACACTCTAATCTTTCAAAATTCAATATTTTTCCGATCAAATGTTGAGGGAGAGAAAATAAACACTTAACTGCTTCAAAACATCCGTACTTGCATGTTATCATATTCGTTGTTTCTTTTATCAATGGTGGTAAATTTTTCGGTTCAACCGACACTCTACTAAAATTTATAACCTTTCATTACTTTCTTAAGTCGGGGGAGTGTCAAAGTTTCTTTCTTATAATCTATCATTTGTAACCAAAATGGAAGTTATATGGCTTTGGATGAAAATGGAAAAGGTGGAGGGACCAAAACTGTCAAAAGGTTAAAGTCATTTTTAAATAAAAACACTTCCACCTAACCATTCACCTCACATTTATTACTCATAACCTAACAAATCCTACGCTAAAAATTCGCTCAAGAAACTGTTTTGCATCTTCAATTTGTAAGTCTTTGTGTTCCTAACAAGATTACAAACAAAGGTTTTAAATCGCTTTGAAAATTAACGGTGGATCTAAATTATGGATTGATTTTGTGTTCTACAGATGCGTATGAACACATAATCTTGTTTATGTGTTTGTGGTTAAAAGGATAGTGTTAAAACGTTTTAATAACATCAATGATAATTTTTCTATCCTCAAAATGAACCCGTAATACACGAATTGAGTGAATTTGAAATTTAGGGTTTATGTGTAGTTTTGGATATTTTCAAATGTGAATGTTTTTGGTCTTAAAGATTGTTGTCTGAAGTTTTCTTCAACATGAATTGATCATAGGTTAACCCAGAAATAACCCAGAAACACTAATTAAGTTAGAATTAGAAATTAGGGTTTAATGTTCTTGAGTTTTGGGTATTTTTGATTCACCACGAATTGGGTGTTAAAACTTGGTCATTACACTCTCACAACATCTAAGACTTACCGTAAAAACGCTTGGTGCAATTCCTATGGCTAGAAATCATATGCAATTCATAAACTTTAGGGTTTTGACTTTTACGCGTAAACCGCTTTAACAAGTTTTCATGCCTTAATTTGTCTTAAAATGAATATATGTGTCAAGATTGATGATATGATGATTTTATTTCGTGCTTGCTACCGTATAACTCGTAATCAAGGTCATTGCAACTCTACGCATAAGGATCACCTTACGCGTAGAAAGTTATGTGTAAGAGAAATCTTACGCCGTGAATCGCTACGTAAGGTTCTACAAAGGACTACGCCAGATCCCGTGAAGGATATGCGTAAACAAGGACTCTACGCATAAGGTCTACTATTTAGTGCAAGCCTTACGCTAGTTTTATATAACGCCACGCAAGCTCTACGCATAAGGTTATCTGTTCTACGCAGTAACATTTCTTACGCTGAAGACGATTCCTACGCTAAGCTTGTGCCTACGCATATAACCCTCGCTTACGCGATAAGCTACCATCTACGCATAAGCCTTGATCAATCCTTCATAATGAATTGCTGCAAACTTGTATATAAATGAATCATAACGCCACTAAACCAATAATGTCACTAATAAACTTAATCGTTCAATATGTTGTGTGAAATAAGTGATAACATAAACTTTAAAACTTAAAGTTAACTAACTCACTAAACTTATCACGACGTCATTGGACTATTAGACAAACAAGTGACTTTGGACTCAGAATAACCATTGACTTTATAATGCTCAATAATTAGACATTAAAACCTTCTCAGACTAACATTATGTCTTTCGATATGTTGGTTCTTTTGGCTAATGTTATTTCGATCATGACATGGTCGCCAAATGAATGTGGATGCACCCGAGGTTCTCACAATTCCATATCTTTCCTAATGGCTATCCAAGGAAGATTGGAAAGAACAATCTAAGAGTTGACTTTGATACCCTCACATGCTCGTAGTCTTCTTGCTTGATTGTGTGGATATTCTAAAGAATCATCCCTACCGTAACATGCTCTCACTCGCTATCGCTCCGAGATCTACATTCAACAATTCGAATTCAATGCAAAGGATCAAAGGTCAAAGTGCGTGATCTGGACGCCAATCACAAACAAGATCACCATCACACATGCGCATCTACGGCCGTTCTTCTAATTCTCAAATCTAGCCAACCGACTTCTATGCCACACCTAACAAGAGACAGCTCAAATTCCCGATTGATATTGGCTATGATGAAGCTTCATGAATAATCACTAAGCACTCTCATGTGGAGCTTAAGAACATTCCTCAACCGTGGAGAACCCTCTATATCATCATTACCAAATTGCCTTCGTCGATAGTGGCTATGAGCATCCTAAGCTCATAGAACTACAAATCTTCTGGTCATTAATCAACAAAAAGAACATCGAAATTGAAGCATCAGTATGGGAAGACATGATGTCATTTCTCAAGAAACTTGGCTCAAAGATTCCCTATGTCAGATATACAAAACTGTTGATCCGTAGAGCACTTGGACTTCATCCCGATATTCCCAAGAGGCTCAATGACCCCATAATCACGATATGTTGACCGAGCCTACCCTATCACGAGTCAAGGAATCGCCAACAAAGAAACAGGTGCCGTGGTTACCCGATCACCTCTCACTAATGAAATCAAAAAGCTCGAGACATACAAAAGGTATCCGTAGCGAAGAGAAGGCAAAGTTGGTCATCTCGATGAGAAGTCTTCCGTACACCTATAAGGAAAACCGTAAGAGGAAGTGCAGAAGTGCCGCAAGCATCGAGAGTCGAGGATGTTCCCGTGAGGAATCCTCCACGAAAGAGGACAATTCCCACCAAGGAAGCTGCCTATTCCCGCATCTAAGCCTCGAACCGCAGAAAGCTAATGGATGAGGACTCGAGGGTACCGCATAGATGAAGAGACTTTCTACTCTAAAACCGCAAAGATGACACTACAACAAAGATCTAAACCTCCTAGTCCTCCAAATTGATCAAGGAAAAGGGAAGACTCAAAGATTGTGCCTTATGAAGAAAGCTCAAGCTCGATGAAGAGCAACGGATAAATCATACAGAAGAAGTTCAAATTCGCTAGACTTCAACACGCTGCACAACAATTTGCTCAAGAACAAAGGGGTGGCCCCGAGGGTCGAGTGGTGGAGCCTCAACCTTCACCGGTCCCCGAGCGCGTTAATCAACCCGATAAGGGATCCGTGCCACCACTTTGGTACAACAACAAACACATGGAGGACACTCTTGAAGAACCGTAACTGGAGAAGTTTAGAAAGTAAAAGCCGATGAAGAACGCAGCCCAAAGCCAAAGCCGATGAACAAGCTAAACCGAAATGAAGAAGATGTTGAGTATGATACGTTTCTTCTAGATAGTCCTACACCGCCAAAGGAAGAAACTTCGAGCCACCAAAGGACCCGGACTCTCACATCATTCATCATCATCGATTCATCTTCACTCTTCACCACCACCATCAAAGAAATCAACCAAATCATCATCCAAATCCATGAAGAAGCCAACTCCATCTTGGATCTCTCAATCAAAGAATCGAATCGTAAAGCCGCCAAAAGAGTCGAAAGAAAGACATGCTCTAGAAAGTGAATTTCATTGCCGACGATAACGATCTTCATGATGAGAATGACAAGATGAAAGTCGAAAGGGAGTATGTACAGAAGCTTATGAAGGATGATCTTCAAGGGAGCATGGACGAAATGATCAAAGGATACTCTCACAAGTTCCTAATGGAGGTCGTTCAAACTCCGACAAAGGAGATGTATACCGCATAACCTATCCAAATCTCTTACATTTAGCCAAGCAAGTCATGAAATCAACTCCGATGAGTTTGAGCATCAATCCGCTTGAAACTACAATCTTCTCGATGATGAATTGGTGAACCGCTGGTAGCGAAATGTCAAACGCCGCAACGCTTTGCCTCCCATGAAGCTAAACTGTTTGAAGCATTGCTGTAATACCAACTCAAGTCATCATTCAGAGAAGAGGTCAGAAGGCCTAAGCGCTCAAGAGATGATGATGATAAAGATCGGATAAGGATAAAGAGCCCAAACGCACAAAGAAGTCCGTGAATCATCCTCTATTTAGTACTCGATGCAACCTCCACCCCAAAGGACCTCGCCAACAAAGATCCCTCCTCCCTCTTCACAGATAAACCTCATGATTTCGGAGACACCACCCTGCACTTAAAAACCGTGACCACTTTGAGTATAATGGGGTGACGATGAAGAATACCATGAGCCCCAACAAAACCCGCCTCCTCGCCAAAGTACGTAAAACCGTAACCCTCATCTAGGCCTAAGAAACGAAAAGAAGGCTTCTGCGACGACCCTATCATGGCTAGATGAAGATAACAAAGAGGAATTTGAATGGTTTTCTACACTTGTCAATTCCACTCCCTACCCCTCGAAGGTCAAGATCCGTAGACGGTAATACATTGGAGCATGCTAAATTACTGCAAGAAAAATTCCGAGTAAAGAAGATGACGAAATTTGAGTTGAAGCGAATCAAGAATGAAGCTTTTCAAATGTTCAAAGATAGCTCCGAAAGTGCCATTGAGGTCGAATATCACCTAGAAAACATTGCTCAAGCTATGTCTAACAACATGGATTGGCTCAACCCATAAGCAAACATCGACTTTACAAAACGGACAACCCTCCATATTACACCGACTGGTCTAAACCACTACCAACAATCGGCCAACCAAATGAGCCTCGAATTCCATTCCGATATTTCTTCAACAAAGACTTGGATTTCTTCTACACGGTGGCGATGGTTCTAGGAAATACGCTACATCTTTGACACTTCCATTCCTAAGCAGCAATATACTCTAACTGCATAGCCATCGAGGAAAGATCTAACCACTTGTTCTCCAACAACGTGGAAGAGTATGACCGTGATGCAATGTATGGGATTCATCATTGGCCGGAACGCTGAAGAATCTACTACAAGATGCCGTTCGTAAATCTCAACATGAAGTATCAGCATAAAGAGTATCGCGCCTTCAAACACGCTTGATCTTTCATCCAAATGGGACTACACTTTTCTCAAGAAGATTGTGGTCAAAAGGCAAGACGAAAGGGATTATGCATTCTCTGAAGCCGACTTTGAGAATTTGTCTATCAACGACAAGACATGTACAAAGCCAAAGTGGTCGTATGAGACAATTCTCCACCGGTACAACGCGGAATTCATCAAGTCGTTGCTCATCTTCATCGACGCGATAGTTATCAAAGAACGTAGAAGATCTCCAGCCTTGTAGTAGAATCTTATCAAACCCGTGTCAACTTCACTCCACCGCAGCTTGATCTTCCCGACATCAACCAGCCCTCACAATATACGCCATCAAAGAAACCATTCGGCGCTGTTTACCGCAGTGAACTTCAAAGAAATTGCTTAATGGCGGTAGAGATCTTCACAAGTTTGGAGATCACACTTTGAAGATGGTTAGGGATGGATTGGCTTATCGGTTGAAGGATATACATAAGAAGATTGGGTCTCCTAAGCGATGGAATTCTCGTGATCGAAGGGATGTGAAGAGGATTATCACGATGATTGATGAACGGTTGTATCGGGGATCACCGTAAGATTGGAAAGCTATGTTGGTGGTCGCACTGTGATTAACATCACCGCTTTCAACGCCCGATTCACACTCCTCGAAACATCTCGACTACCCGTACCCTTGAACGCTTCTTTCATTACAACTTTGGATGTATGATTTATTATGTCAATGGCTTGTGCACACATTACGCTGTACAACCCGTTTGTAAAGAAAGGACCCCCTGTGGTACGCCTACACAATCCTCATAAAGGAGCGAAAGCTTTTACTTTTGAGTAAAACCTATCAAACCTTTCACTTTTCAAGGTTTTGCTCAAAAGAACAAGTACTTTCCTTATGATTTTCAAAACCTCAACCGCTTATATCACTCGTTGAGGGGGAGTACTTGACTAAAATCTTTGTTCACAAATTTTCAATGGTCATTCTTCCAACAACACTGAAATGGTCATATTTATTTCAACTTTTCAAAAATAACACTTTATATGCCATTTTTGAGGGGGAGAAAAATACGTGATAAGAAATTTGTTGTGTTTTACTATGAACTCGTGCAAAAAGACTTCAACCCATGAATTGATGAGATCTTAACCGTTAGTAACTCAAAAAGACTTGTCCGACGGTAATAATTTCAAGCTAGTTCGCTAGTGATGTAAACGTGTCTCTCGCAAAGGACTTGTCCGAGTAGAATGTACCACTCGAGAAACTCTTGGTAGACATGAACCTTGACGGGTTTGACAACCTTCTAGGGTTGTCCACACCTTCAAGATAGTTATTAGAGATAGTTGTAACCTAAAAGTCGACAATGCAACTCTTTAACTATGCCACATAACCGCGTCTCACGGGGAATGTCTATCTTGAGTCGATCAATTCAAGTGCAAGGCTCTTTTCCCTCACAGCATTTTCGCCAAAACTCTAAAGCACATGAGGGGAGTATTTCGATAAAAGATAAAACTCTCACAAGGTTCAAACATGTTTTTCATTTACAAACCTCGTGAGAGATTTTCTTGAAAATGGTTTTATGGCAATGGAGTTATAAGGTGATTAAGGTTAGGAATAACCTACCTATGATCCGCCAGAGTCGAGGGATCTACCCAAGGACACTACCAATAGTTAGAATTTAGAAGTCCTTAGGTATGATTCTAAAAAGGAGAAATGAGAATCGGAGAAAGAAGGAGTTGAAGAATTAAAAAGAAATGCAAAGAAAAAAGGTGAAAAGAAATATTCCATTATTCAACTTAGGCGCATAATCGGTTCAATTCATATGCTACCGATGTCACTAGATGACACCGGTATTGAAGATTAAAAGTCGTCATGGACCCAATGACGCATGCACTAAACCTTCTTAGTCACTCAAGTTTCTCTCTACGTAAGCTTGTTTCATTCTCACAGAAACCCTACGTGAAACTATCGGCTTTCTCTTAGAGATTGCTGGTATTGAAGAAGGAGACCCTCTCCCTAGTCTCCGCTCAGGAAAACCAAAACGCACTATTGAGTCTAGAGCCGAGTCTAGAGCCACTAGATTCATCAAAAGATCTCTTAGGTACACTTGACATTTCATCACTTGATGCTCAACAATAAGAACATCAATGGTACGTTATCGAGTCCTTCACATATCTTAGCAATCTGTCGAGAACATTTATGAGAGGTTCACAATTGTGATCCTCAGTGATTGAATGGAAACTCGCCGTGGTCAACATCAACAAACGCCTCGACAGGAGGTCGCCTGTAACTCCTGGACTACGCTTAGTGGTCTCAAACGGTCTATAGTCGTGGAGGTGATGCTTCGTGTACCTCAATGACTCATCCAACCGTAGAGTGTACTTCGTACATCGCGTTATCTCACTTGTGGGACTCCGCTCGTAAACGGCCTTTGTGAGAATTAGAGTTGTGTTTTCACACTATGCCGTAACACTCTCGGTTCAAACTTGTAAGTTTAATCCGCTTATTACTAACCTTTTCATGTTTTCTTCTTATGGAAGCTCGAGCGGAATGATCGTATGATTCTTCGCATGCTCATACCAACATCATCACTAATGGAAGTTCTATCTAAAAGCAACACAAAGTCAAATGATTCTTCACAAACCAAAGAATCTACAAAGTTAAAGACTTAAAGAACTTCATCAAGACTAAAATCCAACGCCAAAAGGCGATGAGCCGTTGAAGAATGACGGAAGACACCGTAGCAATGAAGCGCACTGGAGGCAGACTTGATGCAGACAACAACAACACACTATCACAACCATCACAAAGAACAATGACCAAAGAACAAAGACTAAGATGACGCCAAAGCGTAACTGCTCAAAGAAGACAATTTCTCTACACCGAGAGATTGTTCGATTCAAGACAATCCTCTCACAAGAAAGAAGAATGTCAAGACGCCAAAGCTACTATTACATTCAAGCACTTCACACCGCTACATTCATTCATCACTAACACTTTGGGGAGATTGTTGGAATCACTCCTAAACCTAAATCAAGTGTTAGTGATTCACATGTAATAGTTAGCTTAATTATGGCCTTTATGTTTGTTATTAGCCTTAGGCTTATGTAGAAGGCCCATAAGCCTAGGCCTAGTCCAATAAGGAAAAGGATGGGAACTAGGAGTGTTGCCCTAGCTTCCCTCCTATAAATACCCCTTGTAAACCTTCATTTGAAGGTTGGTTGTTCAATTCATTTCCTTTCACTCACATCTACGCATAACTGGTCGAGTCTATTATGTGTGTGTTTGGTTTATTGTTCAATCGCCTTTATCTCTTTCTATTAAGCTTGTGTTGTAAATCTAGTGACCTATCAACCTCTTTGATAGTCTTTCCTAGGTGCTTACGCCAAAGCGATGGAGGTTTGATCTATTCTCAAGCCTATGGTAATCTATGTACTAGGACCGGTTAATGAGTGTTTATCTTCTATTTCCAACTTGTTATATTTCATATACACCCGAGAGATGTGAGTATCCAAACACCCCATGCAAGGTGCTAGTATGTATTCGTGTTTGTTAATGACTTTTATGCTTATATGTGTTGTGGACTGTTTTAAACCAATGCTTCATGCATGACCCCTAACTTATAAATTAATTAAAGCACATTGGCTTGAGGACAAGCAAATACCAAGTGTAGGGATATTTGATAAGGTTTAAAAATGTACCTTTTGAGGGTCGCTTAAGCCCTTATTTGATCACTTTTGTATCCGTATTACTTAATATCGCTTCTTTCACTTTTAGGTCTCTTGAAGGCAAATTGTCGTGAATGGCACTTATTTGGACCTAAAAGGCGCTGATATAATGAAGAAAATGGCCAAAGTCAAGAAATCAGACATTCAAGCTGCTGAAGTATTAAGGTGACAATACTGCTTAATCATGACGCCGCTTCGAGCATTTTGTGACGGACATAATCCAAATTTCTTATTTTCAAGTGACGTGTCAAGCTTTAAAAGAGTAGCCCGTCGCTAACCGCCTAGATTTGATCCAT
>OU343216.1:50092550-50132920 GCA_910596185.1 Chrysanthemum makinoi | reverse complement strand
CAAAAATTACTTAGCAGTTATGTAATTGAAAGAGATAATTGTGTAAGGGCTAGGTCTGAGGTAGCAGGTTATCAAATAACCTTAGAGACAATGGAAGCCAAAATTTTAACACATGAAAATAATGAAATGGCATGGGCTGAAAAGTATGAACAACGGGATTACCAGTTAAAATTAAGTGAATGGAAACTAAACTGTAAGATTTCTGAAATTGAGAAACTGACTAAGGAGAGAGATGATTTGTTAGCAAAGTTTGCTGCTTGGGGAGAATCTGGACTTTCTCATGTTAGTTATGTTGAAAAACAGAGAAGAGCTTACATTAGAACTGGTCTAGGTTTTGGTATGGATTTTAGTAAAATAGAGGAAACCCCATCTAGTGATCAGGATGAATTTGATTTTGAGGATATAATCACTAGTGATGATGAACTCATTAATTATGTAGACACATCTAGCAATGAGGGATCAGTAAGTGAAACACCTCCTGAGTTTAAGAAAGATAATGGTTATCATGCAGTCCCTCATCCCACTGGCAGTCACCAACCCCCTAGGCCTGATGTTTCTCATTTTGGAGTAGACAGTTTAGAGTTTAGGAAAAAGCTTATTGGTCAATCTAGGTCTGAAGCCCCAAAAGAAACTGTTGAAACCCCTAAAGATAATGTTCAAAGTCAAGCAGTACCTTCAACTCAAAGTACTGCTCCATAAGCAGTACCTTTAGGAAAACCTTTTCAAAATACTGCTAAACCTTTTTGGGATAATTTTGGTCAAAACAGTTTTCATCATTGTTGGACCTTAAATCTATCAACCTTATCACACAAATACCCACGTTTTGCTTAGAACACGTTAACACACAAACACAAACTATGCGTGAATATGAAATAAAGATGAGAAAGATGGTGACTTGATGTTATATGAACCGTGTATGTATGAATAGAAAGATGAAAACAATAAGTTGTATATTCCAAAGAAAACACACACACACACACTCAAGCACACACCTCAAATGACTCATTTAAGGTGTATTTATACTACAAGTAACTTGATGCCCTAAAGGCTTTCTATGGGCTTCGTGGGCTTGGACATGGGTTGGATTGGATATTTGGCAAGCTTATCATAACTGGTACCCATTTAGCTTAGTCCAATCCACGAGCCCGTTGACTATTCTATCATGATATCTAACACACGTTACAAAGTTCCTAAATGTGAATGACCATCACTTCTAATAAAAACTATTAAGGCTAACAATCTCCCCCTAAGGGGTGGTCATTCAAATGATGCTCCACTTGATTAGGTCTTTACTTTTCTCGAGCTTGAACTTTGTGTGTAGATATAGAATAGTCTTGATTCTTTGTTCCTTCATGCTTTGTGATCAGTTAATGTGGTTGTCTGCTGTTGTCAACTTCGTTGGTTAGGTATCTCCACGTCTTTCTCCACCATGCTCACACTTCTATTTTACTTTTAATTACCAATGACGTAGTTCTCGAGTCTGTAAACTTTATAGATTCTTTGACAATGACGAAGAATCATCTTTAACTTTGTGTAGCCTTTGATTATGATGAGAACTTTCATGTGTTGTTGGTATGAGCATGTGTAGAATCTGCACGATCAATCCGCTTCGGAGCTTCCATAAGAAGAAAACATAAAAATAGGTTAGTAATAAGGGAATTCCGGCACTTACAAGTTTGAATTTCGAGGGTGTTAACAGCATAGTGTGAAAACACGTCTCTAATTCTCACAAGGCCCGTTCCTGAACTGGAGTCCCACAAGTGAGATAACGCGATATACCGAAGTATATCTACAGTTCAGATGAGTCGCTGAAGTACACCGAAGCATCACTTCACGTGAGACCGTTTGAGACACACTAAGCGTAATCCACGGGGAGTTACCGAAGTGACTACCGTCAGTGGCGCTTGATGTTGACCCAGCAGGAGTTTCCATTCAATCACTGAAGATCACAGATGTAAAACTTCTCATGAATGTTCTGGCAGATTGCTAAGATCTGCGTAGGACTCTAGAATATATCACTTGTGTCCTTATTGATGAACAACAAGCAACGTCATGTCAAGTGTTCCTATGAGATCTTTTGATGAATCTCGTGGCTCTAGACTCAATAGTGCATTTTGGTTTTCCTGAGCGGAGACTAGGGAGAGGGTCTCCTTTTTCAATACCAACGATCTCTAAGAGAAAGTCGATAGATTATGTAGGGTTCCCAGTGAGAATGAAACAAATCCTTTTAAGAGTAATTGAGAGGCTAGAAGGTTTAGTGCAATGCGTTACTGGGTCCATGACGTCTTTGTCTTCAATACCAGTGTCATCTAGTGACAACCGTAGCATGAATTGAACTCGGTTTACGCCTAAGGTTGAATATGGAGGGCTATTTCTTTTCACCCTTTCTTTTACATTTCTTTTTAATTCTTCAACCCCTTCTTTCACCTTTCTCACATTACTCCTTTTTTCAATCATTCCTAAGGACTTCTAATACTAACTATTTGTGATGTCCTTGGGTAGATCCCTCCGGCTCTAGCGGATCATAGGACGAATTTCCTATCCTTAGTCACCTTATAACTCCATGACTGTCCCATGTTGCCATAAAACCTTTTCTTGAAAATCTCACCGAGTGTTTATGATAGAAAACATGTTTGAGACACTCCGAGAGTTTTATATTTTCAGAAACACTCCCCTTCACATGTGCTTATAAGTTTTGACAGAAATCTGCACATAGAGGGTAGAGTTCGAACTTTTTGAATTGATCGGCTTATGATAGACAATTCCCATGAGACACGGTTACGTTGCCTAGTTAAAGAGTTCCATTGTCAGTTTTTAGGTGACAACTAGCTCTAATAACTAACTTGAAGTTGTAAACACTCCTTGAAAAGGAGGTTAGACCCATGAAGGTGCATATCTATCACAAGTTTCTAGAGATGGTACATTTATGACTTAGATTCCGTTAATTCATTGGTTTCGTCTGAGTCGAGCTCATTTTGAGATTCAAACAATGATCATTAAACTTTTTGATCAAATTTTAATCACGTCTCCTCCCCCTCAAAAATAGCATATTCGTGATATTTTTGATATAAACGGATTAAACAACATTTTAGAATCTTTTGGGGAGACAAACGGATTTGATTTAAGCATGAATTTGGAACATTTTTTTTTTGTTTTATACTCCCCCTTAACGAAAGCATATTTTTCATACAGAAAATTTAGAATCAATTAAGGGTTTTAGAGGGAGTTATCTTGAGCACAAAATATTTTGAAAGATTTTGAAAATCTTTTTGAACAATCTTGAAAAGGTGCTCAAGATGATGATGATTTCTCACCAGTTTTAAATGTAGTGCACTGAAGCGTACACTTGATTTTTTCTATAAAAACACGAGTTTTGATTTGAAAATAATCAAAAGTCATCATTTTAGTCCGGGTTTCGTACTGAAGTATACGAAAGCCATTATTATGAAGAAATTTTGAGAAACGACATGTTTTAGAAAACAATAAAAGAACTCTCGCTCAAGCATCTGTACATACCCGTATCATTGTTGAATGACATTTCTAGAAATGTACAGAATATCGATTATACGAGAGACATGTCTTGAGAAGAATATTTTTGGATTTTTGATTTTATATTGTTTTTGTATTTTTTGAAAGTTTTATATTTTTATATTTTTTTTTTGTTGGTTTTTCAAATTTTGTATTTTGTTTTTCAAAAATATTTACAGCGAAGCTTTTGGAAAATCATTTTCAAGAAGATTCGAGAAGACATTCTAACTCCTCAGGGGTTAGGCTTCGCATTCCAATTCGTCGAACTAAATTGTCAAACCTTTCTTTTGGAAGGGCTTTAGTAAATAGATCGGCGAGTTGGTAATCAGTCTTCACGAAGAATAATTCAACAGTACCATTTTCGACGTACTCTTTGATGAAGTGATAGCGGACACGGATATGCTTAGTCTTTGAGTGATGAATAGGATTGCATGATATGGCTATGGCACTTTTCGAGTCACAATACATAGGTATTTTATCAAAAGTAAAGCCATAATCTATGATTTGTGTTCTCATCCATAGAACTTGAGCACAACACGCAGATAGAGATACATACTCAGCTTCAGCGATTGAAAGTGCAGTGCAATCTTGTTTCTTTGAAGACCAGCTTACTAACTTTTCACCCAAAATTGTGCTCCTCCGGATGTACTTTTTGTCGTAACTTGGTCACCTGCGTGGTATGCATCTGAAAAGGCAATTAGATCAAATCTGGATTCCTTCGGATACCAAAGTCCTATGTGAATGGATGTCTTCAGGTACCGAAAGATCCGTTTAACCTCTTTGAGGTGCAGTTCGGTAGGCTTTGCCTGAAACCGTGCTAATAAGCAAACAACAAAATGAATATTTGGTCGACTAGCAGTGAGGTACATGAGAGAATGATGAGTGTCTAAATACTCATCATTTGTGTTCCTTCTACACTGCAAAAACAGTCAAAAACACTTTGAAAAGTCTCAAAAAGACAGAAAAAAATATTTAGACTGTGTTTTATTCAATAATTGTAAAAATATAGTACCTAGTTATTCAAAACATGATAATTTTTCATAAAAGGCCCTCAGGGATTTTCAAGTTGTCAAAATTAGCCTTATAAAGCTCAGTTTTGCAAAATGGCAACTTTAGTCCCTGAAATTTCAAAGATTGACAGAATTTACCCCTGGACATTTTAAATTGAAAAATTAACATTTTTAGTCCTTTGGTAATTCTAACTTGTCAAAAATTGGTCCTTGTAATACTTTTGGAAAATTGCAGTTTAAGTCCTTGGATTTTTGGTATTTTACAAAAATAGTCTTTGGAAATGAAAAAAAAAATGGAGAATACTTAATTTGGTCCTTGTACTATTGAAGATTGGCAAGATTGGTCCTTGGAAAACGTTTTCAGAAATACATGAGTGGTCCCTGGATTTTCAGAATAGACACCTTTAGTCCCTTAAATGATTTATGGATCCAAATTAAATCCTAAGTCCATGTTATTACTAGTCCAAGCTCAAACCCATCTTTTACCCGGTCCAACCCGTTTCCCTACACATCCAACCCAGTCAACCTTCCCGCTCACCCTTTTCCCTCCAAATACCACCTCCACCATTACCAACTCTCCCTGCAACACTCCACCTCCAGCTCAACCTCGCCATACCTTGTCCCCTCCACCTCCACAACATACCAAAGACAATTAATGCTTCTCTCCCCTGCCTCACATAAGTCAACCCAGTTGCTATATCTTTTTGGCGCCAAAAACACAAATCAAGGGCTGAGATTAATTGGACCAATCCAAAGGCTAAAGAATGTTCAGAGCACTTTGTGAGAGCTATAAAAGAGAAAGAAGACAGAAGAAATAAGGGGTCACTGTTTTTAGACCATTTTCTCTAAATTTCTTGTAATCGTTTTTAAGCTTTGATGTTTAAGATATCTGGGTTTCAATTTTATTGTATTGTTTAAGTTTAATCTAGTTTAATTTCAAGGTTCTTGATAATCAATTCCCAGTTTCTGTCTTAATAACTTTTCCCGCCAAATCTGTTCTTATCACAATTCAAGTTTTTAATCTGTTTTGATTATTCCAATTAGTTTGTTTAAGTCATTTGAAGGGTAATGTATTAAATTGGAGCAATGCCAGTCCTTTAATTTCAGTTTTCAAAAAAAAATAAAAAATAAAAAATAAAAAATAAAAAGTAAAAGTCAACAAAAGTCAACTGTTAAGATCATGTTAATCTTAGTGAAGTTTGTGTTTTAAAAGTTTGTTAGTAGAAGTAATTCAGTTTGAAAAAGCTCTTTTCAGTCGAAAATCTAAAGTTTCATGCTCATATTGCTTTTAGAAATCTGTTTTAGCAATTTTAAGAGGTGTTTGGAATAGCTTGTTTCTTGGGTCGAGCTCACCTTTTGACCCATTTTGGGTGTTGAAATAGTTCTAATTAGTTGAAGTGAGTGTATTCATTAAGTGTTTCAACCATGTTCTAAGTGTTCAAATCAGTTGCCATATTTTTTTAAATCTGTTTACTATTTTGCAACTGTAACAGCAGCCTAATCCCTTTTATTTGCCCAGATTTAGGTGACTTTAGGTTAGGTTTAGGATTAGTGAATTGTTGTAATCAGTAGTTAGATATTTAGCTTTCATGTTTTTCTGTCCTAGTTAGGATTTAGTGCTTTTCTTGTAGCTTATTTGTGCCTTGAAGTGTTCATTTCTGCCCCGCCTTAACTGTTTTGCAGTCCAACAGCAAGGCTGCTTCAGCAACTACGTGGACCTCTTAATGTGCTTATTACGTCTTATTTTCAGCTTATCTAGTTCCCTTTTATGCCCATTAGTTTACTAGTTTAGGTTTAGTTGACCCTTTGCTTATTTGTGCTTATTGTTAAGCACAAAAATTGCCCCTCGTGGCCTGTTACAGCAACAGCACCACATCAGCTTATCATGAGCTTATTAGTAGTCTTAGATTGCTTAATTCCATGTTTTAGCTTTAGGATTCCCCTAGCTTAATGTCCTAGCCAACTGCTTATTGAGCCTTTCCAATTTTTTCTTATGTAGTTCTTTTAGCTTATTGTAGATGTTCAATCTGAGTGCTAGCTTATTTCTCTATCCAAACTGTTTTTCATGCTTCATTTTGTGCTTAAAACCTGCTAAGGGGTGTTTGGTTATTGTTTTTGCAAAGTGATTTTTGCCAAACTTTGTGGAATTTTCACAGATTCATAATAAGTCCATTTGAGCTGAAATTTGGGATACAAGATCTTTGGTTGGTCGTGGATTTCATGATCATTTTAGTTTATTTTTAGGAATTTTATAAGCTGGCTTAATGTAGGCTTAAAGTAGCTAGTTTGGGCTGTTTGGCGTGTTGAGACTTGAAATCACGGTCTCGAGCTTTTTTCTGTAGCTTGTGCTTTTAGGTCCCAATCAGTTGCATTAGCTCAATTTAGGTTAGATTTAGGCTGTAGTAGCTTATGGTAGCTTTTGGATAGCTTATTGCTTATTTCAAGTGCTTATTCAAACTGCTTATTTGCCCAATTCAGCTTATTAGTGGGCTTATCTAACTTTTTATATTTTTCCCAGGCTTAGTATAATATTTTAGATTTTCCATAAAATGTCCAGATTTTTCCTAGCTCATTTAGTCCTTTTCTTATTTAATATTAGTTTTTAAGTATTTTTAAATCATTTTTAATTAATAATAAATACATAAAAAGTCTAAAAAATATATTTTCAGTTTTAACATTAGTTTTATAATATTTTAGATTTTTCCAATTTATAATTTCATTTTTTAGGTTAATTTCCTATTTTCTTGTATTTTAATGTATTTTTAAATAGTTAAAAATAGTTTTTAATTAATAATAATTAGATAAATAGTTTTAAAAATAATTTTCTTTCTCCAATAATTTTCTAGTATAATTAGGATTGTAAAAATGTATTTTCCATATCCGTAGGTATTTTACTTCTTTATTTTTACGTTTTATTTCGTACGTTACGTAGTTTTTAATTTAAACGTACGTTTTAGGTTTTAAACGTTAAACGCTTTTTAAAAATAGAATTATAATGACTTCAAAGTCTTTTATAGATTTAATTTCCTTAGTTTAATCACTCGCTCACTCATATTCCTTTTTCTGTCAAAATCACCCGATCACAAACCGTGTTTTGAGTACCATCACGACCTCGTTGGAAAGAACGACCCAGGTTTGCGGTTTCTTCGCAATACTTTAGAACACACACTATAATACATTTGATTAGACGCCCCTCAAAAAGGCGGCTTTCAAATTGGCGCCGCTGCCGGGGAGGTTGTGTGCGTGTTGAAACGGTTTGCAGATTAGTGATCCTGGATATACATCCATTGTATATTTACCATCCTTGTTAATATTCTCTTGTTTTCTTATTATATTATAAAATCAAAACCAAAAATATTCATCTTTACCCTCTTGCCCTTTTTGATTCTTTATCCCGTTACCCTCTATCCATTTGATTCTAACTTCTATTCTCATGGAATCTCTCGACTACGACGAATTCTGGAACGAAGTTGAAAAACTTCATACTTTGTCACAAATGTCAAGAATTCGTGTTGTTCGTGATGATCCATTAATTCTGCGTAGGGAAATGGAACGAGAAACCAGGGGGACAAAGGACCGGTACTTCCTCGATAATGGAAGTGCTAAATACGTCCAACCTACGGTTATCCAAAGATCTAACCCTCAATTGCTCCTAAGCCGTCTAAAATTGATCCTAAACTTTCACAATTTACGGTTAAAAGCAATCATGCAGAATTTAGACCGGTGACTAGCAAGAATAACTTGCCTAATCTTCACGTTTCTCAAGAACCAGAACCGGAGACTATAACGGAAGAGGTGGAAATTGCTAGCTCTCAGAGCACACGACTTGTCCCACCTCCGGATTTTTCAAAATGTTCTTCGAGACTTGATAGTCATTCGGATCACCATGTTGGTTTTGTTGATTCTTTGAATGAACCGATTCCTTCTCATAACTCTCAAATGGAATCGTTTATTCCTTGTGTCGGTTGTGGTGAGCCTCTTTATGGTTCACCATGTCGCTGTGTATGCGTGTAACAGTGTGTGGTAATGATTCGAACGGAGTTGTTTGTTTTGTGGTTCGAGGCATTCATTTGATTATGATCCTAATCCGAACTCATTTAACGACCCCTCAAACTTTTCCAATTACCCACCACAGCCCGACTTATCTTCATATAATCAACATAAATGCTGTGAATTTTGTGGAGGTCCTCACCAAGGATTTGAGTGTCAATCCGGAAGCACGTTTGTCTATGAACAGTTTTTCGGTGATGCTCAGAACTTTGGTTATGACCAATATCCATATAATTCACCAGTCCAGACTCAACATTTTTACTGTTGTGAGAATTGTGGAGGTCCTCACGATAATCTTCAATGTCAACCGTGGAATCAAAATTACTATACTTCCAGTTTTGACAATTTCCAACCTCCACAGCACCATACGGTTCAAACTCCAACTGAGCCGTTGTCTCAAGAAATTTCCCAAGATTTTGAAACCGCAATGAAAAATGATTCGTAACTTTAAGAATCAAGTGAGTGGTGAAAAGACCATGGGAGAATTGCTAGCCGAAGAACGAGAGGCTCGCAATTCTAGGGAAGAATTATTGGTCTTAGAGCATGCATCTCTAAGGCGTTCCCAATTTCTTAAGGCAGCTATGTATGATGATGACGAGGAGAGTTTTTATCCTTTTAAAGATAATATTTCTCAACTCCCTCAGTCTGTTGTTATCACACCCGAGGTTCACACTCATTCTCTGAGCATGGGGGACGAGCATCTTGACACTGTTCCTGAAAAGGAACCGGACGAATTCATAAAGTCTAGTGTTGAGAACCTTGTCCCAATCCCAAGAGAGTCACAGGGAATTCTCGAGCATTTGTGTGATATCCCTACCCTTCTTGTCTTCCCAAAAGATCATGTTGAGATGTTCTCCGATTCTAATGATGACGATTCGTTATCTTGTGGAGCCATAAGTTATGTGGGAATTACCTTCGAGCTTGTCATTAGGAGAAGAGAATGATGAAGAAATAATCCAAGACGAAGCTCTTCGTCTTACATTATTGAATGTTAATCTTCTCATTTCTAGAATCGAGGCTTTTAATGAAAAGCCTATTTCATCTCCTATCCCCATTAAGGATAGTGACATTCTTTTCGATGATTCTATTCCGGAAATGAAAGCCTTCTGTTTTGATAATATGGGAGAGAAGATTAGTGGCTGTACCACTTCTCATTCTCATAATTCTCTCCCCGATCATGAATCATTTACTTTTGAGGAGTTCGCCAGTGAACTCACTCATATCATATCTCCCGGGAGTATGATAATTTCTACTTTGATCTAGACACACCCATAATATGTCTTGATCAAGCGAGCTTAACTGATGAGATTCATGAAACTATGAATTCTCCTATTGAGGATGAAGAGTTAGTCATGATTTTTATCATGATTTTCTTTCTTTTCTTCATATATTCTGTCACTTCTCCTGTTCTTCACTCCTTCGAGAATGAAGACATTATCTTTGATCCCGGCATTTCCATGTACCATTATCTTGAGCCGGGAATATACCTCATCGGTGTGGAACTTTCACGTACTTCAATGTTTATACAAACATCTCAAGTGAAAGTCCGATGGAGATTGTCTCTTCCACTTGCTTCCCCATGAACAAATTAATTCGGGGTCGAGTCAAGCTAGCGACTCGGTAATAAAAAACAGTAGTTAAACATGGGTTTTCACCCGTGTGTACCACCCTAGTGTGGGGGAGTTACCCCCCGCTGTTGTATATAAGTTTTCATATAAAAAAAAAAAAATCACAAAAATAAAAAAATGGCCGTAATATTTCCCTTTTACGTTCTAAGTTTCGGCATAACAGCCGGTACTTTGAATATTGAGGGCAATATTCATTTCTAGTGTGGGGGGGAATTCTCACAAATTTTATCATATAATTATACCACCCAATTCCCCCATTTATGGCCAAAATTTTTTTTTGGAGTAAGTGTTTTGCACTTACTCAGCTTACGGTTATCGATCAGCCATGTCTAATAAACAAAAGGATTGGCTAATCCAGAAGCAAACGGCTTTTGGTAAAGATATCTCAAATCCGTTGACGGCTTGCAATTTGCCCAAAATTGTATGGTGTTCAGCTCACCATATCTTTAATTAGTGAAGAGTTGGCTAGCCCGCAAGTTTATGGCTTGTGGTAAAGGCAGTTGGAAAACCATAATTGGTAATCGACTCACCAAAGATATTTTATCTAAGAGTTGGCTAGTCCAGAAGCAAACGGCTTCTGGTAAAGACAAATCAAATCCGTTGAAAGCTGGTGATTTGCTCAAAATCATTTGGTTATCATTGTACCAAGGTTCTTACTTGAACTAATACAATTGGCTACTCCTAAGTAATGGCTTTTGGTAAAGAGATTCAAATCCATTAAGTTTTCTCAAAAGATTGCTAGGGACTAGCAATAGTTTAGTATGGGGATTGATGAGTGTCTAAATACTCATCATTTTTGTTCCTTCTACACTGCAAAAACAGTCAAAAACACTTTAAAAAGTCTCAAAAAGAGAGAAAAAAATATTTAGACTGTGTTTTATTCAATAATTGTAAAAATCTAGTCCCTGGTTATTCAAAACATGATAATTTTTCATAAAAGGCCCTCAGGGATTTTCAAGTTGTCAAAATTAGCCTTATAAAGCTCAGTTTTGCAAAATGGCAACTTTAGTCCCTGAAATTTCAAAGATTGACAGAATTTACCCCTAGACATTTTAAATTGAAAAATTAACATTTTTAGTCCTTTGGTAATTCTAACTTGTCAAAATTGGTCTTTGTAATACTTTTGGAAAATTGCAGTTTAAGTCCTTGGATTTTTGGTATTTTACAAAAATAGTCTTTGGAAATGAAAAAAAAAATGGAGAATACTTAATTTGGTCCTTGTACTATTGAAGATTGGCAAGATTGGTCCTTGGAAAACGTTTTCAGAAATACATGAGTGGTCCCTGGATTTTCAGAATAGACACCTTTAGTCCCTTAAATGATTTATGGATCAAAATTAAATCCTAAGTCCATGTTATTACTAGTCCAAGCCCAAACCCATCTTTTACCCGGTCCAACCCGTTTCCCTACCCATCCAACCCAGTCAACCTTCCCGCTCACCCTTTTCCCTCCAAATACCACCTCCACCATTACCAACTCTCCCTGCAACACTCCACCTCCAGCTCAACCTCGCCATACCTTGTCCCCTCCACCTCCACAACATACCAAAGACAATTAATGCTTCTCTCCCTGCCTTCACATAAGTCAACCCAGTTGCTATATATTTTGGCCAAAAACACAAATCAAGGGCTGAGATTAATTGGACCAATCCAAAGGCTAAAGAATGTTCAGAGCACTTTGTGAGAGCTATAAAAGAGAAAGAAGACAGAAGAAATAAGGGGTCACTGTTTTTAGACCATTTTCTCTAAATTTCTTGTAATCGTTTTTAAGCTTTGATGTTTAAGATATCTGGGTTTCAATTTTATTGTATTGTTTAAGTTTAATCTAGTTTAATTTCAAGGTTCTTGATAATCAATTCCCAGTTTCTGTCTTAATAACTTTTCCCGCCAAATCTGTTCTTATCACAATTCAAGTTTTTAATCTGTTTTGAGTATTCCAATTAGTTTGTTTAAGTCATTTGAAGGGTAATGTATTAAATTGGAGCAATGCCAGTCCTTTAATTTCAGTTTTCAGAAAAAATAAAAAATAAAAAATAAAAGTCAACGAAAGTCAACTGTTAAGATCATGTTAATCTTAGTGAAGTTTGTGTTTTAAAAGTTTGTTAGTAGAAGTAATTCAGTTTGAAAAAGCTCTTTTCAGTCGAAAATCTAAAGTTTCATGCTCATATTGCTTTTAGAAATCTGTTTTAGCAATTTTAAGAGGTGTTTGGAATAGCTTGTTTCTTGGGTCGAGCTCACCTTTTGACCCATTTTGGGTGTTGAAATAGTTCTAATTAGTTGAAGTGAGTGTATTCATTAAGTGTTTCAACCATGTTCTAAGTGTTCAAATCAGTTGCCATATTTTTTTAAATCACGTTTACTATTTTGCAACTGTAATGTGACCTAATCCCTTTTATTTGCCCAGATTTAGGTGACTTTAGGTTAGGTTTAGGATTAGTGAATTGTTGTAATCAGTAGTTAGATATTTAGCTTTCATGTTTTTCTGTCCTAGTTAGGATTTAGTGCTTTTCTTGTAGCTTATTTGTGCCTTGAAGTGTTCATTTCTGCCCCGCCTTAACTGTTTTGCAGTCCAACAGCAAGGCTGCTTCAGCAACTACGTGGACCTCTTAATGTGCTTATTACGTCTTATTTTCAGCTTATCTAGTTCCCTTTTATGCCCATTAGTTTACTAGTTTAGCTTTAGTTGACCCTTTGCTTATTTGTGCTTATTGTTAAGCACAAAAATTGCCCCTCGTGGCCTGTTACAGCAACAGCACCACATCAGCTTATCATGAGCTTATTAGTAGTCTTAGATTGCTTAATTCCATGTTTTAGCTTTAGGATTCCCCTAGCCAACTGCTTATTGAGCCTTTCCAATTTTTTCTTATGTAGTTCTTTTAGCTTATTGTAGATGTTCAATCTGAGTGCTAGCTTATTTCTCTATCCAAACTGTTTTTCATGCTTCATTTTGTGCTTAAAACCTGCTAAGGGGTGTTTGGTTATTGTTTTTGCAAAGTGATTTTTGCCAAACTTTGTGGAATTTTCACAGATTCATTATAAGTCCATTTGAGCTGAAATTTGGGATACAAGATCTTTGGTTGGTCGTGGATTTCATGATCATTTTAGTTTATTTTTAGGAATTTTATAAGCTGGCTTAATGTAGGCTTAAAGTAGCTAGTTAGGGCCGTTTGGCGTGTTGAGACTTGAAATCTGGTCTCGAGCTTTTTTTCTGTAGCTTGTGCTTTTTAGGTCCCAATCAGTTGCATTAGCTCAATTTAGGTTAGATTTAGGCTGTAGTAGCTTATGGTAGCTTTTGGATAGCTTATTGCTTATTTCAAGTGCTTATTCAAACTGCTTATTTGCCCAATTCAGCTTATTAGTGGGCTTATCTAACTTTTTATATTTTTCCCAGGCTTAGTATAATATTTTAGATTTTCCATAAAATGTCCAGATTTTTCCTAGCTCATTTAGTCCTTTTCTTATTTAATATTAGTTTTTAAGTATTTTTAAATCATTTTTAATTAATAATAAATATATAAAAGTCTAAAAAATATATTTTCAGTTTTAACATTAGTTTTATAATATTTTAGATTTTTCCAATTTATAATTTCATTTTTTAGGTTAATTTCCTATTTTCTTGTATTTTAATGTATTTTTAAATAGTTAAAAATAGTTTTTAATTAATAATAATTAGATAAATAGTTTTAAAAATAATTTTCTTTCTCCAATAATTTTCTAGTATAATTAGGATTGTAAAAATGTATTTTCCATATCCGTAGGTATTTTACTTCTTTATTTTTACGTTTTATTTCGTACGTTACGTAGTTTTTAATTTAAACGTACGTTTTAGGTTTTAAACGTTAAACGCTTTTTAAAAATAGAATTATAATGACTTCAAAGTCTTTTATAGATTTAATTTCCTTAGTTTAATCACTCGCTCACTCATATTCCTTTTTCTGTCCAAATCACCCGATCACAAACCCGTGTTTTAAGTACCATCACAACCTCGTTGGGAAGAACGACCAGTTTGCAGTTTCTTCTGCAATACTTTGGAACACACACTATATTACATTTGATTAGACGCCCCTCAAAAAGGCGGCTGTCAAATTAGCCGCTATCCGGGAGGTTGTGCGTGTTGAAACGGTTTGCAGATTAGTGATCCTGGATATACATCCATTGTATATTTACCATCCTTGTTAATATTCTCTTGTTTTCTTATTATATTATAAAATCAAAACCAAAAATATTCATCTTTACCCTCTTGCCCTTTTTGATTCTTTATCCCGTTACCCTCTATCCATTTGATTCTAACTTCTATTCTCATGGAATCTCTCGACTACGACGAATTCTGGAACGAAGTTGAAAAACTTCATACTTTGTCACAAATGTCAAGAATTCGTGTTGTTCGTGATGATCCATTAATAATTCGTAGGGAAATGGAACGAGAAACCGGGGACAAAGGACCGGTACTTCCCTCGATAATGGAAGTGCTAAATACGTCCAACCTACGGTTATCCAAAGATCTAACCCCTCAATTGCTCCTAAACCGTCTAAAATTGATCCTAAACTTTCACAATTTACGGTTAAAAGAAATCATGCAGAATTTAGACCGGTGACTAGCAAGAATAACTTGCCTAATCTTCACGTTTCTCAAGAACCAGAACCGGAGACTATAACGGAAGTGGTGGAAATTGCTAGCTCTCCGAGCACACCACTTGTCCCACCTCCGGATTTTTCAAAATGTTCTTCGAGACTTGATAGTCATTCGGATCACCATGTTGGTTTTGTTGATTCTTTGAATGAACCGATTCCTTCTCATAACTCTCAAATGGAATCGTTTATTCCTTGTGTCGGTTGTGGTGAGCCTCTTTTGGTTCACCATGTCGCTGGTGTACGTGTGTACAGTGTGGTAATGATATTCGGAACGGAGTTGTTTGTTTTGTGGTTCGAGGAATTCATTTGATTATGATCCTAATTCGAACTCATTTAACGACCCCTCAAACTTTTCCAATTACCCACCACAGCCCGACTTATCTTCATATAATCAACATAACTGCTGTGAATTTTGTGGAGGTCCTCACCAAGGATTTGAGTGTCAATCCGGAAACACGTTTGTCTATGAACATTTTTTCGGTGATGCTCGTAACTTTGGTTATGACCAATATCCATATAATTCACCATCCGACTCAACAGCTTTCTTGTTGTGAGAATTGTGGAGGTCCTCACGATAATCTTCAATGTCAACCGTGGAATCAAAATTACTATACTTCCAGTTTTGACAATTTCCAACCTCCACAAAGACCATACGGTTCAAACTCCACCTGAGCCGTTGTCTCAAGAAATTTCCCAAGATTTTGAAACCGCAATGAAAACACTTGATGATATGATTCGTAACTTTAAGAATCAAGTGAGTGGTGAAAAGACCATGGGAGAATTGCTAGCCGAAGAACGAGAGGCTCGCAATTCTAGGGAAGAATTATTGGTCTTAGAGCATGCAGCTCTAAGGCGTTCCCAATTTCTTAAGGCAGCTATGTATGATGATGACGAGGAGAGTTTTTATCCTTTTAAAGATAATATTTCTCAACTCCCTCAGTCTGTTGTTATCACACCCGAGGTTCACACTCATTCTCTGAGCATGGGGGACGAGCATCTTGACACTGTTCTGAAAGGAACCGGACGAATTCATAAAGTCTAGTGTTGCGAACCTTGTCCCAATCCCAAGAGAGTCACAGGGAATTCTCGAGCATTTGTGTGATATCCCTACCCCTCTTGTCTTCCCAAAAGATCATGTTGAGATGTTCTCCGATTCTAATGATGACGATTCGTTATCTTGTGGAGACATAAGTTATGTGGGGAATTACCTTCCGAGCTTGTCACTAGAGAGAGAATGATGAAGAAATAATCCAAGACGAAGCTCTTCGTCTTACATTATTGAATGTTAATCTTCTCATTTCTAGAATCGAGGCTTTTAATGAAAAGCCTATTTCATCTCCTATCCCCATTAAGGATAGTGACATTCTTTCCGATGATTCTGTTGGGATATGAAAGTGCTGAAGATATCAAAGTACTGAAGATATGAAAGTACTGTAAGCTGAAAAGAACTGGAAGAAGTCAAATAGTCAAAGTACTGCTAAATGACAGAGTCAAAGTACTGCAAGAGGAAGTCAAAGTATTGCTAGAACAAATAAAACTGTTATATTCGTTTATGGAAAGTATTGTAGATTACTTGTCGTACAAGGTTATCAATTGTAAACCGACTAGGATATCCTTGATCCTAAAAGGACTCCTAGATTGGCATTAGAGGTACGATTTCAGAAAAAGAGTTTTAGAGTTTACAAATTAGAGTTTAGAGAAAAGTTCGATTATCTTAGAGTTGTATTAGAGTATCTGCATAATAAGCAGATTTAGAGTATGTTAATAAAGTTTTTCTTCTTAGCTTTATTAAGTAAATTCCGCAGACTTAGTAAAGATTGCTCAGTGTTTCTTTGTTAATAACTTAGGATTTATCCGAAGTTATTAAACCTTAACAAGCTAGTTAAGTTAGTTTGATTAAAGTATATCGATCCAACAAGTGGTATCAAAGCTTGTGTGGAAACTCTGACTAGGAAGAAACCCTACAATATCCAAGATGTCAACTGGTGCATCAACTCCTATCACAAAGTGTATGTTCTAAGTGTCATGATTCTTATCAAAAGTACTTAATGCTTATGTTTTGAACTAGATAATTGTGTTAAGGCTAGGTCCAGGTAGCAAAGTTATCAAATCACTTTAGAGTCTATGGAAGCTAAAATCATAACCCATGAAAATAATGAAATGGCTTGGGCTGAAAAGTATGAACAAAGGATTACCGTTAAAACTTAGTGAATGGAAATTAAACTCTAAAATTGCTGAAATTGAGAAATTAACTAAGGAAAGAGATGATTTGTTAGCTAAGTTTGTTGCTTGGGGTGAAGCTGGTTTGTCACATGTTTCTTATGTTCAAAAACAAAGAAAGAGCTTATCTTAAAACCGGATTAGGTTTTGGAATGGATTTTAGTAAGATAGAAGAAAACCAATCTAGTAATCGGGATGAAGGTGAGTATGAGGATATAACCACTAGTGATGAAGAACTCATTAATTATGTAGATACATCTAGTAATGATGGTTCATTAAGTGACTCACCTCCCGCATATAAGAAAGCTAATGATTATCATGTCGTTCCACATCCTCGCATTCATCAACCCCTTAGGCCTGATGTTTCTCGTTATGGAGTAGACAGTCTAGAGTTTAGGAAGAAGCTTGTTGCTCTATCTAGGTCTGAGAAACCCAAAGAAACTGTTGAAAACAATGTTCAAAATCCAGCAGTGCCTTTAAAACAAAGTATCGCTCAACAAGTAGCACTCTCGTGAAACCTTTTCAAAACAAGATCTTGCTAAACCTTTTTGGGATAATTTTAGTCAAAACAGATTTTATCAGTCGTCAAGAAGGCCAAATAATTTTGTGCATAGACACAAAAGAATTCACTTTGGTCATATGGGTCAAAAGCTGTGTTTTGTGTGTTATAGTCCTACTCACTTAATCAAAGATTGTGACAAACACTCGGAATATCTAAGCAAGTTTCCAAGGAATAAGTCCACCAATCGAGAGACCTAAAGAACACAAACCGCTTTGGACAAATTCACATAGGGTTAATCACGTAAACTTCACACCGCACCATAGATACCCACATCGAGAAGACCTTTCAAGATCTCACAAGACTTTCCAAAGTACGCCATAAACAAGGTAATCGATAACCCTACTTGGGATAGAAATTCTAGGAGATCTCACTATCAACCTAGAAGGTATCATAATTCATATAGGGGATCTAGATCACAGAACCAATTAAAACCGAATGGGTCAAAAAGGGAAAGTACTGCAGAGGACGGCCAAGACTTTCAACCAAAAGTGAATCGATGTTTTTGTGATGACAGAAAAAAGAGATATGTGTTGAAAAACCAAAGAAATTTTGAAAATCCACATGTTTTGAATAACAAGATAATTCTGGATCATGCTTTAGAAAACAATGGAGATTATGTACTCAAAGAATGTGAGTATGTCACTCCACAAGGGGAACACAAGTCAATAATGGCTTGGGTTCCTCAAAGCAACTAACTTTTTCATCTTATTAGACAGGCAACCCACAGAGGAGCTTAAAGATCATTTTATTGTTGATAGTGGTTGTTCTGAGCATTACAGTGGAGACAAGGAGTTTCGTCGATGATTTGAAGTATGATTAACTACTAAGCTATGTTTAAGGGGAGGACTATAAGGTGTTAGGTATAGTCCTGTGTATTGCTTGAAGGGAGGATGTTTGTGTATTACTTACTTTATATGAAGGTTTTGGCAAAGTAATCATTTCCGAAAGTACTCGCTGGGAAAGTCGCTTGGGAAAGTATCGCTTATGTGGAAAGTACTGTTTGTCGTATTAAAGTAATCGTTCCAACGGTAATATTGGAGGGTAATTAAAGCCAACGGTTATTTTATTTTGGACAGTGATTTTTCAAAATCCTACCTATAAATAACAACTTTCCATTTTCCTCTCACATTATTCATTACCTCTTTTCCATACTTATCTTCCAATTACCATCTCTTTATTATTCGATATAATCTTTCTATTGTGATTACTTTTTCAACAATGGCGAATCGCTTAACTGTTTCAAGCACAATATGGTGGCTAATTTGATAAGATGAGGCGAATGTGGCTTTCTATGATATCATTGATTATCTAGTTGGGTCGCCTATTAGTTATTCTCTTTTAGTTGAGCTTTATGTTATTGAACCATGGATTCAAGAATTTTGGGCTAATGCTAGAGAGAATATGGAGGAGGATGAAGATTATATTAGATCCTCGCTTTGGAAAGACGATCAAGATTACGTGAGGTCTCCATTCGTGATGCTTTATTATTTGGAGATGAAGAAGGGGCTATTAGATTTGCCAAGCAACTGATTTGGGATACTTTTCGTAATTTGGGCTATGAAGGTTCTTTGATTGAACAAACTTTTAAGAAGGCATTATTCTGTCCTCAATGGAAGTTTTTGATTCATGTTTTGCTCCATTGCATAAGTTCTAAAAGCACTTCTTGGGAGCAGTTTGGGTCACATATTGCGTCTGCAGTGTTTGTTTGGCTTAGCTACGCATGTAGTATTTAACTTTTCACTAACTTATTTTGGATGGAATGCTCTCTCATATATCATCTGGGGCAACTTGGTTGATGTATCCAAGGTTTATACAGGGTTTCTTGAACAAGCATTAATCGATGTTCCAAAACCTGCCGCTTTACTACCTGCTATTGTGCAACAACCTAAAATCTATACTTTCATGGCTAGGAGAAGTAACTTGTTTAGAGGAGGAGATATTCCTTTAACACCATCCATGATGGAAATTGTACAAGTCACTCGTGATGCGTGCACGTGATGAAGAAACTGAAGGTAATGCTACGATCATGGTACTCGCTTCACAAGGTAATCGCACTGCAAAGTACCGCTTCGTGAAGGTACTGCTTCGTTACAAGGTGATGTTTCTTCGGTCCCGAGGTTCAAGCAGAAATTGAGAAAACGCGCTACTCCATCTTCTCGAAGTTCTATTCCGCTTTTGAGGGGCATTCACAACCTCAAGGTAATGCTCATTCTATACCTCGTGAAGATTTGACGTTAGATAACTATGCTTTGACAAGGGAGCTAGCTAGGTTAAACAAGACTGTTGCACGTCAAGCTAAAACAATTAGGAAGTTGAAGCGTAACTATTTCTGGTTGAGAAATTTTGTTAAACCATATATTCAAGGTTTCAACTTATGGGTTAAGGAGGAAAATAAACGTCGTAAAGCTCTTCAAAGGAATTAAAAGAAAAGACGGTTCCTCAACCATCTTCTGTCAACTTGGGGAGGAATTTAGAAAAGGAAAATTTGAAAGAAGATGTTATGAAGAAGAAAGAGTCTGAAGAAAATATTACAAAGAAGAAAGAACTTGTAAGTATTGGTTCAGATTCTGAGGAACAAGAATAAGTACAAGTTCAAAGTAATCGGTGTTCAAGGTATTGAACATCAAAGTGGTGTTCAAGGTACCAACATCAAAGTAATCGATTTTCATGATACATCAAGGGAAGAAGTAATAACTCAAGGGTATTAAATTTTGATGAAGAAGTCGGGTCCTTCTACATTTGTTAGAGAAGAAGAGGAGGAAGCTACTTACATACCTATTCATTCAGCTAGTGATGATGAATTAATTGCTACATTATTTGATTTGTCACAATCAAGAGGATGAGTTACTATTAGAGAAGCACAAGAAGAAGAACAACCAAGAACCCTGATCAACCCTGCAATTGATCCAAAAGACAAAGGAAAAGGTGTTCGGTTGAGACTAAGAAAAGAAGCTCACTTTGGCAGAACTTAGAGCATTTGAAGTGGCTAGGAATGAGTCAGCCGCTAGAAAAGTTCAAGAAAAATTAGATGCTAAAGACAGAGAAGAAAAGAAGCTCAAGAAGCTAAAGACAGAGAAGCGTACTCAAAAGGTGCAAGATGAGTTAGATGTCGAAACTATCAACCTTTACAGCTACCAACACCGTTAGATTCATGTCAAGAAGACCTAATTTAGCTAAAGAAAGGAATGCAATGATGGCATATTTAAAAGGCAGAGGATTTAAAGGATTGCAAAAGCTAAATTATGTGGATGTGAAAAGATTATATGATGTCGAGAGAGAGGCTTATAAGAAAGATGTTGCAGGCATTAAAGACTTTAGAGAAGAAACTTATTGGATGAAGCTTGAAAGGAAGAAAAGCTTAAAGAGGAAAAGAAAAACTGATGTTACAGATATTCAATTTTCAAAGAAAGAGAAGGTTGAATTAAGATCTGAGACTAGTGATGAATTGAAGAATTATCTCAGAGTGGTAGATTTTGATTATACCAAGTAAGATGATGATTTAAAGATGAACAGATCAAAGATCAAGTACTTTTAAAGTTGTGAAAACCAAGAATGAAGAGTACATGGTTTTTCATAAGGAAGATAAAAGTTTTAAGGTTTTCAAAAGGTTATAGGATTTGTTGCATGTTATTGATAGAGTAGATCTATTCTACTTATATCAAGTTATAAAGGTGTATTTTGAAGATCATCCATTAGAAGGTATTGGATTGGTTTTACATGGGGATCTTGTAACTATGTGGGAAACTGATGAAGAAAGTACCGATGATATTTGGAAGGATCAAGAAAACTGGAAATAGTTTGTC
Organism: Chrysanthemum makinoi; assembly: GCA_910596185.1. NCBI lineage: Eukaryota > Viridiplantae > Streptophyta > Magnoliopsida > Asterales > Asteraceae > Chrysanthemum > Chrysanthemum makinoi. The sequence continues at coordinate 50,111,488 of OU343216.1, read as the reverse complement.
GGAGATTCTTTGACGAACTGGAGTTCATGTCCTGAGCTAGAAAATGGAACAATGATTCACATGTTTGCGAAAGAAGATATCCTTACAGTTGATCTAATGAGAAGAATGCTTGAACATGGTTTGGAAGTAGAAGAGGATGATGAAACTGCTTGCATGGTGATTAATTTGTTTATAGACTGGACTACCATTGCTGAGAATGATCTTTAACTGGTATGAATTTTATTTGAATAAATGCTTTTGATATATCAGTACTTTTATTCAAAGTACTGATCCGATACATTTCTTTCATCAAAGTATCGTTTGATGAACTAATCCCGCTTAAATGACTTTTAGAAGAAAGCTTTTTGCTTAATAATAAATATTTTTGAAATAAAGGTTGAATAAATGGGTTTTGTGATGATAACATCAATAGGTTATCAATCCACCATGGTTACAAAAAGGATTGACTAATCCATGAGCAAACGGCTCTGGTAAAGATATATCAAATCCGCTTTTAGTTGTCAACTTGCTAATAAGTTGGATGGTCATCAACTCACCATATCAATAAATGTGAAGAGTTGGCTAGCCCACAAGAAATGGCTTGTGGTAAAGGAAGTGGAAAAACCATTATTGGTAATTAGTTCACCATTAGATAGAAGAACTAACTAGTCCGTAAGGTACAAAACTTTTGGTAAAGACTAAACAAATCTGTTGATAGCCGGTGATTTGCTAAAAATCATATGGTTATCAATGTACCATGGTCTTACACACCAAAACATTTGGCTACTCCAAAGATAATGGCTTTGGTAAAGAGTTCTAAATCCATTGAATTTTCAATGATTCACTTTGAAAGTGATGAGAATAGTATGCAACTTAAACTGAATCACTGTACAAATTGTCATATGTTGCCGTGTTGCTGAAAAGATGGAGATTACCGGATCTGCCGTGGAAGATAACAATTCTAAAGAGATACTTTGAAAAGCAATTCTACAGAGATATAATCTAAAGACTGAAGAACAATCCGTTTTAAAGATGAAGCTGTTAAAGATATATTCATAAAGGAACTTGAAGTCAAGCAAGTAGAATTCAAGTTAGGGGAGGATTGTTGGGATATGAAAGTGTCAAGATATCAGTATCAAGATATGAAAGTACCGTAAGTTTGAAAAGAACTGGAAGAAGTCAAATAGTCAAAGTAATCGCTAAATGACAGAGTCAAAGTAATCGCAAGAGGAAGTCAAAGTATTGCTAGAACAAATAAACTGTTATATTCGTTTATGGAAAGTATTGTAGATTACTTGTCGTACAAGGTTATCAATTGTAAACCGACTAGGATATCCTTGATCCTATAAAAGGACTCCTAGATTGGCATTAGAGGCAATGCGATTTCTTTAAAAAGAGTTTTAGAGTTTACGAATTAGAGTTTAGAGAAAAGTTCGATTATCTTAGATTTGTATTAGAGTATCTCGCATAATAAGCGATTTAGAGTTTGTTAATAAAGTTTTTCTTCTTAGCTTTGTTAAGTAAATTCCGCGTACTTAGTAAAGATTGCTCAGTGTTTCTTTGTTAATAACTTAGGATTTATCCGAAGTTATTAAACCTTAACAAGCTAGTTAAGATAGTTTGATTAAAGTATATCGATCCAACATTCTATTCCGGAAATGAAAGCCTTCTGTTTTGATAATATGGGAGAGAAGATTAGTGGCGTATTCACTTCTCATTCTCATAATTCTCTCCCCGATCATGAATCATTTACTTTTGAGGAGTTCGCCAGTGAACTCTCTCATATCATATCTCCCCAATGAGTATGATAATTTCTACTTTGATCTAGACACACCCATAATATGTCTTGATTAAGCTTAGCTTAACTGATGAGATTCATGAAACTATGAATTCTCCTATTGAGGATGAAGAGTTAGTCATGATTTTTATCATGATTTTCTTTTTTTTCTTCATATATTCGTCATTTCTCCTTCTTCACTCCTTCGGGAATGAAGACATTATCTTTGATCCCGGCATTTCCATGTACCATTATCTTGAGCCGGGAATATACCTCATCGGTGTGGAACTTTCACGTACTTCAATGTTTATACAAACATCTCAAGTGAAAGTCCGATGGAGATTGTCTCTTCAACTTGCTTCCTCATGAACAAATTAATTCGGGTCGAAAGCTAGCGACTCGTAATAAAAAACAAGAGTTAAACATGGGTTTTCACCGTGTGTACCACCTAGTGTGGGGAGTTACCCCCAATGTTGTATATAAGTTTTCATAAAAAAAAAATCACAAAAATCACAAAAATAAAAAAATGGCCGTAATATTTCCCTTTTACGTTCTAAGTTTCGCATAATAGCTGTACTTTGAATATTGAGGGCAATATTCATTTCTAGTGTGGGGAATTCACACTAATTTTATCATATAATTATACCACCCAATTCCCCATTTATGGCCAAAATTTTTTGAGTAAGTGTTTTGCACTTACTCGACTTACGGTTATCACCGCCATGTCTAATAAACAAAAGGATTGGCTAATCCAGAGCAAACGCTTTTGGTAAAGATATCTCAAATCCGTTGACGGCTTGCAATTTGCCCAAAATTGTATGGTGTTCAACTCACCATATCTTTAATTAGTGAAGAGTTGGCTAGCCCGCAAGTTTATGGCTTGTGGTAAAGGCGGTTGGAAAACCATAATTGGTAATCGACTCACCAAAGATATTTTATCTAAAGAGTTGGCTAGTCCGTACAAACGGCTTCGGTAAAGACAAATCAAAACCGTTGAAAGCCGGTGATTTGCTCAAAATCATTTGGTTATCATTGTACCAAGGTTCTTACTTGAATCAAAACAATTGGCTACTCCAGAAGTAATGGCTTTTGGTAAAGAGATTCAAATCCATTAATTTTTCAAAAGATTGCTAGGGACTAGCAATATCTTAGTATGGGGGATTGATGAGTGTCTAAATACTCATCATTTTTGTTCCTTCTACACCGCAAAAAAAATAAAAACACTTTGAAAAGTCTCAAAAAGACAGAAAAAAATATTTAGACTGTGTTTTATTGAATAATTGTAAAAATCTAGTCCCTAGTTATTCAAAACATGATAATTTTTCATAAAAGGCCCTCAGGGATTTTCAAGTTGTCAAAATTAGCCTTATAAAGCTCAGTTTTGCAAAATGGCAACTTTAGTCCCTCGAATTTCAAAGATTGACGAATTTACCCTAGACATTTTAAATTGAAAAATTAACATTTTTAGTCCTTTGGTAATTCTAACTTGTCAAAAATTGGTCCTTGTAATACTTTTGGAAAATTGCAGTTTAAGTCCTTGGATTTTTGGTATTTTACAAAAGTAGTCTTTGGAAATGAAAAAAATGGAGAATACTTAATTTGGTCCTTGTACTATTGAAGATTGGCAAGATTGGTCCTTGGAAAACGTTTTCAGAAATACATGAGTGGTCCCCTGGATTTTCGTAATAGACACCTTTAGTCCCTTAAATGATTTATGGATCCAAATTAAATCCTAAGTCCATGTTATTACTAGTCCAAGCCCAAACCCATCTTTTACCCGGTCCAACCCGTTTCCCTACCCATCCAACCCAGCCAACCTTCCCGCCACCCTTTTCCCTCCAAATACCACCTCCACCATTACCAACTCTCCCCTGCAACACTCCACCTCCACCAACCTCGCCATACCTTGTCCCCTCCACCTCCACAACATACCAAAGACAATTAATGCTTCTCTCCCCACCTCACATAAGTCAACCCAGCCTATATCTTTTGGCCAAAAACACAAATCAAGGGCTCGAGATTAATTGGACCAATCCAAAGGCTAAAGAATGTTCGAGCACTTTCAGAGAGCTATAAAAGAGAAAGAAGACGTAAGAAATAAGGGTCACCGTTTTTAGACCATTTTCTCTAAATTTTGTAATCGTTTTAAGCTTTGATGTTTAAGATATCTTGGTTTCAATTTTATTGTATTGTTTAAGTTTAATCTAGTTTAATTTCAAGGTTCTTGATAATCAATTCCCGCCGCTCTTAATAACTTTTCCCGCCAAATCTGTTCTTATCACAATTCAAGTTTTTAACTGCTTTGAGTATTCCAATTAGTTTGTTTAAGTCATTTGAAGGGTAATGTATTAAATTGGAGCAATGCCAGTCCTTTAATTTCAGTTTTCGAAAAAATAAAAATAAAAATAAAAGTCAACGAAAGTCAATCGTAAGTAAGATCATGTTAATCTTAGTGAAGTTTGTGTTTTAAAAGTTTGTTAGTAGAAGTAATTCAGTTTGAAAAAGCTCTTTTCAGTCGAAAATCTAAAGTTTCATGCTCATATTGCTTTTAGAAATCGCTTTTAGCAATTTTAAGAGGTGTTTGGAATAGCTTGTTTCTTGGGTCGAGCTCACCTTTTGACCCATTTTGGGTGTTGAAATAGTTCTAATTAGTTGAAGTGAGTGTATTCATTAAGTGTTTCAACCATGTTCTAAGTGTTCAAATCAGTTGCCATATTTTTTTTTAAATCACTTTACTATTTTGCAACGAATGTTAAAATTTCTAATCCCTTTTATTTGCCCAGATTTAGGTGACTTTAGGTTAGGTTTAGGATTAGTGAATTGTTGAAATCAGTAGTTAGATATTTAGCTTTCATGTTTTTCTCTGTCCCTAGTTAGGATTTAGTGCTTTTCTTGTAGCTTATTTGTGCCTTGAAGTGTTCATTTCTACTCGCTTCTTTAACTGTTTTGGTGTACCCAACAAAGAAGGTCGCTTCAAAGAACTACTGGACCTCTTAATGTGCTTATTACGCCTTATTTTCACCATCTAGTTCCCTTTATGCCCATTAGTTTACTAGTTTAGGTTTAGTTGACCCTTTGCTTATTTGTGCTTATTGTTAAGCAAAAAAATTGCCCCTCGTGGCTTGCTACCAACAGAATAAAGCACCACATCAGCTTATCATGAGCTTATTAGTAGTCTTAGATTGCTTAATTCCATGTTTTAGCTTTAGGATTCCCCTAGCTTAATGTCCTAGCCAACTGCTTATTGAGCCTTTCCAATTTTTTCTTATGTAGTTCTTTTAGCTTATTGTAGATGTTCAATCTGAGTGCTAGCTTATTTTTCTATCCAAACTGTTTTTCATGCTTCATTTTGTGCTTAAAACCTGCTAAGGGGTGTTTGGTTATTGTTTTTGCAAAGTGATTTTTGCCAAACTTTGTGGAATTTTCACAGATTCATTATAAGTCCATTTGAGCTGAAATTTGGGATACAAGATCTTTGGTTGGTCGTGGATTTCATGATCATTTTAGTTTAATTTTAGGAATTTTATAAGTCGGCTTAATGTAGGCTTAAAGTAGCTAGTTAGTGGTAGCTGTTGAGACTTGAAATCTGGTCTCGAGCTTTTTTTCTGTAGCTTGTGCTTTTTAGGTCCCAATCAGTTGCATTAGCTCAATTTAGGTTAGATTTAGGCTGTAGTAGCTTATGGTAGCTTTTGGATAGCTTATTGCTTATTTCAAGTGCTTATTCAAACTGCTTATTTGCCCAATTCAGTTTATTAGTGGGCTTATCTAACTTTTTATATTTTTCCCAGGCTTAGTATAATATTTTAGAGTTTCCATAAAATGTCCAGATTTTTCCTAGCTCATTTAGTCCTTTTCTTATTTAATATTAGTTTTAAGTATTTTTAAATCATTTTTAATTAATAATAAATACATAAAAAGTCTAAAAATATATTTTCAGTTTTAACATTAGTTTTATAATATTTTAGATTTTTCCAATTTATAATTTCATTTTTTAGGTTAATTTCCTATTTTCTTGTATTCTAATGTATTTTAAATAGTTAAAAATAGTTTTTAATTAATAATAATTAGATAAATAGTTTTAAAAATAATTTTCTTTCTCCAATAATTTTCTAGTATAATTAGGATTGTAAAAATTTATTTTCCATATCCGTAGGTATTTTACTTCTTTATTTTTACGCTTTATTTCGTGACGTTACGTAGTTTTTAATTTAAACGACGCGTTTTAGGTTTTAAACGTTAAACGCTTTTTAAAAATAGAATTATAATGACTTCAAAGTCTTTTATAGATTTAATTTCCTTAGTTTAATCACTCGCTCACTCATATTCCTTTTCACGTCCAAATCACCCGATCACAAACCCGTGTTTTGAGTACCATCACGACCTCGTTGGGAAGAACGACCGGTTTGCGTTTCTTCTGCGCAATACTTTGGAACACACACTATATTACATTTGATTAGACGCCCTCAAAAGAGCGTCATTGGCGCCTTCTTGGGGAGGAGGTTGTGTGCGTGTTGAAACGGTTTGAGATTAGTGATCCCGATATACATCCATTGTATATTTACCATCCTTGTTAATATTCTCTTGTTTTCTTATTATATTATAAAATCAAAACCAAAAATATTCATCTTTACCCTCTTGCCCTTTTTGATTCTTTATCCCGTTACCCTCTATCCATTTGATTCTAACTTCTATTCTCATGGAATCTCGACTACTGAATTAAGACGAAGTTGAAAAACTTCATACTTTGTCACAAATGTCAAGAATTCGTGTTGTTCGTGATGATCCATTAATTATGCGTAGGGAAATGGAACGAGAAGGGGACAAAGGACCGGTACTTCCCTCGATAATGGAAGTGCTAAATACGTCCCAACCTACGGTTATCCAAAGATCTAACCCCAATTGCTCCTAAGCCGTCCTAAAATTGATCCTAAACTTTCACAATTTACGGTTAAAAAATCATGCAGAATTTGACCGGTGACTAGCAAGAATAACTTGCCTAATCTTCACGTTTCTCAGAACCAGTAAGGAGACTATAACGGAAGAGGTGGAAATTGCTAGCTCTCGAGCACACCACTTGTCCCACTCGATTTTTCAAAATGTTCTTCGAGACTTGATAGTCATTCGGATCACCATGTTGGTTTTGTTGATACTTTGAATGAACCGATTCCTTCTCATAACTCTCAAATGGAATCGCTTATTCCTTGTGTCGGTTGTGGTGAGCCTCTTTTTGGTTCACCATGTCATTGGGTATGCGTGTACAGTGTGGTAATGATATTGAACGGGAGTTGTTTGTTTTGTGGTTCGAGGAATTCATTTGATTATGATCCTAATCCGAACTCATTTAACGACCCCTCAAACTTTTCCAATTACCCACCACAGCCCGACTTATCTTCATATAATCAACATAACTCATGTGAATTTTGTGGAGGTCCTCACCAAGGATTTGAGTGTCAATCCAAGAAACGTTTGTCTATGAACAGTTTTCCAGTGACGCTCAGAACTTTGATTATGACCAATATCCATATAATTCACGTCCGGACTCAATGCTTTTGTTGTGAGAATTGTGGAGGTCCTCACGATAATCTTCAATGTCAACCGTGGAATCAAAATTACTATACTTCCGGTTTTGACAATTTCCAACCTCCACAACACCATACGTTCAAACTCCAGGCCCGTTGTCTCAAGAAATTTCCCAAGATTTTGAAACCGCAATGAAAACACTTGATGATATGATTACTAACTTTAAGAATCAAGTGAGTGGTGAAAAGACCATGGGAGAATTGCTAGCCGAAGAGCGAGAGGCTCGCAATTCTTGGGAAGAATTATTGGTCTTAGAGCATGCGCTTCTAAGGCGTTCCCATTTCTTAAGGACTATGTATGATGATGACGAGGAGAGTTTTTATCCTTTTAAAGATAATATTTCTCAACTCCCTCGGTCCATTTTATTATCACCCGAGGTTCACACTTTCTCTCGAGCATGGGGGCGAGCATCTTGACACTGTTCTGAAAGGAGGCGGACGAATTCATAAAGTCTAGTGTCGAGAACCTTGTCCCAATCCCAAGAGAGTCACAGGGAATTCTCGAGCATTTGTGTGATATCGCTACCCCTCTTGTCTTCCCAAAAGATCATGTTGAGATGTTCTCCGATTCTAATGATGACGATTCGTTATCTTGTGGAGACATAAGTTATGTGGGGAATTACCTTCGAGCTTGTCGATAGGAGAAGAGAATGATGAAAAAATCCAAGACGAAGCTCTTCGTCTTACATTATTGAATGTTAATCTTCTCATTTCTAGAATCGAGGCTTTTAATGAAAAGCCTATTTCATCTCCTATCCCCATTAAGGATAGTGACATTCTTTCCGATGATTCTATTCCGAAAATGAAAGCCTTCTTTTTGATAATATGGAGAGAAGATTAGTGGCAGTACCACTTCTCATTCTCATAATTCTCTCCCCGATCATGAATCATTTACTTTTGAGGAGTTCGCCAGTGAACTCACTCATATCATATCTCCGCAGGAGTATGATAATTTCTACTTTGATCTAGACACACCCATAATATGTCTTGATCAAGCGAGCTTAACTGATGAGATTCATGAAACTATGAATTCTCCTATTGAGGATGAAGAGTTAGTCATGATTTTTATCATGATTTTCTTTTTTTTCTTCATATATTCGTCACTTCTCTGTTCTTCACTCCTTGGGAATGAAGACATTATCTTTGATCCCGGCATTTCCATGTACCATTATCTTGAGCCGGGAATATACCTCATCGGTGTGGAACTTTCACGTACTTCAATGTTTATACAAACATCTCAAGTGAAAGTCGATGGAATTGTCTCTTCCACTTGCTTCCATGAACAAATTAATTCGGGGTCGAGTCAAGCTATGGCTTCGGTAATAAAAACAAGAGTTAAACATGGGTTTTCACCCGTGTGTGTCCACCTAGTAGTGGGGAGTTACCCCCCAGTTGTATATAAGTTTTCATATAAAAAAAAAAAACAAAATAAAAAAATGGTCGTAATATTTCCCTTTACGTTCGTTTAAACGCAGTAGGTACTGAATATTGAGGGCAATATTCATTTCTAGTGTGGGGGGAATTCTCACGAATTTTATCATATAATTATACCACCCAATTCCCCCATTTATGGCCAAAATTTTTTTTTGGAGTAAGTGTTTTGCACTTACTCAACTTACGGTTATCGGTCATATGTCTAATAAACAAAAGGATTTAATCCAGAGCAAACGGCTTTTTAAAATATCTCAAATCCGTTGTGGCTTGCAATTTTAAAAATTGTATGGTGTTCACTCACCATATCTTTAATTAGTGAAGAGTTGGCTAGCATAAGTTTATGGCTTGTGGTAAAGGTAGTTGGAAAACCATAATTGGTAATCGACTCACCAAAGATATTTTATCTAAGAGTTGGCTAGTCCGTAAACAAGCGGCTTACGGTAAAGACAAATCAAATCCGTTGAAAGATGGTGATTTGCTCAAAATCATTTGGTTATCATTGTACCAAGGTTCTTACTTGGACTGAAACAATTGGCTACTCCCGAAGTAATGGCTTTTGGTAAAGAGATTCAAATCCATTAAGTTTTCTCAAAAGATTGCTAGGGACTAGCAATAGTTTAGTATGGGGGATTGATGAGTATGCAAATACTCATCATTTTTATTCCTTCACCTTGCAAACAGTCAAAACACTTTGAAAAGTCTCAAAAAGACAGAAAAAATATTTAGACTGTGTTTAATTCAATAATTGTAAAATCTAGTCCCTAGTTATTCAAAACATGATAATTTTTCATAAAAGGCCCTCAGGGATTTTCAAGTTGTCAAAATTAGCCTTATAAAGCTAGCTTTGCAAAATGGCAACTTTAGTCCCCGAAATTTCAAAGATTGAATTTACCCTAGACATTTTAAATTGGAAAATTAACATTTTTAGTCCTTTGGTAATTCTAACTTGTCAAAAATTGGTCCTTGTAATACTTTTGGAAAATTGCAGTTTAAGTCCTTGGATTTTTGGTATTTTACAAAAATAGTCTTTGGAAATGAAAAAAAATGGAGAATACTTAATTTGGTCCTTGTACTATTGAAGATTGGCAAGATTGGTCCTTGGAAAACGTTTTCAGAAATACATGAGTGGTCCCTGGATTTTCAGAATAGACACCTTTAGTCCCTTAAATGATTTATGGATCCAAATTAAATCCTAAGTCCATGTTATTACTAGTCCAAGCCCAAACCCATCTTTTACCCGGTCCAACCCGTTTCCCTACCCATCCAACCCAGTCAACCTTCCCATCACCCTTTTCCTCCAAATACCACCTCCACCATTACCAACTCTCCCTTAACACTCCACCTCCAGCTCAACCTGCCATACCTTGTCCCTCCCACCTCCACAACATACCAAAGACAATTAATGCTTCTCTCCCCTGCCTCACATAAGTCAACCCAGCTTGCTATATCTTTTTTTGGCCAAAACACAAATCAAGGGCTGAGATTAATTGGACCAATCCAAAGGCTAAAGAATGTTAAGGCACTTTGGAGAGATAAAAAGAAAGCGAGAAGAAATAAGGGGTCACCTGTTTTAGACCATTTTCTCTAAATTTCTTGTAATCGTTTTTAAGCTTTGATGTTTAAGATATCTGGGTTTCAATTTTATTGTATTGTTTAAGTTTAATCTAGTTTAATTTCAAGGTTCTTGATAATCAATTCCCGTTCGCCTTAATAACTCCATACATCTGTTTCTTATCACAATTCAAGTTTTTAATCTGTTTTGAGTATTCCAATTAGTTTGTTTAAGTCATTTGAAGGTTAATGTATTAAATTGGAGCAATGCCAGTCCCTAATTTTAGTTTTCAAAAAAAAAAATAAAAATAAAAGAATCAAGTCAAGTATTAAGATCATGTTAATCTTAGTGAAGTTTGTGTTTTAAAAGTTTGTTAGTAGAAGTAATTCAGTTTGAAAAAGCTCTTTTTAGTCGAAAATCTAAAGTTTCATGCTCATATTGCTTTTAGAAATCTGTTTTAGCAATTTTAAGAGGTGTTTGGAATAGCTTGTTTCTTGGGTCGAGCTCACCTTTTGACCCATTTTGGGTGTTGAAATAGTTCTAATTAGTTGAAGTGAGTGTATTCATTAAGTGTTTCAACCATGTTCTAAGTGTTCAAATCGGTTTGCCATATTTTTTTAAATCGCTTTACTATTTTGCAACTATGTGCTGACCTAATCCCTTTTGTTTGCCTGATTTAGGTGACTTTAGGTTAGGTTTAGGATTAGTGAATTGTTGTAATCAGTAGTTAGATACTTAGCTTTCATGTTTTTCACGTCCTAGTTAGGATTTAGTGCTTTTCTTGTAGCTTATTTGTGCCTTGAAGTGTTCATTTTCGCCCTTAAGCATTTTGGTCCATGACAAGGCTGCTTCAGCAACTACGTGGACCTCTTAATGTGCTTATTACGTCTTATTTTTGCTCTCTAGTTCCCTTTTATGCCCATTAGTTTACTAGTTTAGGTTTAGTTGACCCTTTCCTTATTTGTGCTTATTGTTACACAAAATACCCTCGTGGCTTTATTCAGACAAAGGCACCACATCAGCTTATCATGAGCTTATTAGTAGTCTTAGATTGCTTAATTCCATGTTTTAGCTTTAGGATTCCCCAAACAATGTCCTAATGGCCTTATTGAGCCTTTCAATTTTTTCTTATGTAGTTCTTTTAGCTTATTGTAGATGTTCAATCTGAGTGCTAGCTTATTTCTCCATCCAAACTGTTTTTCATGCTTCATTTTGTGCTCAAAACCTGCTAAGGGGTGTTTGGTTATTGTTTTTGCAAAGTGATTTTTGCCAAACTTTGTGGAATTTTCACAGATTCATTATAAGTCCATTTGAGCTGAAATTTGGGATACAAGATCTTTGGTTGGTCGTGGATTTCATGATCATTTTAGTTTATGTTTAGGAATTTTATAAGCTGGCTTAATGTAGGCTTAAAGTAGCTAGTTAGGCTTGGTTTGTGTTGAGACTTGAAATCGGTCTCGAGCTTTTTTATTAGTTTGTGCTTTTAGGTCCCAGTCAGTTGCATTAGCTCAATTTAGGTTAGATTTAGGCTGTAGTAGCTTATGGTAGCTTTTGGATAGCTTATTGCTTATTTCAAGTGCTTTTTTAAACTGCTTATTTGCCCAATTCAGTTTATTAGTGGGCTTATCTAACTTTTTATATTTTTCCCAGGCTTAGTATAATATTTTAGATTTTCCATAAAATGTCCAGATTTTTCCTAGCTCATTTAGTCCTTTTCTTATTTAATATTTGTTTTTAAGTATTTTTAAATCATTTTTAATTAATAATAAATACATAAAAAGTCTAAAAAATATATTTTCAGTTTTAACATTAGTTTTATAATATTTTAGATTTTTTCAATTTATAATTTCATTTTTTAGGTTAATTTCCTATTTTCTTGTATTTTAATGTATTTTTAAATAGTTAAAAATAGTTTTAATTAATAATAATTAGATAAATAGTTTTAAAAATATTTTTCTTTCTCTAATAATTTTCTAGTATACTTAGGATTGTAAAAATGTATTTTCCATATCCGTAGGTATTTTACTTCTTTATTTTTACGTTTTATTTAAATGCGTTCAGTAGTTTTAAACGTCGTTTTAGGTTTTAAAGCGTTAAGCGCTTTTTAAAATAGAATTATAATGACTTCAAAGTCTTTTATAGATTTAATTTCCTTAGTTTAATCACTCACTCACTCATATTCCTTTTCTGTCCAAATCACCCGATCCAAACCAGGTGTTTGGAGTACCATCCCGACCTCGTTGGGAAGAGCGACCCGTGTTTGCGGTTTCTTGCAATACTTTGGAACACACACTATATTACATTTGATTAGATGCCCCTCAAAAATTCGGCTGTCAGAGAACCAATCATGCTCCAATATTTCTTCGGATCAATAGGTTTCCCAAATAGATCGGCTCCAATTTTGGTGACCATTGATGTTCAACGAGAGTCACAATTATCCATACCATGATTTTTCAAAATCTCAGTTGTGTATTTAGCTTGATTTATAAAAATTCCACGAGGGGATTGATGTATTTGTAACCCAAGAAAGAATTTTAGTTCCCCCGTCATGGACATTTCAAATTTGCTTTTCATGAGATTTTCAAAATGTTTTGAAAGATTCGGATTAGTGGAACCAAAGATGATGTCGATCCACATAAATCGAACAATCAAAATGTCGTTTTTGCATTTTGGTGTAAACAAGGTAGGATCAACTGTTCCTTTGGTGAAATTGTTTTGGATAAGGAAAGAGGAGAGTTCATCATACCACGCTCTCCGGAGCTTGTTTCAAACCATAGATTGCCTTTTTGAGTTTGTAGACGTAGTCCGGATGTTCGATGTCTATGAAGCCTGGTGACTCATTACCGCGTCTTCTTTGAGTTCCATTCAAGAACGCGTCTTAATGTCCATCGATAAACCATGATGATGTTTTTGTGGCGCATAGGCTAAGAATATCCGGACGCTTCTAGTCTAGCTACCAGTATGAATGACTCTTCAAAGTCTATCCCTTCCTCTTGTCTGTATCTTTTGGCCACAAGACGAGCTTTGTTAATAGACAGTCATTTCTTCATCCCTTTTGTTCTTCCATAACCATTTGAGATCAATGACACGAATGTCAATTGGTCTTGGAACCATTTCCCAAGAGTCATGGAGACGGTATTGGAGAAGTTCCTCCGCATCGCTTATCCATGCGGGTTACGCCATTGCCTCAAATGTTCTTTGGCTGATATACTGCTGAGCAAAGGTAAATGCATAAGTCGCAATCGGTGGCAAGTTGGGCGTCTCTCTCAAATTGGCCGTGGCCAGTTCTGATAACTTGTTCAATTGGGTGGTCTTTTGTCCACTTCAGTAGGAGGATCCGGTTGGTTAAATGTATCGAGTTAGATGGTTCTCGTAAGCTTGAGGATGATTGGTGATTCCGTAGCAAACGGGTTTTCAAATAAGTCGTCTCTAACGTTGCATCATTCTGGTTTTGATTTTGCTCATCAAGCTTGGTAGAACGGGTGCAATAAGCGTAGTAGATGTAGATGAGGTAGATGCGGAGTTGGTGCATTGGTTTCAAGTTGTAGATGCATCTTGTTGGTGGTGGAGGATGATTTTGAGCGGGTGCGTGGAATGATGGTTTGATGCATTTGTCGCAGTTCCACCATAGTATTCATCGAACATTAACTCAAAGAAATTCTCCCATTCTTGTTCTTTAGGATTGTCAAGAAAAGTTGATTGAGCTCTTTGAGGTCTGAGTCCTAATGATGTGTCAGTCTGTGGTTTAGTGCGGGTTCTAGAGCGAGTCTCTCGGAAGCCATATGTGAAAGTTCATCAAATTTCACATTCATCGTCTCCATGATCTTTCTAGTTCTTCTGTTATACACCACAATGCCCTCGAGTTATCTGAATATCCAATGAAGATTCCAATATCACCTTTTGCTTTCAGTTTTCCTAGATCTTCTCTGCCTGGTCGTGGGATAGCACAAAGCGCCAAACACGTGAAAGTAAGAGATATCCGGTTTTTTGTTGTTCACAAGCTCATATGGGGTTTTATTGAATCTTGGATGGATAAGGGATCGGTTATGAGTGAAACAAGCAAAGGTAACGACATCGACCATAGAAATAACGGTGCACTAGAATAGATTAGCATTGTGCGAGCAACTTCCACAAGAGTTCTATTTCTTCTTTCAACTACCCCATTCTGCTGTGGAGTTCTAACAACCGATGTCGATGAGTTATTCCAACATCTTCAAAATAAGCTCTTAACTCCCGATTTGTGAATTAATGCGTTTCTGTTCTTACAACTCTTACGGAGATTGAAGAAGTACTTGAATCGTTTGAGAAAGGTGATGATGATGCCCAGTGCTTCGCCTTTTGACCTCGAAACTTAACCCATGTATATCTCGAATAATCATCGACGATAACAAGAATATACTTTTCCCATTAATGCTTTCAACTCTCATTGGGCTACATAAGTCCATGTGCAACATATGCAACTTTGCTTCCGAACTAGGTACGGATTTGGGTTTATATGATGCTCTTTTGCTTTTCCTTGTTCGCATGATGGACATAAGTGATCCTTGGTGTATTTGAATTTTGGAAGTCCGTTGACAATGTTGTCTTTGGCAATTTTGTTGATGGTGTCAAAATTGAGATGGATAACCGTCACATGCCACAACCGGGTGTGTTCCGATGCTCGTGTCATAAGACATATTGGTGATGAAGAGGCTATTTGATTGATGTCGATAGCATACAAGTTTGTATCGATTCCCGTTAAGTCAGAGTGCCATCCAAGTTTCTAACCAAGCATTTTTCCTAAAAGCAACCTCTAAATCGCATCACATAAGCGCCGACGAAAACAAATTGTGTCCCAACCCTTCCACATAGTAAACCCGAGTGATCAAATAATTTCCAAAAGGTAGATCTCCATAACCCATGATAGCTGCTACATGATCATTTCAAAACGCGGTTGCCATGAATTTCCGACTAAATTGATCGGCCAGCTTGATTCCCGGTCATGTGCTTGGAACCTCGAAGTCGACGATCAAAGACAAATTTCGATAACACGCGATGTAAAAGAATATTGTGGAAACCGTTTGATTTTGGTTCCTTTGGGTTAGAGGTAAAATCACATCACACTCGGAGAGGTTTTCTACGAGGAATTCTGGTTTATCACTCATTTTACCATTCTCGAGTGTGAAAGTTCTACCTGTGGGTTTCCAAATATCATCCCTAAAGTATACACTATAGTTCTGTCAAGAGTGTAAAGTCTAAGTTTTGCAACTAGTCTTCCTTCTCGTTTAGCGTAAGATCTTTTTGGAACGTTCTTCTTAACAGGCTTATCATTCACATTCTTAGAAACACAATCATCTTGAACATTAATTAAAGATTTCTTGCAAGTTAAACAAAGAGATTCAACACATGCATTAGACTTAGCAAGTTTCATAGGTTCGATTACATTCAGGATGAAATGTCTTTCTTATTCAAAACTGGTAAATTCCTAGGGTGTTCTTCTACTTTCTTCTCTTTATTCAAGCTACTACTCCTAGAGGCTTATGAGACTCTATTGTTCCTTGTATTGCTCTTAGGCTTTAGTCTGCTGCTCCTAGAGGTGCTTTCTAGTCTTGTAGAAGGTAAGGCACACGCATTAGGATTCACATTTTTATGAAGGGAGGTGGTTTCAGCTTTCCTAGTCTATTTAGAGTGCTTTGCTAAACTTATGTCGTTTGTTCCATATGTTTTAGATGTGGAGGCCGACGCATTAGTGGTACTCATCTTAAAAAGGCCAGGTGCTAAAACTTTTGGTTTCTCGATAACCGTTTTTCCTTTATCAACATTTTGTTTAGGTAGGGCGGGGTGGAGTGGTGGTTTTGATGAAACATTTTTCTCATTGACTTTTGGAGGCATAGAAAGCGGACATTTTGGTTTGGAAACCGGTTTGGGAACATTTGCTTTCTCCTCAGTCAATGGTTTTGTAATCAGTTCCACTACCTTTCCTTTTGACTTTCAAATTGAGCCCTCAAAAGATCATTTTTCGCTTTCATGTCATTGTAGGCACGCTCATACGACAATTTGTCATATTTGCATTCCTCGGTTTTTCGATCAAGTTGTTTAAAATATGACACATTTTCTTTTCAAGTTTTTCAAGAGCTTTTTCATATTTTGAAACAATTTAGGTCTCGGTTGAGTCTTTCATGATCTTCAACATAATATGTTTGCAAAATAATGGACATAATATCGTGGTCGAACATCTTCGAAGAGAGAGTCATTTAAAGTTTCCAAAACTTTGATTTGTTCAACACATTCGTTAGCTTGCTTTACCAGGTTTTATGGTCCTTGACAAAGTCAGTTGTTTCTTTCAAAAATGCTTGTTCAAAATGAATTACCCTTGCATTGATGGCATTCACCGAGGGGCAATTTGAGTTTTAAAAACTTTCTGTTCAATATCAAAACTAGAGAACCAGTTATTAGGTGTAATAGTGGTTTTAGTTTTAACAGTTTCTTTAAGATACATGAATTCTCATTTTCACATTGTCTAAAATACTTCTCTCATCACTTGAGTTAAAAGGATTGTTTGAAGACATTTGTTCAATGTTCGAAAGTGATTTTGAGACAACAACGGTTTTGAAAGCATTTTTGAAAGCAGTGTTGACTCTTTGTTTGAAACATTTTGTGTGATGGAGAACTTTGACTTTTCTTTTTGATTGACAAAAGTGATTCCAGAAAGTTTGTTCCATTTGTTGTAGTCAAATAGGTTTGATTTCGGGACCTTTTGTTAATTCTCACTCTCTAGATAGTTCTAACGTTCAAGAGAATCACTGAACAATTATGGGTTCATGCAAAGGTTTTCCATTGTTCAACGCTTACATTCCGTTCTTTCTTGAGCTTTCTTGAGGAACTAAGAAGGTGCGTTACCAAGTGCCATTCTATGTGAAGTATGAAAACGTTGATTTACTTGATTAGAAAGCATCTTGTTTGATTTAGCGAATGACCCTGTAAGAAGCAAATTTCCAAGGATTGATTTTTCATTCTTATCAAGAATTTCATCAAGAAGAGAATCTTCTCGTTTTGAAAAATCAAGAATCAACGCTTCTTCTCTTTTTCAAGATTAGAAAACATTTCTTTTTGTTTTGAAAGTTGGTTATTTAAATCAGAAAATTTCCTTGTTTAAAGATTTAATTTTCAAGTTCGAATTCACATCAAGTGTTTTATACTTGATTTGCAAAGTTGTTCTTAGAAACCAAATTTATAACCAATTTCTAATTTATTCTTTTGTTTTTCTGAAATTCAAAGGCTTTTCGCGCTCTCCTTGTAACTCTCAAGCTCAACGGTCAATTTGGCATTCGCGGCCTTAACATCGCGATTGACCTTTTTAACTTTCTCAATTTCAATGCCACAGTTGTTGATTAATGATTCAAAATAAGCAAGAGTTTCCTCATCGGCCTCGATTTTGTGCCACACGCCTCCACTAGGATCCACATCTGGAGTTTCATAGTTAGTATTGCTACAACTCGGATTGTCCATGTATGTATCATAAGTAGGTGTCGATGTCACGAAGCTTTTGTCATGAATAAACACATCAAATATGACATTGTTATAGCATGGATCAATGATTGGTACCTCGAGATATTGCGCTACGCCATAGACGGAGGTCGCCGAATCGCTTCGTGACTTAGTCTCCTCAAGATTTGCCATGAAGATGCAGTTTGCATTGAGTTCCTCGAGGTCTTCCAAATCATCCATAATAGTCATGAAGTCATGTTCTCAGACTCAATTGAAGTCCCAGATTGTTCCTTTGTACCAACAGATAGTCAAGGTACGCAAGATCCTTCTTTTTCGCCCTAGTTGGACAATTCCTTGCCATGTGACCCAATCCTTGACGCTATAACACTTAACTCCGATACTCCCCACATTTCCATAATTCCCACGACGGAGCTGCAACATTCCCATCCCACCATCACCGCCTATTCCCAACATTCTCGACCCATCTGATACCACGATTTGGAACCGATTACCCATGCGAAATCCGTGCATATCCTCGCGATTCCCAATAACTCCAACCATTTGACCTTGATTGCCCATGTTCACACTCGGCAGGTGCAATTTGCTCTATTGCGAGTGTTTGATGAAATCCTGGTTGTTGTTAGTTGGTGGAATAGCGATTTCAATGCTTTACCCAAGAAATAAAATGCTTGTGACAAAGATTCTTCCCGTCCATTTCAAGATCGGATTCCTTGTTCCCGTAATGTTGTTGTTCTTGTGGATAGTTTTGTTGTTGAGGGATGTATTGCTGCAAGTTGTTGTTAGTGGAAGATGATGAAGCTTGTTGTTGTGTATTCACCGGAGTTTGAGTCTTTGCAATGAGTGCCAATGGATCATGATTCTTTGCTAATCTTTCTTGCCCGACTTCATTCACTTCATTTTGGTTTTTTGTTTAGAAAATCTGGGTTGATCGAGTTCACTTGATGTAAGTCTTTTGTTTGGTTGACAATAGTGACATATCGTCCCCATTCTTCGGGTAGATTGTTCAAGAACTTGATGTTCCTCACGCATTGTTCCGGTGTCAACTTACTCGACACCATTCATTAAAGTGCAAAACCTTCCATAGTAGGACTCAATGGATTCTCCCGAGTGGATGTGTAAACTTCTCCCA
>OU343216.1:50042660-50092450 GCA_910596185.1 Chrysanthemum makinoi | reverse complement strand
ACTTATTTGCTTATTTCGTCTTATTCCATGTTAGTTTACATTGCAGCCTTCATATCTTCCACATAGGACTAGTTTTTATATTTTCCTGCTTTAGAATTACATTTTAGAATTTCCTGCAATTTTCATGATTTTTAGTTCTTGTTCACTATTTTCCTTAATTAAAATTAGTTTTTAAGCCTTTTTAAATAGCTTTAATTACATTTAATTGAGAAAAGTTCCAAAAATCATTTTTCAATTTTAATAGTTTAAGATAAATATAAAAAGCCAAAAAATATTTTCTAGATTTTTCTTAGTTAAATTTGTATTTTTAAATAATTTAATTAGTGTTTAATAGTATTAAATTCCTAGAAAATAGAAAAATAATCAGAAAAAATTACAAAAATAGTTTTGAAAGTCTATTTTGATATTTTAGACTTTTCTAAGTCTTAATTTTATTTTTCTAGCTTTATTTTCTAATTTCTTGTATTTTAGGTAATTATTAAATAGTTTAAAATAGTTTTTAATTAATAATAATTAGATAATTAGTTATAAAATTAATTTTCTTTTTCTATATATTTTATTTTATCATTAGGATTGTAAAATGTATTTTCATATTTTTAGGGTTTATATTGTATAAGTTTCACTTTTTATTTTGTGCATATGCGTGGGTTTAATTTCAATTTTATAAAAACATAAAACAAAAACATCATTTAATTAATAGTGATAGCGTTTATTTAATAGATTTTATCTTTTTAAATTTCCTTTAATTTGCATTTAAGCCCTGTGGTTTATAGGCTTTCCTTAGATTATAATCATCATTCAATCTCCTTCCGTTCAAATCTCCCCATCACTATCGTTGATAATCCATCGCGATAGCTCATTGGGACATAACAGCCGGGAGACTCTATACTCAGATCTTCATTGATTTAGTTCTGGCGGTTTAAAGGCGTTCGGTCCGCCATTCCAAGTGGCGGGGCTTGTGTGATTTAGGTATTGCGGAAGCGCTATCGATAATGTATGATTTTGACTATTGGTGAACATGGATACAATTTTAAGGCGGATATTAGTCAAATAGAGCTAAACGACTTAGAACTACAAGTCTTAACCACAAACAAGCCTCTCAATACAAATCCTCTGATAATCCAAACACCACTTTTAGAAACTGTTTGCTTTATACACTAAGCTACACCTCTTGAAATTTGCTTAGCTAAAGCTGAATTTTAATTGGATTATCCTAATTATAACTCTCGAGCGGTTTTGAAGTTTAATGATCACGGAGTACCAATACAAGCACAATACCACAAGCATTAAAATAAAGGAGATAAAAAGCTCATGAAATGTTCGGTGATATTAAACTAAAATAGAAAATCACTATTCTAATCCATTTCCAACCCAACTAAGCTGCAGCAACCCATTATCATTTCAAGGCAATTTGAAACTTCAGTTGACTTATGTTGACCAAAAGTGAATTGTTGAACTGTTTTCAAGCTATTCAAAAGCTATAACAAGCTTAAGTTAACCTGGTTGAGCTTAAAAATAAGCTAATAGGAGCTTTAAGACAAGAGTTTGAAAATCAAATTTTCAACAGTGAACCTCAAAACATGAAATATAAATGGAACCTGGGTAAATTTGGAAATGAATTACAATGATTAAGTAGCTTATGTTTAATACATAAAAGCTTAAGATTACATTTTAAAAGCTAATTAAAACAGTTTAAGGAAAAAACGACATACAATGAAAATTAAAAACTAACTACTTGCCATTTCTTGCTTATGTCTAACATACTTACCCAAGCTTCCACGTGTCCTTCTGATCAAATCCCAACAAAAATCTCAGCCATTGGATGTGTTTAGTTGATCTTGGCCACTGATTTGGTTTTTGGCGGGAAAATTGGTTTTGAGCAGTGGAGCTCTATATTTGCAACTAGGGGGGGTGGACTGTAGGGGTGATGATGAGGAGGTGAGGGGATAAGGGATAAGGCCAGTGGATGATGGGAAAGGGTGAGTGTTTGCACGAGTTGGAAGGAAGAAAGAGCGATATAGGTGGAAATGACAAGGTAGAGGTTTATTTGGATTTTGACTGGGTCCAAATAGAGGAGGAACAAGGTTGGCAGTGCCACAATGGTTATAAATGGGGAGTCAAAATACACAAAGGTCGAGGATTATATTTAACAAGGTAACTTTGCAATTTCTAATTTTTTGAAGGACCATTTCTGCCATTTTCCAAAGTTCACTGGGGATCAAAATTGACAAGCTTTAATTGTACAAGGACCAGTTTTGACATTTTCAATTTTCCAAGGACTATTTTTGCCAAATTTCAAAGTTTAGGGACCTAAGTTGTAAATTTGCAATTTTAAATCTCAAGGACTAATTTCGACAACTCATGAATCCTATAGGACTTGAAATGATATTTTTCTTTATTTTGTTTTACGATTTTTTGACAACTTGCAAACTTGGGGATTAAAGCGCCAGTTACAAACTTGATCGTTTTCACAGTTTACAGTATTTTTGCATTTAAAACACATAAAACACTTATTCGTGATATTTTTATCATTTTGATGCATTTCTAAGTGTTTTTCGGATGTTTTGCGGTTTAATTGGTACAAAATGATGAGTAGACGACTCAATCACTTTCTTTCCGACTTCATTCACTTCACTGGTTTTGTTTCAACAAATCGTTTAGTTGATCAAAGTTCACCTGATGTAAGTCCTTTGTTTGGTTGACAATAGTGACATATCGTTCCCATTCTTACGGAAGATTGTTCAGAACTTGATGTTTTGAGCGATAGGTTACGGGTCATCAACTTGTTTCGATTAGCTCATTCATGAAAGTGCAAAACCTTCCTTAGTAGGATTTCATTGGATTCTCGTTGTAGAAAGTGAACTTTTTCCCATTCATTAGCTTGACTTGTTCTCCATGTCTTGTTGACCAATTCGCATTCCATGACAAAGCCCTAACGTGTTCCCGTATCAAAAGCGATTTCAAGCCTGTCTGGCCCGGCAAAGATGTCTGGTAAACCCGGTTGGATATATAATGAATGCCATGTAATGCGCATGACTGACTTGCCGATCCTCTTGATTGTATTACATTATTTGAAGGCGATAAGATGGTGGGGCGAGTGTTGCATATGACATTTCCAGGGGATATGGACTATCGAGGCTTGAAGGGTCCATTCGAATGGATTGATGAATCATCGAGTTTCCATTTGGTTTGGTCTTGACGTATGAAGCTGACTTGTCCATGAAGATAACCACCTTTTGCCAACATAGGAGGCGATTTTCGACGCCGATTGCATGAATGTCTTGTTGAGTTGCCATTGATTAAGGTATGTTATGATAAAGTTGATGTAGGATCGATTCAACGATAGAGGAGTTGTGTTTGAAAGATATTGCGTTTGAGGTTTTAAAAGTCCATTACCGTAACATTGGTTCTTAGGCGTAAAAATTTTACTTCCAAAATTTGAAATTCACTATAAAATCAATTCTAAGGTCGTATGAAAAATTTGAGTTATGACAATTTTGACCCCAATTTGACTAGAATAATTTGAATTTAGGCCAAAATTTGAATTTTTGACCAAACTTTCAGTTAAACCAAAATTTGAATTTAGTAAAAATTGAACCTTTATGCGTAGAAAGAGCTTAGGCGTGAACAGCAGAGGATACAGTAGGATATGGATTCTGAGTAGGATGGCTTTAGTAGGATTCCTTAGTAAATGTCTTATCGTAGAAAGTTTAAAGTTAGCGTGAAAACTTATGCGTAAGATTTAGCATCGTAAGACAAATGCTAAGCGTAAGAAAAATGCTTATGCATAAAGTGTTTCTCTAGTAAGTCTAAGCTTATGCTGTAAGATTAGGTTTGCCCAAAAATCCTTTTACACTATCACAGTGTAAGGAATATCCAAAAGTCGAAGTGTTCCACAAACTTATCCAAGTGAGGAAGCCTGAGTAATTGTTGAAGCTCGAAGAATCACCAAAAGGTTATGTAGAAACAGGGCGTTGACTTTCTTACGTGTAGAACTAGGGTTTTGACCTACTGCAAAAAATTTCCAGTGATTCAAACGATTTCTCTTGCAGATAGCCTTAAAACACTTTCGAATAACCCAAAATGTTGACCTTTTTCACCCAAAGTGCTTAGATAAGTTACGGTAGAAATGACCATGAACCCAACACGAGTTTAAAATTGAAGAAAACACGTAAAGCTTCAAACTTTTGCAAAAACTAAAACTTTAGCATCAAATAAACCTTAAACCACAAGAATCTTGAATTTTTAAGTGCAAAAATTAAAGCTTTAAGCGTGTCAAAGATGACTAACGTGAGCGATGTGGCGTAACCCTTCAAAACAAACACAAACACTCCTAAACCATTGTTAGGCGATTGATACCAATTGTAGGACCTTACTTTTATCAACCTTATCACAAACCCAACACGTATACAAGTATAACCGTGGAAACCAAACACAAACGTTAAGCGTAAAGATGAAAGAAATAAAGATTAAGATGTTGGTGACTTGATGTTATGCGTATGAACAAGATAGAGAGATGAAAACAATAAGTTGTATATTGCTTCAAGGAAAACACACACACACACACTTTCAAGCACACCCCTCAAATGACCATTTGAGGGTATTTATAAGTAAGACACAGTTGCCCTAAAGGCTTTCCTTGGGCTTTGTATGGGCTTCGTTGGATTGGATTTGGACGTGGGATATATGAGCTTATAGACGGCAAGCTTAGCTCATCTTTTAACCAATTAGCTTATCCCAATCCACGAGCCCGTTGACTATTCTATCACGATATCTAACACACGTTACAAAGTTCCTAAATGTGAATGACCATCACTTCAAATAAAAACTATTAAGGCTAACATGGCTCAATTCTGGAACTGCTAAAAAACGAATAGGAATTAGCGGCTTATACTGGTGATATTAGTGAAGAAGATTTAGGGTACTGTCGAAGTAAGTGAGTCACTTAGAGAGAAATTGGTAGAGGTGACAGGGAAGAAGTTTTGTCTACGAGATTACATAGGTAGGCTTTGAAGGAGGTTTTCTAAACAAAAAGCGACGAACAAATTTAGTTCTGGCGTATCTAGAGAATCTTTGTCAAAAGGAGGTGAGCTATAATACGGGTCATTAATGGAGAGATCAACATGATAAAAATAATGGAGAATATAAGGAAAAAAGATGATCCTATAAGGTGATTGATGAGGATGTATGAGTACCATCTGATGTCGAGTCAAGTATTGTTCTCGCCGATGATGTTCTTGCTCGCTTTTGATGTCTGGCGCCGAAAGGATGCTTTACGATTTCTTCTTCATG
Source organism: Chrysanthemum makinoi (assembly GCA_910596185.1). NCBI lineage: Eukaryota > Viridiplantae > Streptophyta > Magnoliopsida > Asterales > Asteraceae > Chrysanthemum > Chrysanthemum makinoi. The sequence goes on along the minus strand of OU343216.1, from coordinate 50,087,158 downwards.
ATTTGATTTTGTGGAAAACTAAAAGGGGGGTTGAATAATTTTACTGATTAAAACTTTGTTTTAAAATATTTAGATCGACTTGTGTCAATCTATTAGAGTGTGTATGTTGTATGTTTATAAATAAGTATATAAATATGTAATGCAAAGGTAAAGAGTAAGAAACACAAAACCACGACACGAGTGTTTATAGTGGTTTGGCTACAAGGACACCTTCCTTGCCCTACTCACCTCCCAAGTCACCTACCGAGAGTTCGTTAGCACTACGACACAAACTCCTTATGGCGGAGAAGCCTTCACAACGTCGCCTACTCTTTTTCTGGTACAAGGCTAGACACCGAGTTCTTCCATGAGGTGGAACCAAACCTATCACAGCATCGCCTACACTTTATCCGGTCCAAGGCTAGATACCGAGTTCTATTACAAAGGAGGAACTACTACCCAACACTACACAACATCTATCCCAAAGGAGATCCATCGCTTATTACAACATCATCAAGGATATCAATATCCTTGGACACAATATCTATATTTGTACATCGATGCACCATATCAATTGTACACCCTTGGCATCTTTCACTAATGCCTTTGACATGATCTTTAGGCACCTTTCACTAATGCCTTGACTTGACCCTTTTGGCATCCTTCACTAATGCCTTTGATACGGACGTTCGGCACCTTTTACTAATGCCTTCGTCTTGACCCTTTTGGAATCCTTCACTAATGCCTTAGACATAACACTTCTAGAGAGGAAGAAAGAACTATCAACAAGAGAACTTCAGTAGTCTTGATGATGACCAAACATGGCAACTCATGGACTTGAGCTTGCTCGACTTTAAGAGGTGGTGATCTCACCTTTAAAAGGAACCTAGAGAATCACACATAAACAAACACAAACTACATAGAAAGATCCTTTGGATCTGAGATTAGAGGGTTTAAAATACTAGGAGAAAGTATGTGTAGAAGTGGCCCCTTACAATGAAGAAATGGCTCACTATTTATAGACAAAAACATGCTACTGTTCCACGGATCCCTTGCTTGAGTGATCCGTCTAGTGTATTACTAGGGATCCGTAGGACGCTCCCCCTAAAGTGGGTTGTGGGTCATGGATCATGGATCATGGGTTATAGGCTTTGACCCATGGGTATTGGTATGTGCTAAAACACATACCTTTTCTATATCAAAACTGACCCAAAATAACCAAGAAAGAGCCGTTTATTGCTAATATTTGTGGTTTTCTTGAGTTTGTGCTTGTGCAGGTACGGATATGTAAAACACACGAAAAGGAACCAAATCAGACATAATCTCACGACCTAGAGATCAAGAGAGCTTAAGCGTGGGAAGATCAAAATTGAGCATTTATGAAGATTTTATTCTCCGAGGATGATTTTTGAAAGAAATAACCAAGTTTGAAGAAATATCAAAAGTGGCCCCTCAAGTTTCAGCATTTGACAAAAGTGACCTTTGAAGATTTAGAAATTGCAAATTGGCCCTTGGTTTATTTGAAGATTGTCAAGAACGGTCCTTGAAGATAATTTCAGAATTTACATGTTTGGCCCTTGGAGTTTCAGCTTTCACAACTTTGGTCCCTATGGTTGCTAATGGATCCAATATTAAATCCTAGTCCAAGATATATCCCATGATCCAATCCTTTATACCTTCGGCCCAAAGCAAACGAAAGTCCAATAGCCAAATCCCTAAACCCGGCCCCTTAATATATATTCCAACCAGAATACAACCCATATACCCACTTACCCGTTACTAAACCCGAGTCAAACCCCCAATTACCCGGTCAACCTCCCTTTGAATAATAATAAACAAACCAAACGCGCCCTACAGTAACCCTTTTTCCCCATTTACCCGTTTACCATTTACCCGTTTACCATTTACCCACCAATCCCAAACACCTTACATAGTACTAGCATCTTTCCCAAGTAACCTTCTAGAAGCTGACACGTCAGGAATAGCTGCTTACGTGGACAAATGGAAGCATCTCATTGGACGCGACACCTCATATGTTGAATTGGTGCTCTATGATTGGTTGAAGTGACAATGGATTGATTGTATGGCTGAGATTTGCTTCTAGGCTCTTCGAAAGGATCCAAGCTACGCTATGAGGCTATAAATAGACCCCCTTAGCTCTCATTATAGGCGTGCATTAATTTTCTTTTAATTTTAGCTTATGTTCTTGTATTTTCAGTTTTTCAAGTATCTTATCAATGTTTTCTTAACTTTCCTTGTAATCTCATTTTAATTTGCAATAAAATCTCAGTTTTAATAAAATTCAAGTTTTCCTTTTTATCTTGCGTTCTCAAATTTTGATGTTAAATAAAGGTGTTTTTAAGGTTGAAATAAGCTCACTCGACAACATAATTGTTGTGAGCTTATTTGTTGTTAACTTGCTCATTTCAAACATTTGCGTTCACAAAAGCTCTCAGTCAACGAAAGTCAACTGGTGCCTCATTTGGTTAAGAAATGGATATGGGTTGATATTGATGATGGATTTGGTTGTTGTTTGGTCATTGTGATAAGTATAATACTGTTACTATGCTCAAAATTTTCTAGGCTTCAAGTAAGTTGTGAATCTTTCCATTTTCATAACTGTCATATTATGCAGTCATGCTTAGGGTTATTTTGTATGGTGTTGAATGCTTAAACTGATCTTGTTGTAGTTTTAGGATCTTATTTACTGCTTGTTTCACTATTTGCATAAGTAGGTGTAGGATTAGTAGCTTAATCTGCTCTTTAGATTACTTATAAGGAGTGTTTGGATTAACACTAAAACTGTGCTAGAGGGTTAAATAATGGATTAGATCAGTTGCTGTAGGCTTGATATAGTTGTTTGATCCCATATCTGTCTTTGTTTGGGAGCCATTTGCACCTTTAGTCAAAATTACACCATAACTGCTCTTGACTTATAACCTGTTGAAATCAGTGGGTGAGATTCTTCATATAGGTTTAAAACTTGATAAAATAGCTTGCTAAAGTTTCATTTAATCATATTTCATCTTAATCAATCCAACATTTGATCTCAAATCTCAACAAAGTCAACTTTTCAAACTGTTCTTAAAAGTCAAAATGGTGTCAAAAATCTGTTTTTGCAGATCTTGCAGCAATTGCACAGTGCTTATTTTAAGTAGTTAGGGTCTCATATTTGGCACATTTGCAGTTTTCTAGGTGGTCTTTAGTCCCACATATCTGTTTTTGACTCAAGCTTTTCTGATAAGCTGGTGAATAAGCTCAAACATGTAGAGGCGAGTAGCCATCTTGTTTTGTTATAGAGATCAGTTGGCATCAATCTTGTTGAACTGCTTATCAGAGATTAGGAGTAGAAGTAATCAGTAGCTTTTAGCTTAATTTAGTATAACTTAGTTCCTGTAGAAGTGTGGTGGCTTATTTTGCTTGTTTGCTTATTTAAAAGTGCTTATTTCAATTCAGTTTACACTGCTGCTCTATAATCTTACACATAAGCATCACATTTTATATTTTTCATAGAACCAGAATAACATTTGAGAATTTTCCTGAGATTTTCATAAGTTTTGGTCATTGTTTGCTATTTTTCTAGATTTAAAACAGTTTTTAATCACTTTTAATTAGCTTTAATTGCAAATAATTAAGAAAAAGTTCAAAAAATAATTTTTCAATTTTCCCAGTTTAAGAAAAATATAAAAAGCATAAAAAATATTTTTCCATATTTTTCCCCTTTTATTTGGTATTTTTCACTATTTAAATTAGATTAAAATAGTTTTAAATTAGTAGAAAATAGAATAATAATCAGAAAAATAAAAAATAGTTTTGAAAAGTCTTTAGTGATATTTTAGATTTTTGAAAAGTAATTCCATAATTTTCTCTCTCTTCTTCATAATTTTTAGATAATTAGTTTTATTTTTAAAGTTAAAAATTAGTTTTTAATTCTAAAAAATTCAGAAAAATCTAAAAAAGTAGTTTTAATTCATTAATAGTTTTCAAATATCATTTTTAGAGTAAAAGTAATTTTAGGTTATTTTTAGGATTTAGATTAGACGTAATTGCTTTTAATTCGCGTTTCGTTTTTATCCCGTTTTTGCGTTTTAGTGTAGAATTGCGTAGTTTGCCATAATTCTTAGGTTTTCCCCATAGATTTCATTTCCATTTACTTTCCTTATCCCGTAGTTTAGAAAACATCATTTTACCCCTTACTTTATTCAAATCCGATAATCGAGCGTGAGTTGGAAATTCCATTCAACCCTCGTTGGGAACGATCTCGGTGCTCAAACCTAACACGTTTGAGTTACTGAATACTACACAACACCTCTTCTATTATTGGTTTGTGCAGGCTGTTTTAAGTTTATTACGGTTAGTCATTCACAAGTGGCTAGCTTGTGTGAGATAACTTATTGGGTTGGACACAATCAATTGCCCAGCCTTGCATTTGAGGAGGAGCTGTAGCGAGTTTTAGTATTCCGTCTCGAATCGCGTGCATTTGAAGATCCTTCCCCGAGTGAAGTTACCGTCGCTTTTGTATATATATATTTTCAAAACCCAAAAAATCTAAAACACCAAAACATTCTTCCTAGAGTGTTTACAAAACCATAAAAAGTAAAAAACCAACAAAAGCGAACGTCAATTGTTATGTATTCTAATGGCTCACCTTGAAGGTACAACCTGTTATGTCGCTCACAATCAATTTTGGCCATTGGGGAGGGCTTGTAGCGAGTTTTCGTATTCCGTCTCGAATCGGCGTGCATTTGAAGATCCTTCGAGTGAAGTTACCGCGTCGTTCTTGTATATATATATTTTTCAAAAACCAAAAAAAAAATCTAAAACACCAAAACATTCTTCCTAGAGTGTTTACAAAACCATAAAAAGTAAAAAAAAAAACCAACAAAAGCTGAAAGCGTCAATTGTTATGTCGCATTTCACCTTGAAGGTACAACCTATACACGGGGTATAAGGAAAGTCTTGACATTAAATTGCGGGAAAAACGATCCACTCTTCGTTCCGCTCAGCTTAGCGTACTTTTGAGACTCTACCGAGCACCGTTGGCCAACGGATTACAAAAATATTGTGTTTCCTTAAAAATAAAACCCAAAGATTTTTCCTTTTCAAAATTTGTTTTAAAATCCCAAAAATATTCTTCTTGTATCCTCTTAACCCGATAATTCTTTTCTTTTACCCTCTATATGTTTAATTCTCATGGAGACGATTTCTTTGAACGTCGTGCTTTTCTTAACAACATTGAAAAACTTGAAGCCTTGTCAAAATTTTTGAAATATAATCTTGATGAACCTCGATTCCTACTTTCCTCCAGTGAGGGAGATGGAACATGTTTCAGAGCTTAGAGTGACTTGGTTCAAGAACCCGAGCCTATCACGGAAATGGTGGAAATGGCTAACTCTTATCCGGATAATTCTTCAATTTATCAGCTCGTGTGTATATGGTGCGTGGACCGAATATGGTGGAATTAGGGTTGTAGCAATGGTAAATCAGGGAACCGAGTTTCACCACAGTCGACTATGAGACAACCAATTTTCTAACCAACCTCGTACCATGAGCGCAATCATACTCTTGTGAGTATTGTGGTGGTCCTCACCAAGGTTTTCAATGTCAAGCCCAATTTAACAATACAATATTTGGTTATGAACCTTATCCATATACTTCACCAAACCCGTCACAAAAATCATACTGTTGTGAGTATTGTGGAGGTCCGCACGTTACTTCCGATTGTCAAATCACGAGAACCCGCTTGTTTACGAGCAAGTTCCTTGTGATAATTATGACTATTCTTATGACCCACCTCCACAATACCAAGAGATTCAACCACAACCTCCGCAAATTCCTCAAGATAATTTCCAAAGATGTATTAATATACTCGAAGAATTTATGGATAAACATGGTATCGAACAAGATCCTCATCGGAGAAAGCGATGGTGAATTACTGCGAAGATCGAGCATCTCTAGCAACGAAAGATCTATGTTAGAACTACTCGAAGAGGAAAACGAGCGACTCCAGATTGAAAAGTGTCTTGAAGAAATACGAATTGAGCAAGCACTTGAAAGACGCGTGTCCGATGGCTCGAGACTTACATTGACGATGATGATGAGGATTCCATTCAAATGAAAGAATATTATGAGAGTTTGTCGGCTGAACCCACTCCCGTTTCTGAACCTTTAATTTCCGACCCTTCCCCTTCACTCACGCCGGTTGAGAGAAGTGACGTCGTTTTGGAAGAGGTCGATGATCATATTTCTACGGTCATTGTTGAACCCGTTGACTCTCTCATAATGGGGGATGAGCATCTTAGTACTATTCGAACGAATTGTCTAATGTTGAGATCCTTATCCCAATCCCAGCGAGTCTCTGGGTTGTTGATATTTGTGATGAGCCTTCTCTTGATATTTCAAGCGATCATGTTGAGATGTTCTCCGATTCCGATGATGATTCTTATGGAGACATCGATTTTGTCGACGATTTACCTTCTGAGCCCGATCACATAGAAGAAGTAAATGATTTTGAGCCAGAAGAAGAAGAGATTGAGCTTAATGATATTGAGATCGAGGATGAAGCATTACGTGAAACATTGTCAAATGTTTATCTTCTCATTTCCAAGATTGAAGCCCTTAACAATAATTCAAGTTCGCATCCTATCTCCGTTAAAGATAGTGATTTCTCTCCCGAGCTTGAGACCTTGGATTGATGAAGAGATTAGTGGCAATCCCACTATTGATGATGTTTATCCTCCGATTCTTGAGCGATTCTATTTTGATGTTGATGTGAGCAAAGTTTTGAACGAGATTTCCGATAATCCGACAAATGACCCGATCATTGAGGATGCTATTGATGACCCAATACCACCAGGTATTGAGGATGTTATGAATAATCCCGAGGTGGATATAGTTTTTCTTGATGGTTCCCTTGACTCCCCTTCTTCTAATGAGTCGACCATCCTTTATCCCGTGGAGCCCGCATGTGAAGACAAAATCTTTAAACCTGGGATATTCATTGATAAGCTTCTTGCTAAAACCGTTGTTAGAGAAAAGGATCCTCTCTTGGATGCCTTCATTGCTAAGCTTTCACCTCCTTACCATGAGCTCCCATCTTTCTTGGAGTTTTCTCATTGTGATCCGTCATTCTTTCGTCCACCCGCAAAACCGCCGGATGATGGATCATTCTTTCATGTTATCCCTTCGCATGTGCTGATGACACTTTCTTCCCACCCAACCCACCCGGTCTCATTCTTTTCGGAATGAGGACACCGTTTTGACCCGGCATTTCTACCACTTTCTTCCCCAGGACAAATGAATTAGGGGGACGAGTCGAGCTAGCGACTGTAACCAACAATGGCGCGCTTCGTGGGAGGCACCCCATGCTTATCCATCTATCTTCTTTCTATTTTCTAATAAGTGGCGAGGGGTTTGCCTCTTCGATTTCTCGTGTTTGGTTGTTTGTGATGTTGTGTGTAGGATTTTCCCGATATGAAGACACTCGTGCTCGAAGTTTGTCTTTTCTCCACTCGAGTTTCATGATCGATGCTAATGGAAATCCGATATCCTAATCTTATCGACTAACGTTTATCTTCTAGCATACTTAATAAACGGCTTTTAGATTTTCGTGATACCCTTGCTTTAAACATTTAGGACAATGTTTTCGTTCTAGGTCACGGGGTAGGGTAATCTTCGATTTGATTGACCGCACTTGCTTATTTTTTTGTCGTGTACTCACCCCCGTTTTTCCTTAGAAAATGAAAAATTGTGCAAAAATGAGCAAAATTTAAAAATTTTTGTAAGCTTTTGTTAAGTCTTTTGATTGAAAAGTTTGCTAGTCTCTTAGACAAGAAGCTATAAAATGCTAATTCTAGCTCACAAAGGCCAAAATTTGCAAGTTTCCTGAGTGACTTTAAATATGCATAACTTGATTTCATTAGACGAAGCATTTGCTAAGTTAATATATGTTTTGATACCTTGTTGACTTTCCATGCGGTGAGAGTAGGAATGGAATTCGACTTGAGGTGTTGAGCCTAGCTTGTTCCTTAACCATAGATAATCTAAAATTATCGGCTAAGCATCTGCGGATCTCATTATTTGGGATTTTAAATTTCGAGATCGAGAAAGGATAGAGTTACTTATGAGTTTAGATGCTAAGCGTGGAGTAGTTGGTTCTCTTTAGAGCCCATCGAAGGTACTTATGGCTTTTGTTCCCACAAAATTGTTTCACCCCATATCTGTCTAATAATTAGAGATGTTGAGTTTTTGGCGATAGTTAGTTCTTTATCTTCTTAAAAGAATCTTTGTTTTAAAATTGGATTTTACATCAAGGATCCGTAATAAATAAGCAATCAGTAATAAGTGATATGTGAAATAAGTAAAGTTGTGAGCTTGGATTGTCGAGATCGGACCCTTGGATCTTTAGCCGGGATTGAGTGAGGTCTTAGCCTAGCCAGTAGGGATTCTCATTTCATGAAGCCTATAGTCTTGGAATTACCGTGAAGCTCAAGTGGTTCATAGCTCATACACGTAAAAGTCTAAGTTCTATTTCAAATTAAAAAAAAAAATGTTGAAAAATGAAAATGAAAAATAAAGTATAAGTGAATAAAAATTCCTTGATGTGGACCTCATTTTTACGACAATGGTTCTTGAGGGAAGGCGAATAACTAATTATCGACTTAGCTTTGTATCTTTATCGGAATAAAAGTTATCGAAGCGAGAATTTGAAGAAATTCATTTCTCACAAAAATAAAAATTCTAGAGGAAAATAGGAAAATGGGAACAAAAGGTAATTACACAAGTAACTTCCATGGGTAGTGTTAGCATCTAGAATCATATTTAACAATGATTTCGGTTTTACGCTTAGTTTGGGACTTGTGAAAAATCGGGGACGATGTATTCTATCCGTATGGTCACTTCACACTGTGTTGTGTTTTCTACTCTGTGATCCTAACGTGTCGTTTGAAAAATGTTGGAGTTATTAATCGACATGAAAGTTCAATAAACCGTCATTCATAACAGGAATGTGCTTAAGTAATATCTATACATGTGAATTAAAAGGTAGGCGTTTTAGAATTAAGGCTTTCTTAATCTCTTTTGAGGAATCTTTGCTACTTCTTCATAGGTTTAGTAGAAAGAGATTGAAATCCTTGGTTTTAGAAGCGTGAGTTGATTGCGTGAGGACACGACAATGGTCTCGTCAGGGGTATTTTGGTATGTGCTAAAACACATACCTTTTCTATATCAAAACTGACCCAAAATAACCAAGAAAGAGCCGTTTATTGCTAATATTTGTGGTTTTTTTGAGTTTGTGCTTGTCAGAATGGATATGTAAAACACACAAAAAGGAACCAAATCGAGACATAATCTACGAGCACGAGAGATCAAGAGAGCTTAAGCCGAGCTGGAAGATCAAAATTGAGCATTTATGAAGATTTTATTCTCCGAGGATGATTTTGGAAGAAATAACCAAGTTTGAAGAAATATCAAAAGTGGCCCCTCAAGTTTGACATTTGACAAAAGTGACCCTTGAAGATTCAGAAATTGCAAATTGGCCCTTGGTTTATTTGAAGATTGTCAAGAATGGTCCTTGAAGATAATTTCAGAATTTACATGTTTGGCCCTTGGAGTTTCGACTTTCACAACTTTGGTCCCATGGTTGCTAATGGATCCATATTAAATCCTAGTCAAGATATATCCATGATCCAATCCTTTATACCTTGACCCAAAGCAAACGAAAGTCCAATAGCCAAATCCCTAAACCCGGCCCCTTAATATATATTCCAACCAGAATACAACCCATATACCCACTTACCCGTTACTAAACCCGAGTCAAACCCCCAATTACCCGGTCAACCTCCCTTTGAATAATAATAAACAAACCAAACGCGCCCTACAGTAACCCTTTTTCCCCATTTACCCGTTTACCATTTACCCGTTTACCATTTACCCACCAATCCCAAACACCTTACATAGTACTAGCATCTTTCCCAAGTAACCTTCTAGAAGCTGACATGTCAGGAATAGCTGCTTACGTGGACAAATGGAAGCATCTCATTGGACGCGACACCTCATATGTTGAATTGGTGCTCTATGATTGGTTGAAGTGACAATGGATTGATTGTATGGCTGAGATTTGCTTCTAGGCTCTTCTGAAAAGGATCCCAAGGCTGCTCAAGGCTATAAATAGACCCCCTTAGCTCTCATTATAGGGGTGCATTAATTTTCTTTTAGTTTTAGTTTATGTTCTTGTATTTTCAGTTTTTCAAGTATCTTATCAATGTTTTCTTAACTTTCCTTGTAATCTCATTTTAATTTGCAATAAAATCTCAGTTTTAATAAAATTCAAGTTTTCCTTTTTTATCTTGCATTCTCAGATTTTGATGTTAAATAAAGGTGTTTTTAAGGTTAAAATAAGCTCACTCAGCTTCTTATAAGCTGTTGTGAGCTTATTTGTTGTTAACTTGCTCATTTCAAACATTTGCATTCACAAAAGCTCTCAGTCAACGAAAGTCAACTGGTGCCTCATTTGGTTAAGAAATGGATATGGGTTGATATTGATGATGGATTTGGTTGTTGTTTGGTCATTGTGATAAGTATAATACTGTTACTATGCTCAAAATTTTCTAGGCTTCAAGTAAGTTGTGAATCTTTCCATTTTCATAACTGTCATATTATGCAGTCATGCTTAGGGTTATTTTGTATGGTGTTGAATGCTTAAACTGATCTTGTTGTAGTTTTAGGATCTTATTTACTGCTTGTTTCACTATTTGCATAAGTAGGTGTAGGATTAGTAGCTTAATCTGCTCTTTAGATTACTTATAAGGAGTGTTTGGATTAACACTAAAACTGTGCTAGAGGGTTAAATAATGGATTAGATCAGTTGCTGTAGGCTTGATATAGTTGTTTGATCCCATATCTGTCTTTGTTTGGGAGCCATTTGCACCTTTAGTCAAAATTACACCATAACTGCTCTTGACTTATAACCTGTTGAAATCAGTGGGTGAGATTCTTCATATAGGTTTAAAACTTGATAAACTAGCTTGCTAAAGATTCATTTAATCATATTTCATCTTAATCAATCCAACATTTGATCTCAAATCTCAACAAAGTCAACTTTTCAAACTGTTCTTAAAAGTCAAAATGGTGTCAAAAATATGTTTTTGCAGATTTTGCAGCAATTGCACAGTGCTTATTTTAAGTAGTTAGGGTCTCATATTTGGCACATTTGCAGTTTTCTAGGTGGTCTTTAGTCCCACATATCTGTTTTTGACTCAAGCTTTTCTGATAAGCTGGTGAATAAGCTCAAACATAGGGGCGTTACTGTTTTGTTATAGAGATCAGTTGGCATCAATCTTGTTGAACTGCTTATCAGAGATTAGGAGTAGAAGTAATCAGTAGCTTTTAGCTTAATTTAGTATAACTTAGTTCCTGTAGAAGTGTGGTGGCTTATTTTGCTTGTTTGCTTATTTAAAAGTGCTTATTTCAATTCAGTTTACACTGCTGCTCTATAATCTTACACATAAGCATCACATTTTATATTTTTCATAGAACCAGAATAACATTTGAGAATTTTCCTGAGATTTTCATAATTTTTGGTCACTGTTTGCTATTTTTCTAGATTTAAAACAGTTTTTAATCACTTTTAATTAGCTTTAATTGCAAATAATTAAGAAAAAGTTCCAAAAAAATAATTTTTCAATTTTCCCAGTTTAAGAAAAATATAAAAAGCATAAAAAATATTTTTCCATATTTTCCCCTTTTATTTGGTATTTTTCACTATTTAAATTAGATTAAAATAGTTTTAAATTAGTAGAAAATAGAATAATAATCAGAAAAATAAAAAAATAGTTTTGAAAAGTCTTTAGTGATATTTTAGATTTTTGAAAAGTAATTCCATAATTTTCCCTCTCTTTTTCATAATTTTTAGATAATTAGTTTTATTTTTAAAGTTAAAAATTAGTTTTTAATTCTAAAAAATTCAGAAAAATCTAAAAAAATAGTTTTAATTCATTAATAGTTTTCAAATATCATTTTTAGAGTAAAAGTAATTTTAGGTTATTTTTAGGATTTAGATTAGACGTAATTGCTTTTAATTCGCGTTTCGTTTTTATCCCGTTTTTGCGTTTTAGTGTAGAATTGGTAGTTTGCCATAATTCTTAGGTTTTCCCCATAGATTTCATTTCCATTTACTTTCCTTATCCCGTAGTTTAGAAAACATCATTTTACCCCATACATTTATTCAAATCCCGATAATCGAGGCGTGAGTTGGAAATTCCATTCAACCGTTGAACGATCTCGGTGCTCAAACCTAACACGTTTGAGTTACCTGAATACTACACAACACTTCTCTTCTATTATTGGTTTGTCTGAACTGTTTTAAGTTTCTTACGGTTAGTCATTCACAAGTGGCTAGCTTGTGTGAGATAACTTGACGGGTTGGACACAATCAGGTATCCAAATAGATACAATGTATCTAGAAGATGCAATGCATCTAGTCAATGGGTCATGGGTTAACTCTATGGGTTATGGATAATACCCATTATGACTTATGCATGATGTCATGCAATGGGTCATGGGTTATGGATCATGCTCCATGGGTATGGGTCATGGACTTTGAGTTGTACCCGATTATATTCATTGTATTTAGTCAATGGGTCAAATACTTATACTTCTACCCATTCTATTATCCATTATAATACATACTAAGTATGTATATATCTACCCATTATGTAAACACTAGTTGTTGTACATATGCATTACTATATCATGAAAGCACTATTACTTGTCTAGTGTTTCATATGAAAACGTAAGTGTGTTAGTAAACTATTGGCTCAAACTATTTACGTATTTTATTTGTTTCGTTAAAATGATTTTACGTTTGTTATTGACAAAATATTAAAAGATCGTAAAATATAAATAAACATTTTACGGATTATTTGTATAAACACACTCCCCCTTTTTGTTGATGATAAAACATAAGATTATTTAAAGGAAAAAATAAAATTCGTAAAAGTTTGAATTGGAGTTTTTACTCTCTTCTCCCCTTTTTTGTCGAAACAAAAAGAGCGTCGAAAAGAAACTAACACATTGTTTTAAGAAAAACATGTGAAAATAAAAAAATATGAAAAATAAAGAGTAAGGGAAGAGAAGTATTCTCGTCTTAGCTCCCCCTTGACGAGTACATCCTTTTGTGAGGGCGTCAAGTAAATAGGAATACTAAGCGATTGCATTGCAATCATGTTTGCAAATAGTTTCGTCCTTTTTGACGAACCTGCTCCCCCTTGACGAGTGATCCTTTGTGAGGAGGACGTCAAGTAATGTAAACTAATTTGAAAGTATTACAAATGATTTTGCAATGTTTTGCTTTGACAAGAAACTCCCCCTAGCTAATGGTGTCAAAGTCTTCATGTGTATATTGAAAATCTACAAAACAAAGGTTAGAAAACAAGTATATAATGCATAATTTCCTACAAATAAGACTCAAGTTAGTAATAAACAAGTCTTCTGTTGCACGGATCCCACGGTTCCTCTTTTGGAGGGATCCGTCTAAGCTAAACTGAGGGATCCGTCTGTTAGTAAGCTTAAGACAACAATGGTGATGTAGAATGTGATGTTAACATCAAAATGAGATATGTATTTAAGGCACCAAACATATTCTCAAAGACAATATGACATATAACAAGTGATTTCAAAAAAATACGAGAAATGATCTACATATCTCTAAAACTAAGAGAATGATTCAAAAATGTAATACATTTTCTACTAATTCTAAGAAGTGATGGAAATATAAAAAGCATCAATGTGCTTGAATCTAAGGATGAATAGACTTGTTGATTTGGTCCAATCATTCAAGGAGATGATTAAACATGAAATGCAACTCATTTCGTACTTTGAACAAGTCCTTGGGTGATTTGACAATTAGAGCAATCATTGTCATGAATACAAACCGGAGGAGGTGGGATGTTTTGATGAGGTTCGACAAACGATGGTGGAGGTGTGTTGAGCAACGTAGGATGTGATTCTACTAACAATGAGGGTGATGATGCATGAATTGGTGGTTGTAATGGAAAGTCCTCTATATGGTTAGATCTTTGGTGATTCCTTGTTTTCAAGGATGGATCATTTGGTGATAAAGGTGGTTCCCTATTTAGCGAGAAGGTTGGTGAATGGGAATTCCTTGGTGGTGAGACTTCTAATGAGTAGAGATTTTGATAAGAAAGAGGTTCGGTAAAGGAAGGTGGTCTAGGTTCTAGAAATGAAGGCTTGGGTGTTTTGCTAGAGCTAGGTGTGTTTGGTTTAGGGCTTGATGAAGCTTTTTCCAACTCAAAAGGTCGAATACTAATTCTAGTGGTTCTTTTAGCTATCGTTGATTGAGTTAGTTGAGGGGGAATTCTAGCATTTGGACTTCTTACGGGTGATGACTCGGTGGATGATATCTCATGGACCATGTGAGCATTCTTTTTGGATGAACCTTTGGTTGAAGAGTTCTTGCTAGATGCTTTATTCATAGTGAAGGAGAGGGTGTAGTAGAAGTCTTAAAGTACTGATTTTAGGATTGTGGTAAGAATGGTGGCGTAAGCTCCTAAGAGTGTTTGAATTATAAATGATGAAGTTGAGCTAATGAATTAAATTCTTGATCACTAAGAATATTTGGCATGCACCAAGGTCAACTATGGTGTTGTTCTACTCTAGGGAGTCATTAAATGGTAAGAAAAAGTGTTTTTAGATTACCAAAGAAAATTTGAATTTGGAAGAAAAGCTGATCACAAGCTGTTCTATAGACACGGATCCCACGGTTCCTTCTTACTAGGGATCCGTCTAGTTATATGCCAGGGATCCGTCTGACAGACAGCAAAGTGGTGAAGTGATTATGCTCTTTTAAGTTCTAGTACCTATAAATCTTGAGGGTTTGACTTTCCTTAGATATCTTAAATGGTATGTGACTTAAATGTTCAACCATAAGGAGTGAGGATACCTAATGATGGTTTTTGGTAGAAAAATAGACTTTTTGAGAGTGCAACTAAGTATTCAAGGATGATACTATTGATTTGAGGATGACAAATTAGGGCAATTGATCCTAGAGATCAGATGGTGGCTTGAGAGAAATTTGAAAAATTCCAAAGAAATCAAAAGACATGAAAAACTAGTTTTAAGCCTATTTTGAGGTAAGGATGACTAAAATCAATTTGCTAAAATAGAGAGAAATATCAAGCTAAGTGTTTTGAGATGTGAGGAACAATGTGTGAGCATTGGAGTGGAAATATGGTGAGATTAGGTGAACTGATAAATCAAAAGTACTTTGAATTTGATCCTAAGTTAGCTATAGGTGAGTGTGAGACCTACTGAGCTTGAGGAAGACTTAAGTGGTCCTAAAGAATTATGTTTAGCTAGTATGATGTGGTCTAGGGGAATGGTTTGATGTATAAAGGTCTGCAGCTACATGTCTGTTTTCCCGGATCCCACGGTTCCCTCATCCGAGGGATCCGGCTAGTTATGGCCAAGGGATCCGGCTACTGCTGACCAGTAGCTTCTCAGCAAATGTGCAGTTTTTGCACTCTTTAGCAAATACTCATCCTAATCATTTCTACATTCAATAAACATATGCAAATGTCAAATATAACTCATAGTAAGTAGGGGTGACTAGAATGTAAGCAAAATGAGTGGCATCGACTTCTTGATGATGATCAAGTTTTCGTAAAATTCTCATTTTTTTTCGGGTTCCTAAGTTAGAATGTTTTTGTTTATACCATGCCATCTACTACTAGCTACATCCTAAACTACAGAAATATTGTTTAGATTGTTTACAGACCACTGTTTATAAATTGTTCACAAATTGAGGTCTTCGACCTTACCTTCCTCCTATTCATCATCCTACTCCATCTCCATCTTCATCTTCATCTCCATCGCCTCTTCTCTTCACTCTTAACCCCTCCATCCCTACTTCCTCTTCTTCATGAGGAAGTTAGAAAAACATTTGGATATGCCCCTTGTTTGTTGGAACTCTTGTGAAGGGCTTGGGACATCAGGCAATTGGTTAATGTATGCTATGGGGTCGAGATGGATGTTGCCAGAGGGGTTGCTACCTTCTCCTTCTCTTTCTCTTTCATCCGATGAGTCCGTTGGTGGGTGAGGTCTCTTGCCATCCACCATAATCCTTTTAGTCTTTCTATCGGATAGAGGCACCATAACCTTGTTGCAAAACGTGTGGTCGTAGGAGTAAGGAGAATCCTCTAGAGCAAAGACGAAGTTTGCTAGGCGAGTCAAGAGAATGGCATAAAGGAGTACCATCTTGTCCATACTTTTCACACTTGCCATTCTTTTTACAATGTAATAGGCGAAGTTAAAGTGAGTGCCGATTATAAGGCAATAGATCATGAAGCTTAGGCAAGCATTGGGATGATCCTTATTTCCTCCCAAGCAAAGTACGTTTTCCCTTAGCACGAGTTCCCATTTCTTGTATAATGGGAACATTTTCGAAAGCTCCATTTGAAATGGATCTCTATAGATCACCTTGGAGTTTCTCTTGACTCTTGATGGAGATGATCTTTCCATGAAGATGGTATCCCTTACCATGGTTGCTTCCGGGATGGCGGTGAAGTATACCTCGTGATGATCCACCATGTCATGAAGCTCCGCCAACGACCATTCATTTGAGTACAAACATACTCCTTGAAATGGGATACGGAGTATCCTAGCAAACTCTACAAGAGTGAAGGTGAACACTCGCTCATTGATGATGAAGGCTATCGAAATGGTTCCATACTCATTTCGAATGATTCTCATGGTCTTGTAAAACTCAAGCACAAACACCGGACAAATTTTTGCTCATTAATGTTCAAGAGGCAATGGAAGTTGATTGCCCCAAAGACTTGGGGAATGTCGGTGTTGTTGATGAATGAGGGTTCAATAACTCGTCCTTCGTGGAATAGTCTCTTTTCCAACATCTTGAAGGCTTTTCTATCCTTCGGGGTCAAACCATCCTTACGATGATACATGGGAATGTAGTGAGTGGTGTCTTGGTAGTCTTGTTGACGATTGCTAGGCATGATTAGTCCTAAACATCAAAACCACAATGTGGTGTTAATTGTGTGAATAGTAACCTAATGGGATTCATCATAATTTTGCTCAATACATCTTCATTGAATTCAAAAAATGAGTTTAATATGTATTAACAATGTTGATTCTTTGATTTAGTTTATCTTAGAAAACAATGTGGTAAAAATATGTGACAAACCCATTTGAGCTCAATTTCTAAAGATGAAAATTGTAATCCTATGAATCAAGGAATGGAAATAACAATGTAGTGAAGATTAAACTTACACAAGAGATTGTTTCCTTGGAGAAGATGATCAATTAACTCCTGTGAACAGTAAATGGGTTTTATGTTCATGAGTTTTGAGAGAGTGGTACTTTCACAGTGATCATTTCTTTCTTATTATGTCTTCTGTTGCATGGATCCCACGGATCCCTTGTATGAGGGATCCAGCTAGTGCAAGCACAGGGATCCGGCATATCATCAAATTAACAGCTTAATTGATCTTTGATAATTTTGGTTTGGAAGTTCTAATTCTTGGCTAGGGTTGATGTTTATGCTCAATAACTTATGGTTTGTGGTTTTGACATGTTTTACTAGTCCTATTTGACGAGGTTCCCTTTTTATGAATAAATCATAATTCTTTGGGAAATTTTAAAGATTATGATAGATACCCATTTTATCATAATATGAGAAGTCTCACATGGATACTTATTGACATAGATGAAATGTCAATAATTCTTATGTGAGGAGTGATGATCAAGGCTCTCGAATAGCCGAGATATCATTATCACTAGTTTGTAGTTTTGTCTATAGAGATCAACGAATAATACCATTCTTGATAATGAGTTCAATATAGATAACCACTTAAGTGATTTTTAAGAGAGCGTAATGATACTACTAAACTTAATTATGTTTAAACAAAAATGACATTATTAATTCATCTAGAAAATATATGAAACAAAAAAAAAATTTGTTAGTAATTTATTAAAGATCATAATTTTGCAATATATTCTTTTTAAGAAAAGAAGTATTAGAGAAAAATTCTTAATGATCTTCTTAGGATGCCCAAATCCTAGTATGGAGAATTCTCAACGTGGAAAATATTCGAAAGATCTATCATCATCCAACATTATAAAATATGATGATTTTAAAAAAGTGACCTTTTGTTTTTAGGAAATTTCCTTCCTTGTAGTTTTCAATCATACATGGATCGTATCAAGTTTTTAAAAGTACAATATACTCTTAAGAAACTTGGTAACGAAACTCTGATGCCAATTGTAGAAAACTAGAAGGGAGGTTAAAAAGTTTTACTGATTTAAACTTTGTTTTAAAGTATTTAGATCGACTTGTGTCAATCTATTAGAGTGTGTATGTTGGATGTTGATAGATAAGTATATAAATATGTAATGAAAAGGTAAAGAGTAAGAAACACAAAACCACGACACGAGTGTTTATAGTGGTTCGGCTACAAGGACACCTTCCTTGCCCTACTCCACTTCCCGACTCACCTACTCGAGAGTTCGTTAGCACTACACGACACAAACTCCTTATGGCGGAGAAGCCTTCACAACGTCGCTTAATCTTTTTCCGGTACAAGGCTAGACACCGCATTCTTCCACGAGGTAGAACCAAACCTATCACAACATCGCCTACACTTTATCTGGTACAAGGCTAGATACCGAGTTTCATTACAAAGGAGGAACTACTACCCAACACTACACAACATCTATCCCAAAGGAGATCCACTCCTTATTACAACATCATCAAGGATATTAATATCCTTGGACACAACCTATCTATATTTGTACATCGATGCACCATATCGATTGTACACCCTTGGCATATTTCACTAATGCCTTTGACATGATCTTTTGGCACCTTTCACTAATGCCTGGACTTGACCCTTTTGGCATCCTTCACTAATGCCTTTGATACGGATGTTCGGCACATTTCACTAATGCCTTCGTCTTGACCCTTTTGGCATCCTTCACTAATGCCTTAGACACAACACTTCTAGAGAGGAAGAAAGAACTATCAACAAGAGAACTTCAGTAGTCTTGATGATGACGAAGCATGGCAACCCATGGACTTGAGCTTGCTCGACTTCAAGAGGTGGTGATCTCGCCTTTAAGAGGAACCTAAAGAATCACACAAACACAAACTACATAGAAAGATCCTTTGGATCTGAGGTTAGAGGGTTTACAATACTAGGAGAAAGTATGTGTAGAAGTGGCCCCTTACAATGAAGAAATGGCTCAGTATTTATAGATAAAAACATGCTACTGTTCCACGGATCCCTTGCTTGAGGGATTCGTCTAGTGTATTACTAGGGATCCGTAGGACGCTCCCCCTAAAGTGGGTTGTAGGTCATGGATCATGGATCATGGGTTGTAGGCTTTGACCAATGGGTATCCAAATAGATACAATGTGTCTAGAAGATGTAATGCATCTAGTCAATGGGTCATGGGTTAGCTCCATTGGTCATGGATAATACCCATTATGACTTATGCATGATGTCATGCAATGGGTCATGGGTTTTGGATCACGCTCCATGGGTATGGGTCATGGACTTTGGGTTTTACCAAACTATATTCAATGTATTTAGTCAATGGGTCAAATACTTATGCTTCTACCCATTATAATACATACTAAATATGTATATATCTACCCATTATGTAAACACTAGTTGTTGTACATATGCATTACTGTATCATGAAAGCACTATTACTTGTCTAGTGTTTTATATGAAAACGTAAGTGTGTTAGTAAAATATTGGCTCAAACTATTTACGTATTTTATTTGTTTCATTAAAATGATTTTACGTTTGTTATCAACAAAATATTAAAATATCGTAAAATATAAATAAACGTTTTTACGGCTTATTTGTATTAACAGATTTGATATGTTGTGATTTGATTTGATTTGATTTGATGTGATATGATTTGAGTTGGAATATTATCCATACCGTTTGCTCTGCGTACGTTTTACATGTTGCCAAACATACTCGTGCGTTAACACTGCTTTACTCTATACGCAAAGATACTCATGCAATTATATTTTACTAAATATATACATTGATACATTATTTTGAAAATGTTATTTTGGGTAGACTATTTTGGATACGTTAGGAATACTATTTTGGACGCATCTCGACAGCGAGTTGTTGGACGAACAACATCGATTTCGATATTTTGAAATGTTATGCTAATACACTATTTTGACACACTAATTCGGAATCACTATTTTAAAACACTATTTTGAAAATACTATATTTGTTTGTATACATGATCATGCAAATATTGCCCTATGTCATTATTTCACATGCCTCGTCTCCCCTACCCTTCACTATGTAAGTAAGGATGAATACTCCGCATTATAAGTCAATAAGTCGGATGACATCATTAGTTTCCTTAGGAAACAACTCACCAACCAGAATGGACACGTTAGTGGTTACGATTAACACCTTGGAGACTGCAATTGGGATAATAGGACTGGTAAGAAAGTAATGACCTTAAGCTTTTAGTTGAGTTGTTTGTGTTGACTATGATGACAACGTCTGCCCTAGTGTTAGTGTTTCAGAGAGTGGTACTGATTCAGATAAGTCAAACTCTGTTAATTTATACAGATGAAAGATTTTATTGCAAACTTTATAAAGTATGATGAGTTGGAAATCCTCAATAATCAGACCGTGTTACAATGTTTCTTCAAACAAAATTTTGTTGATAGTCAAAAAAATTTTTAAATATTTTGGAATAATTGACGATTCTCAGAGGGTTTGGATTATTTTTGTATGAAAATCGTTTTAAATGTTCGTCCAAACGTCGATTTTCTTGAAGGTCAATATCCAAACCATATGCGAAGAATCGCTTTAACAATAAACAAACTTTTTGTAGTCATATCTTTTCACATGGTCATTATTATCAAAAAATATCAAACATTTCCACTCCAAAATGCATTCCTTCCGAAGACTCTAATAAGTATTTGTAATTCGTATATTTTTAAATTTCCTATGTTTCGATTTTTTTTTTCCGTTATAATTTTTTTAGTTATTTTATATTTCGTATTGTAATATTTATGACTTAATGTTATGTGGTTTATTAAATGAAGTATTAGTTTTATACTTTTGAATTCAAATTTAAATTTAACTGAAGTATTAGTTTTACACTTTTGAGCAGGATATCCAAATTTAAAATTCAAGTTTTACACTTAAAATTCAAATTTAAATTTAAAATTCAAAATTCAAATATAAAATTCAAAATTCAAATTTAAATTTAAGCGGTACAGTTCGAGCGGGATAACCAAATTCAAATATAAAATTTAAAATTCAAATATGAGCGGGATCATTTAATTTCAAATTGTAGCGGGATTTATTCAAATTCAAATTCAAAGCTGCCTATATATACAACTCCACCGGAGTTATTTATTACACACAACTCACACGCAGATTCATAACAATGTCTCGCAAATATTTCTCCCAACAATTCCCCAGTCTACAACAAGTGCCAGAAGATATCTTTCCACCAGAAGATGAAGTTTATCACACTCCACCAGAACATGTCTTTCCGGTATTCCATCCGGAAAATAAATCGGTAGACACTGCACTCCACCGGTGGACCACCAAAATAATCCGTTTAACTTTACTAAGGACTATCTTTGAGAACTTGAGCAGGATGAGGCAATACTGAGGGATATACGAGAAAACGAGGCACGAGAGGCAAAGCGCTCGTATGGAGCGAGCTTGGGATCTGACATCTTAGGCGGCTGGTTTGACATTATGGAAGCAAAGTATTATGATGGCGAGTTTAAGTCCTCTTCGAGTGAGGAGGGTTAAATCAGATGATTCCTTGCTTAATTTGTAGTTTTATTTTCATTACTTTCGTGGCAGTTTGTATTAATCGTATTATGTATTTCGTGTTTCACTTTAATGTTTAATGTAATTCGTGTTTTAACTTTAATGTTTAATGTAATTCGTGTTTTAAATGTTATGTTTTTATTAAATGAAGTATTAGTTTTAGTTTATAGCTTGAATTTGAAAATATTTGAGTTAAAGTGAGTTAAGGTTGAGTTATGATAATGGGTGTTTTTTTTAGTTAAGGTGAAAAGGTTAAAGCTCATGTGGCGCTGACGTGACACTGAGTTAAGCTTTAACCTGTGTTAAAACACCCCTTGCTCTTAAAGAAGATGACGTATATAAAACTAACTAACCCTTTTAATTCTAAATTGTCGGGTCATGAAATATATATCATTTCTATATATAGAAATGTATCCAGTAGGAAGAAAAACTAAAATGAGAAGAATGAGAAGGATTTTTAGCCACATAAATAAGAGAGATGTTGGAATCACTCCTAACATGTATTTCAAGTGTTAGTCACTTATATGTAATAGGTTGCTTAAATAGGCTTTTATGTTAGTAATTAAGACTAGGCTCATGTAGAATGCCCATTAGCCTATGCAAAAGCCCATGTGGCTAAAGAAGGGACTAGAAGTGTTTCCCTAGCTCCCTTCCCCTATAAATACATTGTATCCTCTCATTTGAGAGGTTGGTTGTTCACTCAATAAACTCTACGCATAACCTTTCATATATTGTCGTGTGTTTGTGTGTTCATCCCTCCTTCTTCACCTCATTTCTATCATCTACATACTTGTGTTAACTTATGGTGACCTCAATCGCCATCTAGTTGGGTGAAACATTTTTGTTTTTGAAGTTATAAGCCATATGCGTAAGGTTCTCGTGCTACACCTTTCTTTTGGTTCAAAGCATTGATTTTTTCACTTGTAAACTCAAGATTCTTATGGGTTAAGGTTTATATTGTCTTAAAGTTTCTAGTTTTTGCAAAAAGTTTCAACCTTTACGTGTTTTACATAGTTTTCAAACTCGTTCTTATTTCATACCATCATCTTACGCTTAAGCTCAAAACATATTTTGGTTCATCAAGTTCTCAACTTTCTTGCTCTTTTAGTGTTTTTGAAGCTTTTTCATCATTAAAAACGAGTTTATAAAACATCTTAGTGCTTAAAAATTCGTTTTTGGTAAAATCTGTTGAGTGTACGCCTAAGGAAAACCCTATTCTTACGCCTAAGGAAAATCCTATTCTTACACCTAAGGAAAACCCTATTCTTACTCTTAACAGTTTACGCCTAAGTCAGAAAGTTACGCGTAAGGAATTTTCTTCACGATCTTCAAAGTTGTTGGCAACTCAGTGTTTTTTTTGCTTGGATAAGCTTGAAAAACACTTCGACTTATGGATATTTCTCACACTTGGACAAGTGTGAAGGATTTTGGTTAAAAACCTAATCTTACGCCTAAGTATAAAAGCTTACGAGTAAGCACTTTACGCATAAGTTAGTTCTTACGCCTAAGGTACTTTACTTCTAAGACTTTTGTTTACGCCTAACCTTACGTTTAACCCTAAGTTTACGCTTAAGGAGGTTTACGCGTAAGCAACATCAGTTTACGCTTAAGGATTTTTTTACGCATAAGCACATCTTCAACAACAAACTCAAGTTTCATTCAACTACAAAGATCCATCAACAACACAAGTTCTTAAAAATAAAAAAATAATTAAATTGGTTGAACAGTGAAAATTTTGGTAAAATTTAATTTTTAGGGGAGACTAAACGTTCAATTTTTACGCGAAAATTCAAATTTTGGTTTAACAATGTAAATTTTGGTCGAAAATTCAAATTTTTTGGCCCAAATTCAAAATTTTTCGGTCAAATTTGGCGTCAAAATTGTCAAATCCCAAATTTTTCCTGCAACATTAGAATTGTATTTTATAGTGAATTTCAAATTTTGGGAGAGAACATTTTTCAAAATTATTTTTGGAGGGAAATTAGAAATTCACTATATCGGCCTTTCGTGTACTGTATCGATTTCACATGCTTATTTGATTCTTCCGATCACATAGCAACAATCAAGGGGGAGAGAGAAAGCATCAGAATATTTGTTTGTTTCTTGCTCAAAGGTTTGTTGGGTATCTTGCGTGAATACGCATTGAATGCAAGATAATGCGGACAATGAGGTTATAGCATTGGAAAAGCAGGATGAAAGCAGCAGATCAGGGGAAGATATCATACCCACTTATGACACAGAGCCCAACTTTGACAAAGAACAAATGGTCGAGGAAGATATCATACCCACCTATGACACAGAGCCCAACTTTGATAAAGAACAAATGGTCGAGGAAGATATCATGCCCACCTATGACACATAACCCAACTTTGACAATGAACAAATGGTTGAGGTACTGATGTGCTATGTGTGTACAAGTTTTAAATTTATAAAAGGAGAATTACCAATATTACCAATAACACATACGAGCAAGTATACTCGTCCGTTATAGCTAGATTATGAAGGTAAGAAATTAGGGATAAAGGATCGTTCGCGAGGATTTGAGTGAATCTAAACACAAGTTTGAATCAACAGAGTCTATCCAAAACATATAACAAAGCAAATAGATATAATGAAAATCAGATGATTAAAAACTACACTTGCTTAAACTAGTTTCATATCATAGATTAATGTGACTGTGTTAACCTCTTAACATGTTGGTTATGATAATTAGTTGGTGTACTAATCTATTGTTCTTACAAGTTAAACCTTTGTCAAGATTTTAGTTCATAGAAACAAGCATTACGTTTAACCAATCAATTCAAGATCAATTCAAGTTTCATAAGTCTACATACATAAACTTAAACACAAAAACATCCACTTGTTTCATCAAATTGCTTAAGAAATGGTCAATACAAAAGGTAACCGATCATAGACAAATGGCTACAATTGATTTTCAACAACTAATCTTACGACCTTTTAGATGTTTCCAACCAATCCAATTTGATAATCAAAAAGTGTTTCTATTACAACCACACCTTAGTTCCTTTGTATAATCAAGAATAATGGGTAAAAACAATCATCCATAGACAAAATGATTATAACTAGTTGAATAACAATAAGTTCTTTCGACCTCTACAATTACTATCAACTAGTCAATCTTGATTAACAAATGTCACTATGAAACTTAAGCACAATTGGATATTAGAATCAACTTGAAATTGAATTAAAACATGTTAACACAATCACCAACTAATCATATGATAATCAACATCATTTAAGCAAGTGTATAAAGAAACTAGCCACTCATAGCAAACATCATCATAAACTCAGAACTTTGAACATTAGAAAACATGATTAAAAGTCTTACAATGCTTGGAATAAGATTACAAATGGTGAAGTAATGATTCCCAAAGTATTGGGGTAGACTTCTTAGTGATTTGGCCTCCAAATGTGGAACTTCTGGAACTCCAAACTTTCCTGAACTTCTAAGGACGAATTTGAGAGCTTAAGAACTTTGTTTGATGAGTAGAGAGATTTGTATTGAAGTGTGTGTCTCATATGCTCACAAATGGCCTCTATTTATACTAGTTCCAAAGCCTAGGGTATTAATTGCTGAACTTGGCCTCCAAAGAGTAAGGAAGGGACTAGAATACACCAAGAGAAGGACCTAGAATCGTTTGGATGCAAAGGGGAAACTTAGTGATGAAGATTTGCGGATACAGCTCCTCTAACCGGATCGGTTACATGACCAACCGATCCGGTTGGTCTTCTACAAATGGGCCAACCGTTCCGGTTGCGGGAGGCGACCGAGCGGTTGGTGAAGGCAACTTGGCATTATTTGATTGATCATTTCCAACCGATCCGGCTGCACCAGAACCGATCCGGTTGGATTTCTGAGATAAACTTGGTCTTTACTTCTCTTTGTCTTGTAGAACTTGGTTCTTCAATCACTATGGTCTTCAAAGGTACTTGAAGTACTGATTTGTGCTTGACACGATTCACAGAACGGGAATCTTCTATTTGTAGAACATTACTTTACTTTTCTTTCCGTTTCCCTACACTTGGTTATAAACACTAGACAAACATCTTTTGATGCGATTAAGCGAAATCGCAAAATATAACCAAATAACATATATAAAAGCACACATAACGCTACTAGAAACATGCACAATCGGCGTTATCAAATTCCCACACTTAAACTTTGCTTGCCCTCAAGCAAATCTAGGAAAAACATCCAATCGTACATGATCGTGATTATGAAAAATGTGATGCAAATCAACCAATTATAAATACGAGAGAAGATTCATCAATTATGCTTTATAAAGGTGAAACATCAAGATGTTTGACAATATCCAATGATTTTCTTGCATGATTAACATTTCAAAACACCTCACGAAAAAGGAACGAAATATAATTCACTCAATCACTCATTTTAGTGGAGTAACAAGATAAATCACACTCATTACTCAGTCATGATTAGATTATTACCATAAGCTTGCACAAGAAACAAAACTCCACCGACGTGGCGTGAGCACCAAGTAAAAACATCTAAAGAGGACTTTTATTCAGGTTATAATGATAGACTTCGGGTTAAGGGTATGGATAAGGCATGGGAATGTTTTATGAAATTGGTGTTAAAAATAAAAATAAAATCAAGTCTAATACCCGTGTTACTAGCTACCAAACAATCCATGAACCAATAAATGATTATAGCTTCAATTTCGTCTTTTCGGCTCTCCACAGACCACAGCTTTTTGCTTTGCTTTTCCATGACAATCTTTCTTCTATCATAGCACATTGGCTATTATATCCATACTTTCAACAAACACATTTTTTTTTCATCATATATAAACTCATGGCTCAATCAATCTCACGAGATGTGGTACTCATAATCATTTGAACAATCTTCACTTTCCAGGTGACTAAAATGAGAAGAATTTTTCCTGCAACATTAGAATTGTATTTTATAGTGAATTTCAAATTTTGGGAGAGAACATTTTTCAAAATTATTTTTGGAGGGAAATTAGAAATTCACTATATCGGCCTTTCGTGTACTGTATCGATTTCACATGCGTATTTGATTCTTCCGATCACATAGCAACAATCAAGGGGGAGAGAGAATGCATCATAATATTTGTTTGTTTCTTGCTCAAAGGTTTGTTGGGTATGCTGTGAATTCTGCAACTGTCAGTAATGCGGACAATGAGGTTATAGCATTGGAAAAGCAGGATGAAAGCAGAAGATTAGGGGAAGATATCATACCCACTTATGACACAGAGCCCAACTTTGACAAAGAACAAATGGTCGAGGAAGATATCATACCCACCTATGACACAGAGCCCAACTTTGATAAAGAACATGTAGCAACTCGTAAATTTTCATAAGGTAAAATGACTATTTTACCCTTTGACTTCTTAAAGTTTACCTTGACTTTTTACTATTTGACTTTTACCGTAACATAAAAGCAAATACTATAACTGGTAGTAGCCAGTAATTTCCCAAGTTAAATAATTCAATTTGTTTCGAATTATTACTCTCCGAACATTTTTTTGTTCACCTTTGGCTATAAATAGTTATTTAAAGTTGTGACTTTAATAATTACGAAAGTTTAATTGTGTAAACTTTCCTCGCGGTCGACACAAGACTACGATAAGTCTAGGTGTTCAAAATACTCTATTTTCACAAATAGTCATATTTTATATGAACTATTGCCACTTTGTTAGTTTTACGTAAATATTTTAATCTTTACGTAATACGCGTGCCCAACCTACGTTATTAGGTTTTAACAACATAGACGCACCCAAATAGACTTATCACACTTTTAATATACTTAGTTGGAGTATATTGATAAGTTTTGACATTTTTGTAAGTATTATATTTTTATGTTACCCGGTTTTAAGTTTCGTGACTTAAAGGCTTAACATTAGTAATTACCGGGACCAAACTATACCCCGTAAGTTAATAAATATCACAAAACCACACAATAACCACCTCATACCATGAGGTGGGTGTTTCATAATTTGTCATGAGACACATGTCTCACTAAGACATAACATAAACACATGTAGTTAACATGTGTACACTTGCAAGTGCTTAATCACCAACCTTATCACCAATTTCCCATTCTTATCACCTCATTTGTACAAAATAAAAATCTCTCTAACCTCCTTTGTCTCTCCTTTGAACCGTACAACAATAAATCACCATCACCACTTAAGTTTCAAATCAAGAGAAAAGTTATGCTAAGAAGATGAAGACCTAGGTGATCTCTACAAAGTACAAGTATTATCTTGGTGATCAATTGGGTGAATCAAGAGTTATGTAAGGAGTTTAGGGGTTGAGGTTATGAAGATATTACAAGGGTTATAATAAGGGTTTTATAAGGTTGAAGTCAAGTTGGGTAAAGATTGAAAACAAAGGTTAAAGAGTACATGGGATTAAGTATTGATTTGTAGTTGTTGTTCTTGTAATCTCTCATCATCACCTTGTAAGGTTTGAGTTTATTTTCCTATTCATTCAATATGATTGTAATAATTTATATTCATTGGATGTAAATTTGATATAAGTAGTATATGTAATATGGCATGATTGATGTTGTACATAAAGTTTGTATCATGAAAAGTAGCTAAAACAAGCTTTAGGTGGGTTTTGTAAGTTGAAATCTGGAACAGGCCCAAAGATTGACTAAACTGATCATCTCAGTAAACTTTGAGGTTAATTCAGTAAGATAGGCTTGTAGAGCTATGTCTTATGGTCGTTTCTCCGGGTGGCGCACCTCATAACTCATCCCGATGAGTAAATGAGAGCCAAAATGGCAAAACATGTCAAAATCTGCACATCAGATTTCATTTAAGAAAAGCCCATGGTTCTGGTCATTTCTGGAAGTCGACTCAGTTTTATGAAATGTAGCTAAGACATAAACTTGAAGTTTGACAAAATCCGCGTGTCAAAAAAAGTTGTAGAACTCAACTTATGGTCGTTTTGGCAGGGCTGAATGTGCAGCCAAACTTTCTGCAATGAAATATAGGTAATCACTTGTTATTAGACAATTGATATAAGTAAACTTTGGACTTTGGACTTGATTAAGCTTGAGAATCTGTTGGAGGAAGTAAAAACTAAAACTTGGGCTTTTGAATCACTTGAAATGGACTTATAGATAAAAAGTTACGAGTAAAAGAAGATGACTAAATGAAATTGGTTATTATGTCAAAAAGTCTTCTGAAACGATTTTAAAACGCGAATTAGACCCTTTTCTGGTTCGAATCAGCAAAAGTGTAAAACACGAAAATTACTCGGAATGAAATTTTCTACAAAAACTCAGGAGCACATAAGCAGAAAGTGAACGTAAAGTCTTAAAAACAGCAAATGCTAAACGGACCTGTTGTGACTAGAAAAAAGAACAACCATGGTCATGGAAACTTAAGTGTATTTTGATCCTTTGAGGCCGAAACGAAGCCAAGGTTAAGCCGAGGCCGTTGTCTTAAGGTCTTTAAACTTATACTCATAGTAATGACCTTGAATATCATCTCAAGTTGTTTAAAAATAGTTTAGCCACACGGCTAGTTTGGACTTAATGGTCGAGTCTTGTTTAAAAACTTGGTTCATTGGATTGGACTTTCTTAGACTTTGGCAAACTAAGAAATAACCATATGACATGTTAAACTACTTCACGACACACAACTTATATCATCATAGATCACACAAGTCAATCAATAGTCTTTGTGAAACCACGACCGTGTTTTATATAACATTTGTCTCGTCCAAATACTACTTATAAATGATAAGTATTATAATAGTAAGGAATTTCATTATCATAAAGACTCTTGAGGTGTCATATCAACGAAGTTGGATTCACGATTTAAAGTGTCCGGCTCCTCATCGTTCACTTTCTACGACCTCTTGATTTTGATAGCCGAACGATGGTGCGAGGTTATTTTAAAGGGCTATAGGCCAACAAACACAAGGGATGATACATTAACTAAGATTCATGTACAACATCATATTGAAAGCCAACATACTACATATACTTGGCACTTATATCATACACCATACTAAAGCGAATACTAGGCTTTCGTGAGTAATCGTTAAAGATCGTGATCTTGTCATACTCTACCGTTGATAAACATTATATCGTTACACTCATTCTTGATTACCTCTGTGAGTTTCATAGCTGAACTTTTGTTTAACTGTTTTATAAACTTTTGGGGAGATACATGCTATACGCTTTTACTATATGCTAAAATGCTTTATTATGGACAATTACTTGTAAACCCGAATGCCTTGACGTATTATTGCATGCCACTAAGTTGTTTTTGCCAAAAGTCCCTAATATCATGGACCACTAATCACTGGGAGTGAGCGCAAATATTGTGGATAGGCCTATCGGAATTACCCGACCCGTCCTATGTTATCGAAAATAACAAAGCACTATATTTGAGGTTATCTAGGTATACGCCAAATACCTACCGAGGGCAAGTTATTTATATATATATATATATATATATATATATATATATATATATATATTTATATATATATATATCGATCATTGATATATATCTATGAGTTAGTCGTGAGTGCCATGAGCTTAGAGCAATAATAACTTTCAAGAAGATAATTGTACGCATTGCAATTATACTACAAATATATTGTCACTCTTGTTTTCCTAAACTTGAAATATTGGGATCAAACTATTGTACTTACAAACCTATGAACTCACTCAACCTTTGTGTTGACACTTTTTAGCATGTTATCTCAGTTGAAAGGAATTAGGCATGGGCATGTGAAGGCATGAGGAAAAATATTTTGAAGACAATCGTATATTATCATTGAAAAACATTACAACTATTATGTTGTACTTTTATGATTGTACAAACTTGTGGGACGGTTTGTAAACTCGATATGTTAATCGAATGATAATTTATTTCAAAACGTCTCATAGAGTGAACTACGTAACTAATGTTGTGAACTATGAAGTAATACCCCAGTGACATAATCTTCCGCTGCGATAATTTTGGGGGTGTTACAGAACAAATGGTCGAGGAAGATATCATGCCCACCTATGACACATAACCCAACTTTGACAATGAACAAATGGTTGAGGTACTGATGTGCTATGTGTGTACAAGTTTTAAATTTATAAAAGGTGAATTACCAATATTACCAATAACACATACGAGCAAGTATACTCGTCTGTTATAGCAAGATTATGAAGGTAAGTCGGGATCCTTCAGGATTTGAGTGAATCTAAACACAAGTTTGAATCAACAGAGTCTATCCAAAACATATAACAAAGCAAATAGATATAATGAAATTCGGATGATTAAAAACTACACTTGCTTAAACTAGTTTCATATCATAGATTAATATGACTGTGTTAACCTCTTAACATGTTGGTTATGATAATTAGTTGGTGTACTAATCTATTATTCTTACAAGTTAAACCTTCGTCAAGATTTTAGTTCATAAAATCAAGCATTACGTTTAACCAATCAATTCAAGATCAATTCAAGTTTCATAAGTCTACATACATAAACTTAAACACAAAAACATCCACTTGTTTCATCAAATTGCTTAAGAAATGGTCAATACAAAAGGTAACCGATCATAGACAAATGGCTACAATTGATTCTCAACAACTAATCTTACAACCTTTTAGATGTTTCCAACCAATCAATTTGATAATCAAAAAGTGTTTTTATTACAACCACACCTTAGTTCCTTTGTATAATCAAGAATAATGGGTAAAAACAATCATCCATAGACAAAATGATTATAACTAGTTGAATAACAATAAGTTCTTTCGACCTCTACAATTACTATCAACTAGTCAATCTTGATCAACAAATGTCACTATGAAACTTTAGCACAATTGGATCTTAGAATCAACTTGAAATTGAATTAAAACATGTTAACACAATCACCAACTAATCATATGATAATCAACATCATTTAAGCAAGTGTATAAAGAAACTAGCCACTCATAGCAAACATCATCATAAACTCAGAACTTTGAACATTAGAAAACATGATTAAAAGTCTTACAATGCTTGGAATAAGATTACAAATGGTGAAGTAATGATTCCCAAAGTATTGGGGTAGACTTCTTGGTGATTTGGCCTCCAAATGTGGAACTTCTGGAACTCCAAACTTTCTTGAACTTCTAAGGACGAATTTGAGAGCTTAAGAACTTTGTTTGATGAGTAGAGAGATTTGTATTGAAGTGTGTGTCTCATATGCTCACAAATGGCCTCTATTTATACTAGTTCCAAAGCCTAGGGTATTAATTTCTGAACTTGGCCTCCAAGGAGTAAGGAAGGGACTAGAATACACCAAGAAAAGGACCTAGAATCATTTGGATGCAAAGGGGAAACTTAGTGATGAAGATTTGGCATATACAGCTCTCCAACGGATCGGTTACATGACCAACCGATCGGTTGGTCTAAATGGGCCAACCGTTCGGTTGCGGGGCGACCGCGGCGGTTGGTGAAGGCAACTTGGCATTATTTGGACAGTTTCAACCGATCCGTTTCATGACGATCCGGATTGGATTTCTGATTACTGGAAACTTGGTCTTTACTTCTCTTTGTCTTGTAGAACTTGGTTCTTCAATCACTATGGTCTTCAAAGGTACTTGAAGTACTGATTTGTGCTTGACTGCTTCACTGAAGCGGAATCTTCTATTTGTAGAACATTACTTTACTTTTCCTTCCGTTTCCTACACTTGGTTATAAACACTAGACAAACATCTTTTGATGCGATTAAGCACTGAAATCACATAAATATAACCAAATAACATATATAAAAGCACACATAGCTACTAGAAACATGCACAATCGAGGCGTTATCAAATTCCCCACACTTAAACTTTGCTTGCCTCAAGCAAATCTAGGAAAACATCATTTGTACAAGATCATGATTATGAAAATGTGATGCAAATCAACCAAGTATAAATACGAGAGAAGATTCATCAATTATGCTTTATAAAGGTGAAACATCAAGATGTTTGACAATATCCAATGATTTTCTTGCATGATTAACATTTCAAAACACCTCACGAAAAGGAACGAAATATAATTCACTCAATCACTCATTTCAGTGGAGTAACAAGATAAATCACACTCTTTGCTCAGTCATGATTAGATTATTACCATAAGCTTGTACAAGAAACAAAATTCCACCGACGTGGTGTGAGCACCAAGTAAAAACATCTAAAGAGGACTTTTATTCAGGTTATAATGATAGACTTCGGGTTAAGGGTATGGATAAGGCATGGGAATGTTTTATGAAATTGGTGTTAAAAATAAAAATAAAATCAAGTCTAATACCCGTGTTACTAGCTACCAAACAATCCACGAACCAATAAATGATTATAGCTTCAATTTCTTCTTTTAGGCTCTCCTGACTTTGCTTTGCCATGACAATCTTTCTTCTATCATAGCACATTGGCTATTATATCCATACTTTCAACAAACACATTTTTTTTTCATCATATATAAACTCATGGCTCAATCAATCTCACGAGATGTGGTACTCATAATCATTTGAACAATCTTCACTTTCCAGGTGACTAGCAACCAACCGTTTAGACATTGATACGGGGTAGGCTGAGGTTTAAAGTGTAAAATCTTTTTGTATTTTCTGGGTGAAGCAAAAATGAAAAGGATGGCTCAGAGGGTGTAACTAGGGGTATCTAGTGCTAAAATGAGCACTACAAATGGGTCCATGTGGGTGGTTAACTAACCGATGTGGCTAGCTAATATATCATTAGATGTTAAATGGAAGGCCATTTGGGTTAAATCCTAAGGTGCCTCTTTATCACACAATTTACTTATACATACGAATGCGATCTAACTACGGTATGGTCATGATTTACAAGTACAAGTTCTAGAATAAATAAAATCACCGGCACACTCATAGCAAAAGATCCAAGCATAAAAGATGTATACTTTTATAGAACAGGAGCTAAAATCCTCACAATTTTAGTGGAAAGGGTTATAATATGTGCTAGCAAATGTTTATCGATCCCAGAATGGATTGCAATAGTAATCAGAACACATCTCGAAGTTTTAAATATTACCGGTTTTACCAGTGGTTTGATCGGTTATTCTAATATATTATCCTAAAAGCGTGAAAACAACTAGATCACAAGGGCAAACAAAATTTTAAAATTTAAGCATGAAAACTCTAATTTTTCCTATTCACCCCTCCCACACTTAAGTTAGACATTGTCCTCAATGAAAAACGAACTTCAAAGTATAGAAATAGAGAAAATAGAGATGAAACGGATATTCCAATGAGTTTATCGACTTAAAATTTCTTTCTTCATTCTAGCGTTCAGAGAAATCATTACTGCACAAAATCTTATAAACAAACAAAAGGTCTTATTAAAGGTGGCACCCCACTTAAGTTCAACCACAGGGTTTAAACTTTGGGGAGTGACCACAGAAAAATCAAATTTGAAACACGGGTTGCCTCCCGAGCGCTTGTTTTATTACCGAGTCATCAGACTGTTCCGAATCTTCAATTCACTTGGCCACAGGCGACCTTGAACATTTTGAAAAGTTCGGGGATATACATGAATTCTCACGGTAGCTTCAATATCGTCCCCGGCGAACTCAGCAGATGGTTTCAAGGAACAATTTGTGGGATTCTTCTGGAAAAGGTGCTATAAAGGTGATTGTTTGAATTCATTTTTGAAACTGTTGCAACTGAAACTTCATTCGTTTGCTCCTTGTCGTAATATAACTTGATTAGGTGCCCATTAACAATGAAACTTCCACCCTGTTTGTCATAGAGTTCGACATAGCCGGATGGATATCCATGTTTAACGATATATGGTCCAAACCATCTTGGTTGTAATTTAGGAGCTTTGAATTTGAATTTCATGTTGAAAGGCAGAACTTTATCTCCGGCTTTGAATTCTTTTGAACTCGTAGCTTTTTGTAGTGATAAGCTTTTGTTCTAGCTTTATACACTTTGGAATTTTCATAAGCTCGGAGTCTTAATTCATCGAGTTGGTGTAATTGCAAGAATCTCTTTTCTCCAGCTATTTTGAGATCGATGTTACAATTTAGAGAGCCCAAGTACGATGTTCAACCTCGAACGGCAAATGACAAGTCTTCCATACAAAGTCTGTAAGGAGTTGTGCCAATTGGAGTTTTATAAGCCGTCGAAAGCGCGACGCCGTCAAGTTTCTTTGCCCACACTTACAGAAATGGGTTCCTCGATCGTTTATCAAGGCCTTGGGAATTCCATATGGCGAAAAGCTTTTGAGGTTCGGCGACCACGAGCATCGTTAGTTGGTAAAGCTTCATACGCCCATTTGGACACATAATCTATAGCAACGATAATGTGTATTCAATTTGAGATTTAGGAAAAGGTCCCATGAAATCAATTCCCCAAATATCGAATATTTCACATACTTGGATGCTTGTCAATGCCATTTCATCTCTTCGTGAAAGATTGGTGGTTCTTTGGCAAGCATCACAATTTTGAACAAGTGTATGTGCTTCTTTGAATATTGTTGGCCAATAGAATCTAACATCAAAAACTTTTTTGTGGTGGAAGGACCATAATGTCCCCGGTTGGGCCATGATGACATTCGTCAAAATACGGGTTTGAACCGAAACACATCTTCGGATCATTCCGTGGGACACATTTTGAAAAGATATGGTTCTTCCCAAAAATAGTATTTCAGTTCCGAAAAGAATTTGCTTCTTTGAGCAAGAGTTAAACCTTTCTAGAATTCCTCCAAGCGAGATAGTTTGCAAAGTCAGCAAACCAAGGATCGTCAATTTCATCAATGGTCATAAGAGTTTCATCGGGGAAATAATCATCGATTTCCTTCTTTAATTCCTCAAGATCGGGGTTTTCAAGACGAGATAAGTGATCGTGACAAGATTTTATGCTCCTTTCTTATCTTTGATTTCGATGTCAAATTCTTGGAGTAGCAAAATCCATTGAATAAGACGTGGTTTAGCATCTTGTTTAGTGAACAGATATTTGAGTGCTGAATGATCGGTGAAAGCATTTTTAGAGCACAAGGTACGATCGAATTTGTCGAATGCAAAAACGGCGGCCAATAATTCCTTTTCGGTGACGGTATAATTTTCGAGCACTATTCGATGTCTTGTTAGCAAAATATATAGGCGAAAGTGTTTTCCTTCACGTTGGCTAAGAAACTGCGGCAAAATCGCTTTATTAGCACATAAACTCAAAAGGTAGTGACCAATTAGGTGAAACCATGATCGGAGAACTAGTTAGTTGATTTTAAATGTTTCAAAAGCTTTATTCAATCAGCGTTGAAGTCAAATATAGATTCTTTCTCAAGTTTTGTCATGGACGAGATATTTTTAAAAAATTGAATGGAGGTAAAAACAGCATGTCCTAAAAAACTTCTAACGGCTTTGACGTTAGTTGGTGGTGGAAGTTTCGAGATAACATCGACCTTTGGTTTGTCTACTTCCATGCCGACCTGGAGATTTTGTGGCCAAGCACAATTCCTTCATCACCATGAAGTGACATTTTTCGATTAAGGACAAGGTGTGCACTTCGCATCTTTAGAGCATTTTATCAAGATTAGAAAGATAAGCTTCAAATGAGTCTCCGTGAAAAGTCATCCATGAAAACTTCCATGGAGGTTTCTAGCATGTCTTGGAATATGGCGATCATACACCTTTGAAAAGTCTCAGGTGCATTGCAAAGACCAAAAGGCATACGCCCGATCTGTAGGTTCCAAAAGGACAAGTGAAAGTGGTCTTTTCTTGATCGTTAGGATCGATAGGAATTTGGAAATATCCTGAAAATCCATCGAGGAAACAAAAGAATTTATTTCCTGCTAGTCTTTCAAGTATTTGATCCATGAACGGGGAGTGAAAGTGATCTTTTCTAGTGGCTTTGTTTAATTTCCGATAGTCAATACAAACGCCGATAATTGATTCCTAGTTGGAACTAGTTCATTCCGCTCATTAGTCACAACAGTCATCCTCCTTTCTTGGGAACACAGTGAGAAGGACTTACCCAAGGGCTATCCTCAATTGGGTAAATGTACGCATCGAGAAGTTTTATGATATCCTTTTTAACAACTTCTTTCATGTTGGGGATTGAGTGTGATTGACGCTCTACCAGGTTAATCCCTTCTGAAATTGATTTTGTGTTTTGCGAAATTAGGGCTAATTCACGGGATGTCGGATGTTTCCAAGCTTGTTGTTTGTGATTTTTGAGTAGAATTAAACTTTCTTTCTCACTGTCCTCGAGCAATGAAGATATGACTACTGGAAGAAGTGAGTTTTCCTCCAAGTAAGCAGATTCAAGATGATCTGGAGAGGTTTGAGTTAGAGATCCGTGGGTGGTTCTTCGATAGAGGATTTAATTAAGCATCTCGTCATTGAAAGTTATTTCTTCAGTTCTCTTCTTCTTCCTCTATTTCTTCTTCTTGAGTTATCTCCTTAATTCTACTTTCGCAAAGTCATCAAACTCTTTGTCAAAGTTTGTTTCATTGATTTTTAGTAGTCGGGAATGGATCGGATTCGTTAGTAATGCGTCAATTCTTGTCCGTGACTTCATCAATAACATCGATGTTGAAACAAGTGTCATTGGAATGTGGGTAGCGCATTGCTTTATCGATTAGAAAAGTGATTCGATCTTCTCCAACTCCAAGGTTGAGTTCTTTTCCTTTCACTTTGATGATTGCATCAGCGGTATTCAGGAAAGGTCTTCCTAAGATGACTGAGACTTTACTATCTTCTTCCATTTCCAAGATTACAAAGTCCACGGGAAAAATGAATTTACCGACTTGAACAAGCATATTGATAAGGTTTTAAAAGGTACCATTTTGAGGGGTCGTTTAAGTCCTTATTTGATCACTTTTGTATCCGTTATTGCTTAATATCGTTCCTTTTCACTTTTTAGGTATCTTGAAGGCAAAATTTTGTGGCACTTATTTGGGCCGAAAAGCGGCGAATATATGAAAATGGCCAAAGTCAAGAATGAGACACTCCTTCCGTGAAAGCGAAGGCGGCGTTCGGTGTTAATTGCGACGCCGTCAGGATTTTGTGACGGACGAGAACCCAAAACTTCGTATTTTCAAGAGACGGCGTCGGGCTTTAAAAGAGTAGGCCGTCGCTACTCAGATAGCCTAGATGCAATCCGCACGGCGTCGAAGGCGAAAGGACGGCGTCCGCGGACATAAGGTGACGCGCGTCGCAAAGGTTAACGTGGCCAAGACGAAACCCTAATGACGGCGACACGAC
This sequence comes from Chrysanthemum makinoi, assembly GCA_910596185.1. NCBI lineage: Eukaryota > Viridiplantae > Streptophyta > Magnoliopsida > Asterales > Asteraceae > Chrysanthemum > Chrysanthemum makinoi. Next base: position 50,049,072 of record OU343216.1, on the reverse strand, counting down.
GGGCGTCCACGAAAACATAAGGTGATGCCGTCGCATATGTAATCTTATATATAGAATCCGAATTTTTCAGTTTTAGAGAGTCTTTGGAGTAAAACCTAAACCGAACCTAGGTGTCTTGTACAGTATTTTAGGGTTTTAAAACCTATCTTACATCAAGATAAGTATTTACTTCATTAATTCAATTATGTCTTTGATTATTTGTGTATGCTTGCATGTTCTCCATGTCCGGCTAATTTATTTGTGTGTTTGCTTAGGAAGTATAAAACTTAATTATTGAATATTGATTGGTTGTTTCTTATCTTAGTTGATCAATGATCTAGTAATGCGATAGGTCATTAGTTGTGTACTTAATGCTTGATTCATCTTTGTGAACCTTAGAATATGATTACCTGAGTAGTTGTAGGCTAAATTATCCAAAGAGTGCTTTAGAGTAAGATTTATCATCCCTAGTGGGTTTTGTAGACGAGACCCTTTGGTAAGTTCAAAGAGTTAGGGAGAAACGCATACCCTACAACGTTAGACACACAAGCCTTTAAGAATAAGGACGTGACAACTCAACCATCAATAGGAGATAATTAAGGAAGTAATAACCTAAGTAAACACATCTTTAATATCATCGAACACACATTAGGACATAGACTCCCATAACCTTAGTTTAGATAATTAGATAATAGTAGAGTAATCGGTAGAAATACCAAAACCCCCAATCCAATACCCGAGATTCGTACCTTTCCATTTCATAAAATATAAAAATACAAAAAAAAAATAATCTTCCTCAACCTTAACCTTAGCGTAGTAACTTCTTACTAGCATTCCTATTCCCTAGAGAATGATATCAATACCGTGGCTTACCTAATTACTACACTTTAGCGATTAGGTTCCTTTGCTAGGGTGTTATAAACTTGCTCGAGAGAAAGGAAGTTTCCTTGACCCCGACGGCTTGCGTGTAGCGTTATCAAGTTTTTGGCATTGCTTGACGGGAATAGAATAGCTAGTTAGTAGTCCACCTCGTTTAGGTTCTTTGCTTGATTCCTATCAAGTAAATTTTTTTTAGCTTTCTCTTGAGTCTATCCCACTTCTTTGACCTTTGTTAGTAATCCGTCACTTTTCATCATGGAAGGTGACCAACCACCATGATAACCCACACCCAATAAGTCAATGTCACTCAAAGCCAAACCAATAACCAACCCAGCCGTCGAAGCCTATGTGGTGAAACACACCGACCTTAGGAGTTTACGAGAAAATATTGATAGTACAATTAGGAAAATTTTGTTGAGAAAGTAGTGTGGCTTTACATGGTGGCTCTATGATTAGCGATAATTGAATGGCATATAACAACAAGCGTGGATATGTGGAAAATAGTGCTTACTTCAATCTTTACCTCACTAGGAAGAGATGCGTACCATCAATACATAATCGATAATCCCGTCACCTATCATTAGGATATACCCAAAGATTGGGAGAAATCCCGGAACCTAAAATCCTTGTATGATCGGATATAGGGTATGGAACCAGCTTACATAGATATGGAATCTCCATCAATGTAATGTCATCTGCTGTCTGTGGCATTATGAATAAAAGCGACTCAATATTAGGAGAGACCACTAAAGTATCCGGGGAGGAGTTTGCAACTTTGTGGGAAGAATCAAGGATGTGCATGTCTTTATAGGAAATTTCACTTTCTAGTTGATTTTATGGTCCTAGAAGATGTAGGATGCGTCATTGACTATAGTTTATCCCAAGTAGTGCTAGGGAAACCGTTTGTTGAAACATCTAGAATGAGCCATAACAAGCATGATGGAACAGTTAGGTTTAAGAATGGAACCAATGAGATCACCTATAGGATGCCTTGGAAAACAAATGAGTATGGCCACTTGTCCATTTGTAGATCGAGACAACATCAAAGCTTTTGAGGACAAAAGCAAGGAAGATGTTGAGAAAGGTTATAAATTCATGTGGGAAAGAAGGAGGCAGCTTATAAGGAATTTGCTGACTCTAGGGCCTGGGTATAGAATCGATGAAGATTTTGTCAACATGATAGAATTCTCATTGAAGAGATCGCATTGAGAAAGCGTAGAACACGACTATGAGTCTAGCTACAAGACTCTTAAATAAAAGCGGCCGTGGGAGGCAACCCATGCTTAATTGTTTGCTTGTTAGTGTCATATATCTTTTATTAATTGTTTATCCTCATGTTTAAATTTGTAAAAATGCTTTATTTTGTTTTAACCTCGTCTTAATTGCATATAAAGGTATTTTACATAAGGGATAAGTGTAGGGAGGATTACACACGTTTTCAAAAGATACGTAAACATGAGAATAACAATTAACTAAAAGATATTTATGTTTGTTTGTTCGAGTCAAATGCTTGTATCGAGTCATAATGGATGTTTTGCGAAATTTTTCCGATTCTAAAGATGTAAATTTTCCAGAATTTTTCGAGAAAATGCAGACCAGTTTTTGTCAGATAACTGACGTCAGATTAACTTTGACGTCGAGGAAGGAGTAAAACATCGATTACTTTTTCTCGTTTTCTGAGCTACTTATAAATTTTTGGAATTTTCCAAGTCTTAATTTTCTTAGAAATTCTGTAAACATCCATTCCACAAGCATTATATCCTAGTTTAAATCGAGTCTTATATATATTATTACCGCCGATTTTATGCGAAGGTTTCGTTTGTTTTCTTCAAGTGTGCAGGTTTAGTTTGTCAAGAAGAAGTTACATAAGATTGGAAGGAGCTTTTCATGCAATAATTCTTCTTGAAAAGGATTTAACCACCACTTTACACGGATCCTACCAAGCTAATCGAAGTATTAGTTTCTTTCGTTTAATTACCTTCCATTATCATAACTTTGATACTTTAGGGAACATTGGGGACAATGTTAGGTTTAAGTGAGGAGGGAAAATAAAGCGGGAACTTTGAAACTATGCTTATCCTTGACTATTTGCTTTGTCCAATTGTGATTGTGTAATAAACCATGAGAAAATGTCGGTTAGGGTAATTTTGGCACCAAATTTAAAATTTTTCATGACATATAGGAGTGGGCCATTAGTCTTAACAAAAGCGTCTCATGGATAGGAAGTTATACGACTAGCACAAAAACCCTTTACCACCCAAATTCCACTAAAATGTGAGGATCGCCCTTAGATTAGTAGGAATTAAAGCATTCATCTTCAATGCTTAGAGTGTGAACTGGTAGTATATTAGATTCTAGAACTTGTTTTGTGATGCACCGAGAGATCGCTAGTGAGACTACACTTGTGTAGTTAGGAATAACTAAATGATAAGAGGCATTAGGATAACCCTTGTTTGATACCCGTAATATAATTACTTCTTCCACATCGGTTGAGTAATTCCCCACACCTTTTGCGTTGTACTCATCTTTAGTACACGATACCCCTAGTTAACCCCCCAGAGCCTATCCTTTTGCGTTCTCGTGATGTTTTGGTTTTCGAATATCAATGAAGAGCATTGTTTACACCCCCCCCCAAATATATACACCCAAATCGCCTTAGCCTACCCCTTATGCACTCACTTTTAGTGCAAATGTTTGTTATCACCCTAAACCCTTAGTTCAATTATCTAGTTGCTTGCATAAGTTGCTAAGTCGAGTCATATCCTTTGTATACGGTTTTGGGACGATTGGGATTCATGGGAAAGGTTAAAGTTTATGAAATGACGGGAAGGGAACGTTAAATTCAAATTCCCTTTTTTTGCGTAATAATGTACCCCAAGTGTTTTGATCTTTTCAATTCGGGTCAAATTAGTGTTAGAGTAATAAAAACTCAAGTGTAGGGATATTCTTATAAATCCCTATTATTTTGATGATGTTATGGTAGAGGATGGTAGAAGTAAAAGTGTATGGAAAAAACAAACTACCATCCTACATCTATCTTTTAAATTTATGTTTGTTTATTTCCGTTACCTAGAGTTTTAGAGTGTCGAGTCTTGGCTTAGCAACGCCATTCTTCGTATGCATTTAACATAGAGATTTTTGACTTGCCACCACTAAATAGCCTATCCTACCAAACCCTTGTTTCCCTACCGTAAGCCTAACATTACAACCCTTTAAAGACCTCTTTGATAGTCTTTCCTAGGTGCTTACGCCAAAGCGATGGAGGTTTGATCTATTCTTAAGCCTATGGTAATCTATGTACTAGGACCGGTTAATGAGTGTTTATCTTCCATTTCCTATTTGTTATATTTCATATACACCGAGAGATGTGAGTATCCAAACACCCCATGTGAGGTGCTAGTATGTAATTTCCGTGCTTGTTATGACTTTTTGCGGGGCTTATATGTGTTGTGGACCGTTTTGAATTAATGCTTCATGACCCCTAACTTATAAATTAATTGGCTAAAAGCACATTTGCTTGAGGACAAGCAAATAACAAGTGTAGGGATATTTGATAAGGTTTTAAAAGGTACCATTTTGAGGGGTCGTTTAAGCCCTTATTTGATCACTTTTGTATCCGTTATTGCTTAATATCGTTCCTTTTCACTTTTTAGGTCTCTTGAAGGCAAAATGCTAGAATGATACTTATTTGGACGAAAAGCTGGCGAATATATGAAGAAAATGGCCAAAGTCAGAATCGAGACCTCCGCGCGTGAAAACGAAGGCGGCGGTCGGTGTTAATTGCGGCCCGTCAGAGGATTTTGTGACGGGGCGAACCAAAACTTCGTATTTTCAAGTGAGACGCGTCGGGCTTTAAAAGAGTAGGCATCGCTACTCGGATGGCCTAGATGCAATCCAGCGGACGTCGAAGCTGAAGGGGCGGCGTCACGGCCATAAGGTGCGCCGTCGCAAGGTTAACGTGGCCAAGACGAAACCCTAATGGCGGCGACCGCGGCGTCCGAACATAAGGTGGCGCGTCGCATATGTTAATCTTATATATAGAATCGAATTTTTAGAGTTTTAGAGTCTTTTGGAGTAAAACCTAAAACCGAACCTAAGGTGTCTTGTACAGTATTTTAGGGTTTCAAACCCTATCTTACATCAAGATAAGTATTTACTTCATTAATTCAATTATGTCTTTGATTATTTGTGTGTATGCTTGCATGTTCTCCATGTCCTGCTAATTTATTTGTGTGTTTGCTTAGGAAGTATGAAACTTAATTATTGAATATTGATTGGTTGTTTCTTATCTTAGTTGATTAATGATCTAGTAATGCGATAGGTCATTAGTTGTGTACTTAATGCTTGATTCATCTTTGTGAACCTTAGAATATAATTACTTGAGTAGTTGTAGGCTAAACCATCCAAAGGTGCCTTAGAGTAGAGTTTATCATCCTAGTGGGTTTTGTAGACGAGACCCTTTGGTAAGTTCAAAGAGTTAGGGAGAAACGCATACCCTACAACTTTAGACACACAACGCAACTAAGAATAAGGAACAACTCAACCATCAATAGGAGATAATTAAGGAGTAGTACAACCTAAGTAAACACATCTTTAAACTATCATACGAGCACACATTAATTAGACATAGACTCCCCCAACCTTAGTTTAGATAATTAGATAATAGTAGAGTAATCGGTAGAAATACCAACCCCCAAATCCAATACCCCGAGATTAGTACCTTTCCATTTCATAAAATATAAAAAAATACAAAAATAATCTTCCTCAACCTTAACCTTAAGCGTAGTAACTTCTCACTAGCATTCCTATTCCCCTAGAGAACGATATCAATACCCGTGGCTTACTCTAATACTACACTACAACGGGTTCATGCAAGGGTGTTATAAAACTTGCTCGAGAAGAAAGGAAGTTCCTTGACCCCGAACGGCGTGTGGCGTTATCAATATTCTACGTACCCCTTGCATATTGATAGGAATGATTTATATCGAATGCTCATTTTGTTGGTTTAAGTTTTGTTGTTGCATTTAACTTGGAATACAATAAGGCATCAAATTATCTAAGCCAAGATCGGCTAAGCATACTTTAATATTATTCAGTACATGGAATAAGAACACTGCGGGATCTCCGAACTTTGGTGGAATCTTGTTTTGGACAATGGTGAGCATTCTTCGTTGAGGAAGGTGATATTTGCTCTAGCTTGCTTTGTTATTAAGAAGTTCTTTCAAGAATTTCCCGTAATTGGGCATTCCGGCTAAGACATCAACGAGGAGAACATTGAGTCTAACCTCTTTGATTATTTCAATGAACTTCTTATAACGCTCTTTCCATTTTTCTTTCTTTGAAGTTGAGGATAAAGAATTTTTTGTGTATCGCCCAACCCGGCGAGATGGGGGTGGTTTCTTTTTGAGTGGTTTGAGTTAGTGGTTTGGTTCACGAGGACTTCTTCACTCACTATCATTGTTGTGATAGGGTATTTTCATTAGGATTTGGTGGTGGATGCCGTCTGAGGAACCCTGCTTGTGGTCTTGACATTGATATGCTCATTTCTTTGTTT
>OU343216.1:49981892-50042560 GCA_910596185.1 Chrysanthemum makinoi | reverse complement strand
GCATGGCATTTCCATTATTTTACTTCCTATATTGTCTATGTTCTAATGCTAATAAGCCATGTGTTTCTTTGGTTTTGATCGTGCAAGGGTGGCAGCGAGAAAATGGGAGACATGGTCTTGCCTAGTCGAATCAAGCAAACATATTACCCCATTGTTTATAAGGTCAAAGGATTAGGGGGATTATTATATTACATTAGGTTGGCTAAGTGAGGGGATTTGTCTCCTTTTCTACACACACACGCAATACATGGGACAACAAAAAGGGAAAATGCTTTTGATCTTAGTTTGATACCTTTGCTAGGTTGGTTTGGTTTCTCATCCGATTACAAAAAAAAGGAAACACAAAACATATTTATCTCAATTATCTAATTCATGTACATGGGCTTTGGGGTTGGATCTGTTAGACGAGGCCCGAAATAAAAAAAATGTTGGGCTCTCTTGTTAATTCGTGTACCAAGGTTAGGCCCGAAGTGGTTATTATGGGTGTTGGGCTCAAGTTAGTTAGCGAGGCCCAAAGTGATAACGGTATGGGCTTGATCCGGTTATGAGGCCCATTTACATGTCGGGTTGAGTTGTGAAGTGGTAAAAAGTCCAATGAGTTCAAGGTCACAATTTAATATATTTTATTATAATTTAATTCATTATTTTTACAAATTTTACACATATTAGATTCGTATTTTAAGGTTATCAAGATCGTGGAATTTCGTTACGTCCAAGGTATATTTTATGAACGCTCAATTTGCATTTGCGATCATGCATATGCCAAATTATTTGCAAATGTGATGTTTAGAAAATTTCATGATAAAATAAATCGAGCTTAATTTACGTTAGAGCTTTAAGTACATTGAAATTTTCGGGAGCTTACGGTACCTACCCTTAAGAGAACGGCGTCTGGTTAAACTTCAAAAGGTTGTCATGGTGATCTAGATGCACGGTGGGGATACTTGGACGCATACATCCTCGTGCTCCCGGTGAACTCGCACCTGACTCTTGTGATTCCATCAAACCTTAACGATAGGAATGCGGCTTTGCTTAAGCCTCTTGACTTCCCTGTCCATAATCTCAACGGGTTCTTCGACAAAGCTAAGTTTGTCATTGGTGGATGTCCTTGAGTGGTACGATAGAAGTTTCATCCGATAGACACTTCTTCTTAGATTGAGACATGGGCATGTCATGTACTAGACTAAGTTCTTCGGGAAGTTCGAGTTTATATGCCACTGGACTAATTCTTTGAAGAATAATGAACGATTCCGGTAATGAGGTTTGAGTTTTCCTCTTTCCCAAATCGGCCATCTCTTTCCGGGGTGATACATTGAGCATTACCGGTCTCGACTTGGAATTCCATTGGTTTCCTTCGAACATCTGCGTAGCTCTTTGTCTATCTCGAGGCGCTGCTTGTTCGTTGCCTAATTTGCATTATCTTTTCGTTTCTCTTGGACAATTTGGGCCTGTGTGATTTATACTTCTCCAACCGCACTTGACAAAGAAATTTATCGCATTTTCTTCCATAGAGTGCTTCAAAAGGAGCGACTTTAATCTTTGGCGTGGTAATTGTTATTGTAAGAGAATTGACCCGAGGTAAGTGCTTATCCCATCCTTTTCCGAAATCAATCACACATGCTCTTATCATGTCTTCCAGAGTTTGGATCGTTCTTTCACTTTGTCCATCTGTTTGAGGATGGTACCGTACTCATATCCAAGATGGTACCCATGGCTTTGAAGTGTTTGCGAAATCTGAGATAATCGGCTATCCGCGTCGAATATGATAGAGATTGGTACACCGTGGCGAAAAATAATCTCTTTGATGTCTGATCGCGAGTGTAATCATCTCGTCATTCTCCTTGATTGGCATGAACTGAGCGGACTTTCTAAGACGGTCTACAATAACCCAAATGGTGTCAAAACCATTAGAAGTTCTCGGAAACTTTGTGAAATCAATTGTAATTCTTTCCCATTTCCACATGGGAAGTTAAATTGGAGTTAACATACGATGGCTTTTGATGTTCGAGCTTTGACTTTCAAATGGTCAAGCATTTCTTGGCGTGCTTCGGCGATATCGACCTTCATATTAGGCCACCAAGACAAAAGCTTTAGATCTTGATACATCTTGTTGGGACGGGATGTATGGAATACTTTGATTTATGTGATTCATGCATGATGAGTTCTCGGATACCTCCGACAGAGTGGAATCCAACCGATCTTGAAACATAGCGTTCGTCGATCTCTTCACAAATCCATTCTCATTCTCCGGCATGCCATAAATCTTCTTATTCGGCCTATTTTCTTCTTTAAGTTAGCGATTTGAGCTTCAAGAATTTTTCATGGTAGGGGTGAATTGATTACCATTCCCAATGATCTCACTTTAAGTGGCCAGGCGATCTTTTCGCTCAAAGATTAACCATTAGCGTTAGCCTTTCGGGATGGTAATGAATCTCGATCATAATCGAGCAATTCTAGCCGTAGCATTGACACATATTCAGTTCTTTTTATCTAAGATGTGTTGAAGACTTTTGTGATCAGTGTACACTATACACTTGGTTCATTCAAATAATGTCTCCATAATTTGAGTGCAAATACCACAAGCCAAGTTCTAGATCGTTGGTAGTATAATTCTTCTCATGAGTTTTGAGTTGTCATGACGTAAGCAATCACTGTTCCTTTGCATGAGTGGCGCCTAAACCCATGTGTGGCATCGCAATATACTACAAAATCTTGACTCCTTCGGTAGTGCCAAGATAGGTGCTTATAAGCTTGTTCTTTAGGAGTTGAAAAGTCGATTCTTGATCGCCTCCCCATTAATTTCTTCATTTTACGGGTTAACTCGGTCAATGGTTTGGCTATCTTCGAAACCTTGATGAATCTTCGATAATAACCACAAGTCCTAAGAATGAGCGAATCTCGGTGGGGTTGGTGGATCTTGGCCAATTCTTCTTGATTGATCTTTGCGAGATCCATGGATTCCTTCATTGTCGATCACATGACCAAGAAAAGCCATTTCAATCAAATATCACATTTGGAAAACTTTAGCGTCTAATTCTTCATCCTTGAGTAACTTCAGGGACGAGTTCGGATGTTTCGCATGTTCTTCTTTATCACGAGAGTAGATAAGAATATCGTCAATGAACACAATGACAAATTTATCCAATATGGTTTTGGACTCTATTCATGAGGTCCTAAATCTGGCAGTGCATTAGTTAAACCGAATGGCATTACTTGGAATTCATAATGGCCATATAGAGTTCTAAATGCGGTCTTGGGTATATCTTCTTCTTTTATAACGATGATATCCATATCTTAAATCAATCTTGGTATACATTCGAGCCTTGTAACTAATCAGCAGATCATCGATTCTTGGTAGGGATACTTGAGTTCTTGATTGTGAGCTTGTTCAATTCTTTATAATCGTCTGAGATCCTAAATGATCCATCTTTCTTAACGAATAAAACCGGGTGCTCCCGAGGTGAGGAACTTGGTCTAATGAATCCCTTTTGGATAGCCCTTCTAGTTGTTTGGACAATTCTTGCATTTCTGAGGGCGCTAAACGGTACGGTGCTCGTACTACGGGAGTAGCTCCAGGAATAAGATTGTTAGGTCACCATATTGTAACACAAGCATCAATATGTAAGAAATGAGATAAGAGGTGATCGGATGAACACTCAACACACAAACACGTATGAATATGCAAAGGTTATGCGTAGAGAAAATGTATTAAGTGAACAACCAACCTTCAAATGAAGGTTTACAAGTCTTTATATAGGGAAAGGAACTAGGGCAACACTCAAGTTCCCTTCCTTTCCTTATTGAGCTGGGTCAAGGCTTATGGGCTATAAAGCCTTGCCATAAATACAAACATAAAATCCTAATTAAGCAACCTATTACATGTTAATTACAAACACTTGAAATATAGTTTAGGAGTGATTCCAACAATCTCCCCCTAAGTGTTGGTAATTAATGACTTAAGTAATTTGAAACATTATTGGTGCTGATGTAATAGTTTCTTTGACGTCTTCTAACGTTCTTCTTTCTTGTGAGAAAGTGCCTTGATGAACAATCTCCTCGATGTGAGGATCTTGTTTTCTTTAAAGTTTAAAACTTTGGCGTCTTCGTTTATCTTTGTTCTTTGTTCTAGTGTGGATATGGTGATGTTTGTTTTTATGTCTGCATCGTGCCTTCATTGCTCAGTGTCTCCGTCGCCTCCAACATGCTCACTTGCGCTATTTAACGTTGGATATCAGTGTTGATGCAGTTCTCTTTAGTCTTTGAACTTTGTAGATTCTTTGGCGAAGAACCATTTTGACTTTTCTGTTGCCTTTCGAGAGAACTTCAATTTGTGTTGTTGTTGGTATGAACATGTGGAGAATCAGAACGATCATCTCCTAGGAGCATCCATAAGAAGAAAACATAAGAGTTGGTTAGTGAAAAACACCAATCGATCATTGTGGTCGATCTAAAGAATTGACCTCGATTGTTCTTGATGAATGTCTTGATTCCATTCACCTTGGTCGGGCGAATCAGCCTTCCGAATCCCATAAGGGACAGTTGGCATTACATTGAACAAGTTCAAATAATGACCCACATCTTCGGGTTCGATTCTTGAAAGGAATATCCTTGGCGATTTCCAACTCTTACAAGTTCGAACTTCGAGGGTGTTAACAACATAGTGTGAAAACACGTCTTTAATTCTAGCAAAGGTCGTTCTGGTAGGTCCCTCAAGTAGGATAACACGATGTACCGAAGTACACCTACGATTGGTGAGTCAGAGAGGTACAGGCAGCTCCCACCAGAAGTAGAGCCGTTGAGACCACACTAAGCAACCCACAAGGGAGTTACGAAGTGACCTGTTGTCGAGTGTTTGATGTTGACCTGGCGAGTTTCCATTCAATCGAGGATCACAGGTTGTGACCCTCATAAATGTTCTCGACAGATTGCTAAGATCTGTGTAGGACTATAGAATGATATCACTTGCGTCCTTATTGTTGAACGGTAAGTGATGAAATGTTGAGTGTTCCTAAGAGATCTTTTGATGAATCTCGTGGCTCTAGACTCAATAGTGCGCTTTGGTTTTCCTAAGCAGAGACTAGGGAGAGGGTCTCCTTCTTCAATACCAGCAATCTCTAAGAGAAAGCCGATAGTTTATGTAGGGTTCCCTATGACAATGAAACAAGCTTTTGTTGAGAGAAACTTGAGTGGCTAAGAAGGTTTAGTGCATGCGTCCTTTGGGTCCATGGCGACTTTGATCTTCAATACGTGTCATCTAGTGACAACGGTACCATATGAGTTGAACCGATTATGCCCTAAGTTGAATAATCTGGAGGGCTATTTCTTTTCACCCTTTTCATTACATTTCTTTTTAATTCTTCAACTCCTTCTTTCTCCGATTCTCATTTTATCCTTTTTATAATCATACCTAAGGACTTCTAATTTCTAACTATTGGTGGTGTCCTTGGGTAGATCCTCGACTCACGGATCATTAGATGGTTATTCCTAATCTTAGTCACCTTATAACTCCATGACTAACCTATGTTGCCATAAAACCATTTTCATGAAAATCTCTCAAAGTGGTTATGATTAAAAACATTTTGTACTTGTGAGAGTTTTTGTATTTGCAAAATACCTTCCACGTGCTTAAGTGTTTTGCAGAAATATGCGGTGAGAGAAAATAGCGCTTTTTGATTGATCGACTCAAGATAGACAATTCCCATGAGACACGGTTACGTTGCATAGTTAAAGAGTTAAATTGTCAGCTTTTAGGTGACAACTAGCTCTAATAACTACCTTGAAGGTGTGGACAAACCTTTAAAGGTTGTCAAACCCGTCAAAGTTCATGTCTACCAAGAGTTTCTCGAATAGGTACAATCTACTCGGATAAATCTTTGAGGACAAATATTTTCGATGTATGACAGTTCAGAACTCGTCAATTCATGGGTTAAGTCTTTTGCACGAGGATTCAATCACAATTTTCACAACATATTAGTATCACACAATTTTCTCCCCTCAAAATGGCATATAAATGTTATTTTTGACGAAATTTTGATATCGAATATGTCTATTTGAGTTTTTTGTGGAAAGATTTCCACGAAGAAGAATCAATTGTAAACAAATATTTTAACAAGTACTCCCCTGACAAGTAATACTAACTTTTGAGGTTTTGAATAAGGGGAAGTACTTGTTCTTTTAAAATAAACTTTGAAAAGTGAAAGTTTTGATAAGTTTTACTCAAAAGTAAGAAGCTTTCGCTCCTTTGATAGGATTGTGGCCTTGATGCGTACCACGGGTCCTTTCATTACAAGTACGGGTTGTACTGCTTGTTATGTGTACAAGCCATAGATAATAATATAGATCAACACATCCAAATATGAATCAAAAAAAATCAAGAGTACCGGCGATCCAGCAATAACGCCGAGTTCTTTTGGATGTTGATAGCCCGTTAAAGATACCGGTCGATCCACCCACGAAGCTTTCCAAAGTCCTCATCCGTGCGACAAACAACCTTTCATCAATCCTTTGATGATTTTCTTCACATCCCTCTTTTCCTCGAATTCCATTCGTGACGATGCCTTCATGAATCTCCTTTTGCCGATATCTAACCCGTCCCGAACCTTCTGATGTGTGATCACAAAACTTGTGAAGCTCATTACATGCCCGAAACGATTATGGTGAAGTTCATTGCGGTAGACTACAGCAAACTTTGGTTTCTTGAGAATGGTGTATCGAGCGGTGGTTGATATCGGAATGTATAGCATTGGTTTTGTGAGATTAACAAGTTTTTGGTATGATTCCACGGCAAGTTGAAGGTCTTCAACACGTTCTCGGATAACGATGCCGATGAATATCGAATGACTTGATGTACGGAAGGCTGGATGTTGGTGGAGAAATGTCGCATTCGACCTTGTACCTTAGCAAGATACATATCTTCAATGTCATAGAGTGACAATCTCGGAAAATCCGGCTTGAAAATTCATATTCTGCTTACGTCTTGGCGTTTGACTATGATTTTCTTGAATGAGTAGTCCTTAGTAGACAGTGACATGCATTATAGCAATGATTCGTTGGTCACCGGCACACCTCTTTGTTAGATTTGAGTACTGGCGACCACGTAGTAGATTCTTCCGTTCGGCCGCTGATGAATTCCATCAGATGCATCGAGGTCATAATTAACCACATTATCAACGAACATATGTGTGGCTTCTTCCTCGATGGCCACATTATTGGAGAAGATTGCTGCCGGGATGGGAAAGGTGAGTGAGGTAGCGTATTTCTTGTTAACATCGTCTTGTGTTGAAGTTCCATGTCATTGTTGAAGAAATGCAGGGTAGGGAATCCGTTGTTGATCAATTGACCAATGGTGGGTAGTGGCTTTGTCGGTCGGTGTAGAATGGAGCCTTGTCGGTACGGTGAATTGATGTTGGATTCGGGTTGAGCCAATCAATATTGTTGGACATGGCTCTTGCTATGTTGTCGAGATGATATTCAACTTCAATGGCTTTGCGTAATGTCCTTGATAGTTGAAAATCTCGTTCTTGATTCGCTTTAACTCGCTTTAGTCATCTTCTTCACTTTAAACTTTTCTTGAATGATCTTGACATGCTCCATGGTTCTACCATCTACCGGTTCTTGACCTTCGGTAGTGAGGGTTACATCAACAAGCTGGAGAACCATTCAGTATTCTTGATGTCACGTCATCCAACCAAGGTACAAAAGTAGTAGACCTTTTCTTCTGTGGCTTGGAAGACGATGCTGGTTGCTTAGTTGATGTAGAAGAAGGGGTTGTTGTTAGGGCTTAGGAATCTCTTCGTCAACACCACCGGTGTATTCAAATGATCACGATTTCGCGTTTGTGGTGGAGACTTCAGTCCCGAGGATTGTCGCTAGCGGAGGGCGTTAATGAAGATCTTCTAGTGGTGGTGGTCCTTTGGGGTGGTGGAGGCATAGATGATGATTCGCCGCTTTTTCTTTATGATGTCTCTTGGTGAGAATCCTTGTCGCATCATCATTAGTCTTGGTCTCTAGCCCTTTAATTGACTCTTTACATGATGTCTTGAGTTGATCTAGCAATGCCTCAAATAGTTTAGCTTCGTGAAGTGAAAGTTCCGATCGTTGAGACATTTGAATTACCGCCTTAGAGATCAATTCACATCGAAGATAACCGGGCGGGGCTGGTTTGATTTCCATAGCAACATAGGTAGTTGCCATTGTTTGTTTGACGATTGACATGAGATATGGATAGATTTGTCGGCGAACATCTCTCTGGTGACTCAGGGCGATGTCGAAGGAACTTGTGAGTGTAGTCCCTTATCGTCTTGTCCATTTCTCCTTGATATCTCTGTTGAAAGCGGTGAATTTGTTCTCTTTCCTCCGAAAACTCGTTCATCACATCTTGTAGTCTGTCGGCCAGCTGATTGAATTTCTTGTTGACTACGTTTCTTTTCGTTACTTGCCTGACAGCCTTGACGATTTTGGTCTTAGCTCGTGATGCCCAAGTATTGGTTGGTTTCTTGACCGATTTGGATGTGGATTTGGTGGTAGCATCATTGGATGGTGGTGGTGATGAGTGGGATGAAGAATCTGATGAGGATGAATCATGAGGTGGCTCTAGGTGTTTTGGTGGCTCAGAAGTTCCTTCCGGGTTATGTTCAGGATTATCTAGAATATAATCATCAGCTTCTTTGCGAGATTTAGCCTCTTCTTGACTTTACCACGCCTCTTCTTACGCTGACCTTTTGCTTAGCCTCTCCATTTGCTTTAGCTTCGAGCTTCCTCGTCGACCTTTTCTTTAGCGGACTTCCTCAATGTCTTTATCTCGTGATCATCTCTTCTGTTCTTGTTCCTCTTCTTCCTCAAAGGTGAATGGAACTTCATAGGTTTGTTGTTGTTGTTACGTGGATTCTTTGATGGCACCAGTTAAACGCTCGGGTTGATTAACGCACGTGGTGCAGTAGTCACCACCGGAACCTCCGGGACCTCTTGTTTGTTCGCGATTAAATTACGGCGGCTTGAATCCTTAGATGCTTGATTGTCTTGTGGTAGTCTTTATCTTCATCATTTGGTTCTTCATCGAACTCTCTTCTTCTTCCTTCTGGCCAGGTTTACCCTTATGCGTTTTGGGACTAATTGGTTTTTCAACCGTTGTTGTATCATCTATGGATTCGAGAATAGTGAACCTCTTCATCATCTGGTATCCTCGGTCTTGATCCTCTAATTTAAGTGTCGGTTTAGGAGTAGGAATGGCACCCTCAGATGGAACCTTTCTTTTTCGTGAAGGATTTCTCTTTGGATACTACGGGCACTCCCGATTACTTGCTATACTTCTAGTACTACCGATCTCACGGTCTTCTTTACTTGGTATGGTGAAGACTTTTCATCCATGAAGCCGACTTTGCCTAAGGTCACTGCTTCTTGATAACGTAAATACGATTGAAGGCTTTTAATATCATCAGTGAGTAGGCAGTCAGTCAATACTACACCTTGTTTCTTTGTTGATGAGTCTTTGAATCTGACAAGATTTAATGTAGGGTCAAACAACGAAGAATAATGGTTAGGGTCATCAAGTCTCAAGGGAATGTCTTGATTATTCCCGAGTATCATCTGGATCAACAATTTTGTGTATCTGATGAAAGGGACCTTTGTGCGGCTTCGAGGTAAGACATCACTTTGTCTTTAATCAGAACTTGTGTAGTCAATGTGCATTTTGTTGACCATGCCCCAGAAGATTTGTAGTTCCATTAGCTTAGGATGCTCATAACCGTTGTCTCTACCGGAAGCAGACTTTCGCGATCATGATGTATAAAGTTCTTAGGTGGTGAGGGATGTTCTTTAAATCGACTGAAGAGTGTTTGGTAATGATTCCCACAGCTTCATCATAGCCAATATCGACCATGAATTGTAGGGTAGCCTCTTAGGTTGGGTTGCTTTTTACATCTTGGCGGTCGGATAGCGAGGGCGAGAAGAATTGCTTTCATTACACATCGACGATAGCGGTGACTTGTTTATCGTTGAGTGTCATTGTAACGACATCTTGACCATCAATTTTTTCATTGTATGCGGCGATGAATATAAATCTACAGTGCGATTCTTTGTGTTGGTGAGCATGTTGTTGTAAGGATGAGTCTTGAATATCCACCGCTTTAATTGGCAAGAGGATTCAGAGCAGGTGAAGTTATCAAAGTCAACCCTAAGGTTGTTCTTTCCAAGCTTCATACTATAACCAGTCGGGAATATGTCTTCTATTGTGAGCTCATTTGGTGCGTTAACATTTTCCATAGTGATGTCCATGTCGTGATCTGAAAGATATTGAACCAAAAGAACTAACATATTGAAAGACATTACGTTAGTCAAATGTTGATTTTATTGTCCAATTATTGAATATATTATGTTAATGAATGTTACGAGTCCAATGTCACTTGTTGTCTAACAGTCCAAAGTAGTCGTGATAAGTTTCGTGAGTATATTAATTTTGAATTTTAAAGTCCACATTTTCACTCATTCACACAACATTTTAACAATTATAGCTTATTAGTGACATTTTGGTCTTGTGATGTTATGAGTAACTTATTTACAAGTTAGTACACGTAACATTTCATTGGTAAAGTTAAAATTTAGGCTTAAGCGTAAGAATGCAAGCTTATGCGTAAACAAAGTGTAATCATGCAGCGTAGACCTAAGCTTATGCGTAGAGTCCCTCTTACGGCGTAAGAAATCTTCGGCGTGGGAAAAGGCTCTTGGCATAAGGCTTACGCCTAGCGTAAGTTGGGAGCTTATCGTAAGGTTTACTCGTAGAGTGAACCTTATGCGTAGACTCAAGTTCGCATATCCTTCACGGGATACAGCGTAGTCCCTTTGTAGAACCTTATGCGTAAAGGTTACGCGTAAGATTTCTCTTATCATATTTACGCATAAGGTGATCCTTAAGCGTAAGTTCATTATACCCTTGTTTCGAATTGGGCAGCGTAGAAGCCGAAATAAATCAATCATAACATTCAAATTAACACAATATTTA
Source organism: Chrysanthemum makinoi (assembly GCA_910596185.1). Classification (NCBI taxonomy): domain Eukaryota; kingdom Viridiplantae; phylum Streptophyta; class Magnoliopsida; order Asterales; family Asteraceae; genus Chrysanthemum; species Chrysanthemum makinoi. Next base: position 50,031,564 of record OU343216.1, on the reverse strand, counting down.
GCCTCTTTCAATCACTCATGGCAACACAAGTCATATTCAGATACGCGTAGACTTAGTTTATGTGTAAACTAAAACCCTAAAGTTTCAAATTCTACGCGTAAACGTTTCAACCATGGGAATTCAACCAAACATTTTCTGGGAAATCTTTGAAGCTATGTGAGAGGTTTCCAACAAGTTTTAACATCAAAAGTGTCATGAATCAAAAATACCCATTTCTACACATACATAAACCCTAGAGTTTGATTCTTTAAATTTGAGGATTTTGGGTATGATTCAAGGGTGTTGATAGTTAATTAAACATGTATCAAACATAACTCAAGCAACTAATTATCCAGAAACACTTACAAAAGAAAACACCCAATTATCACGCATAAACCCTAAAATTTGAAAGGTGATTTAAAACATTTTCTGGGTAAGATTTCTTGATGAAAAAAGTTTTATAACATGATATACACTTTGAAAACACAACCCATTTCATCAAAATCAACCTCAAGTGATTATGAGTTCATACGCATATGCGTAGAAACTGAAATCATACTTATAGGAAAATCAAACCGTTGGAATTGTATACCATTGAAAACCAATGTTTAAAATCACTCAAAGAAGCTTAAAACACTTACAAATTCGAAGTTTATAACACGGATTTAAGGATTTGATTATAGGCGTGGATGGTGGTGGTTGAGTATTAAATGCAAGAAATAAATGTTAAAGTTAAACTTGGTGGAAGGTTTTGTAAAAATTAAGTTTAAACTTTTGACAATTTTGGCCCTTCCACCTCAACCATTTTCATCCATAGCCCATAACTTCTATTTTGGTTAAGCTTGAAGTAAAAGTTTGGAAAGAACTTGACGAAACTCCCCCTCAACTTTAAAAATTGAGAAATCTTACAAATTTGGGTCAGAGGTGTCAAGAAACAAGAAACGTATTCACCATTATCAAAGATACAACCAAAACAGGGTAACATGTGAGTACAAGGTTTTATGAAACAGAAAAATATTTACTTTCTCCCCCTCAACACTTGACCTTGAAAATATTGAAATGTTTGAAAGAGTAAAGTGTTGACGAAAGATTTGTACTTACCATGTTGAAAGAAATTTAGATAGAAGAATATTTTTGTATTTTATAATTTTTACATTTTTGTGTTTGTTTTTGAAAAATATTTACAAAAGAAGTTTTGGTATCTGACTGGTTTTAAGAATGTGTCAAAAGTTCGTCCAGTTCATCTGGAGTCAAACACCTCATACCAATCCGGTGGACCAACTTAGTAAACCTAGCAGGAGCTAAGGCTTTGGTGAGAAGGTCTGCCAGTTGATATTCAGTACCCACAAAATATAATTCAACGGTACCCTTTTCCACATGTTCCTTGATGAAATGATATCGAAGATCGATGTGCTTTGATTTCGAATGTTAAACGAGGTTGCACGAGATTGCAATAGCACTTCAATTGTCGCAGTACATCGAGCATCTGTCAAATACGTAACCATAGTCTTTGAGTTGTGTTCGCATCCAAATGACTTGAGCACAACACACCTACATGGATACATATTACGCGGTTGATGTGGCTTGATGTACAATCTGCTTCTTCGATTGCCATGACACCGTTTATCACCAAGAAATTGTAGAGCACACGAAGTACTTTTCCGAGAATCTTAGCAACCTACGTGATCGGCGTCGAAAAAGCTATTAGTTCGAGAATCCTTCAAATACGGATCCCCAAATTAATGGTTCCCTTGATGTATCGGAGGATTCTTTTAGCCTCAAAGAGGTGTGTTTCAGTTGGTCGCGGACGATACGAGGAGCAAAGATATCTGACAAATACAATATCGAGGTCTCTTGGTCATTAGATACATAAGAGACCCAATAATACTTCGGTACTTGGTAGGGTCAACCAATTTCCCATGCAAATCAGCGTCCAGTTTCTTGGTATGTGCCATAGGTGTGGCATATGTATCACAGTTTTGCATTCCATGTTTGTTTAAAATTTCAAGAGCATATTTGGTGACTCGGGGAAAATACCACGGGTGATTGATGAACTTGCAGTCCTAGAAAGAATGTAAGTTCACCCATCATGGATATTTCAAAATGTTTTTTCATAAGTTTTGAAAAAGCGTTTGAGTACTTTAGATGTGTTGACCCAGAAATGATGTCATCCATAAATTTGAGCGATTAAAATGTGTTCCAAGTGATATTGTATGAATAGTGTTGGGTCGACCGATCCTTTGATGAAATTATGAGAGAAGAGAAAGGATGACAACTTATTATCATACCACTTGAGGGGCTTGTTTGAGACCGTAGAGAGCCTTATTCGGTTTGTAGAGCGTGATTAGGAACTCGGATCAACAAATCCTTCCGGCGACTAACATAGACAGTTTCTTTGATTACCATTTAGAAAAGTAGTTTTGGCGTCCATCGAAGACCGTGATGTTCACGTGAGCGCGAATGCCGAAAAATCCGAAGCCTCAAGTCTAGCAACCGGTGCAAATGATTCCTCGTAGTCAATCCCTTCTTCTTGTCTATAACCCTTAGCCATCAGACGTGACTTATTTCGATAAGCGTACCTTGACCATCCAATTTGTTTTTCCAAATCCATTTCAGACCAATAACATAGACCCATGTTGGTTTTGCAACCAATTCCCATACTTCAAGACGTTTAAACTGGTTAAGTTCTTCTTGCATGGATTCAACCTAGTTGTCATATGTCATGGCTTCTTTAATATTTTGGGTTCGGCTTGGCGGACGGTGAGTGCATAAATGCAATGTTCACCATCGGTCACGGCGTTGTCTTGTTACGACGGTTGATTCGGGTTTCCAATAATGTTCACAAGAGGATGGTCTCTAGTCCAACGATGTGTGGATGGTTAATGTTGATATACATTGTGCAGATTAGGAGGATTCAAATGGCTTGTAGATGATTCCGCAACATCAGAAGTGGCAGATTCTTTTTCAAAAGGGTTGAAAGCATTTTGGATCATAATCTGCTGAGGTGGGGTACTTCATGGTTGAGAAGATCATCAGTTGTTTCGCGTCATTGGATGCTTTGTTTGTTAATTTGTTGTTGTGGAATCAATTGGAGGTGCTTCCTCAATAGTTGTTGTTGTTTTGGTGTATCAGGGATTGGATTATTATGAGGTTGAGCAGCGGAAACATTTGATACATTTGGATCACGTTGATTGATAAGGTTTTAAAATGTACCTTTTTGAGAGGTCGTTTAAGCCCTTATTTGATTACTTTTGTATCCGTTATTACTTAATATCGTTCCTTTTCACTTTTTAGGTATCTTGAAGGCAAAATCTTTGTAATGGCACTTATTTGGACGAAAAGGCGCGGATATCCGAAGAAAATGGCCAAAGTCAAGAATCGAGACACTCAAGGCTGCTTTGAAACACAAGGTGACGGCGTCCTGCTTAACTCGCAACGCCGTGAACACTTCGTGACGGAGACGATAGCCAAATTGCTTATTTTCAAGTAACGGTGTCGGGCTTTAAAGAGTAGGCCGTCGCAGCTTCGAGCGGCCTAAATTGATCCAGACGGCGTCGGAGGCGAAGGGGCGGCGTCACAAGCACAAGGTGGCCGTCGCAAGACTAACGTGGCAAGGCGAAACCCTAAGGGCGGCGACCAACGGCGTCACAACTCATAAGGTGACGTCGTCGCACTTGTAATATTATATATAGAATCCGAATTTTTCAGTTTTAGTGTGTAGTCTTTTGGAGTAAAACCTAAACCGAACCAAGGCTGTCTTGTACAGTATTTTAGGGTTCCAAACCCTAACTTACATCAAGAAAAGTGTTTTACTTCATTAATTCAATTATGTCTTCAATTATTTGTGTGTATGCTTGCATGTTCTCCATGTCCGGCTAATTTATTTGTGTGTTTGCTTAGGGAATATGAAACTTAATTATTGAATATTGATTGGTTGTCTCTTATCTTAATTGTTTAATGATCTAGTAATGTGATAGGTCATTTGTTGTGTAATTAATGCTTGATTAATCTTTTTGAACCTTAGACTATAACACTTAGAGCGGTTGTAGGCTAAACCACCCAAAGAGTGCCTTAGAGTTAGAGTTTATAATTCCTAGAGGTTTTGTAGACGAGACCCTTTGGTAAGTTCAAAGAGTTAGGGATAAATGCATACCCTACGACTTTAGACACACAATGCGATTAAGAATAAGGACGTGACAATTCAACCATCAATAGGAGATAATTAAAGAGTAATAAAACCTAAGTGAACACATCTTTAAACTATCATATGAGCACACAATAATTAGACATAGACTACATACACCTTAGATTAGATAATTAGACAAGTAGAGTAATCGATAGAAATACCAACCCCCAAATCCAAACCTCGAGATTCGTACCTTTCCATTTTCTAAAAAATATAAAAAAGATAAAAAATAATCTTCCTCAACCCCAACCTTAGCGTAGTAACTTCTCACTAGCATTCCTATTCCCCTAGAGAACGATATCAATACCCATGGCTTACCCTAATACTACACTACAACGATTAGGTTCACTGCCTAGGGTGTTATAAAACTTGCTCGAAGAAAAGGAAGTTCCTTTGACCCCGAACGATGCGTGTAGCGTTATCAAGTTTTTGGCGCCGCTGCCGGGGAATAGAATAGCTAGTTAGTAGTCCACCTCGTTTAGGTTTCTTTGCTTGATCCCTATCAAGTAAATTTTTTCTCACTTTTAGCTTCCTCGTAGTCTATCCCCCTTCTTCGTGACATTTGTTCGTAAACCCCATCACTTTTCATCATGGAAGGTGATAACCACCCACCATTCATCAACCCACCACCAATTGACCCGCCAAGAGCCCGTACTCTTGGTGAATACTCGAGAGCAAGCCACCTAGGCTATAGGAACACCATTGAGCTTCCCGACCAAGCCAAAACTACGGCCCTGCGATCCGACACCATCCGGTTGGTGCAAAACGGATGTGCATTCCATGGACTTCGTTCCGAAGATCCTAATCAACATCTAAGGGATTTCCTTAAAATTGTCGATTCCATCGACCTTGATGCTACTACTCGAGAGACCATGCACCTGCGTCTCTTCCAATTTTCTCTGAGACCAAGCTAGTAATTGGCTTGGCGACTTCCGCCGGCTCCATTTCAAGTTGGGATGATCTCACTCTCGCTTCCTTGCTCAATTTTCCCATCGGGAGAACCACTAAGCTTAGGAATGACATCTTGATGTTCCAACAACATCAAGGTGAATCTCTCTATGAAGCATGGACCCGATTCAAGGACTTACTTCATAAAGTCCCTCATCACGACATTGATCTTTGGCTCCAAGTCCAAATCTTTTATGATCATGTCAACTTCCCCACAAAGCGATCCATTGACCAAGCGGCCGGTGGAAAACTTAGTGATCTCACCAGGGAAGAATCATGGGGCATAATATAGGACCTTGCTCTCTATGACAACGAAAGTTGGAATGACCCCCGTGAGTTGCCCAAAACCATTAAGGCAATCTCCTTGCCTCCCATTGACTCACAATCTTCCGATCGTAGGGTACTCGAGCTTGAAGATCAAGTTAAATTCCTAATGAGCTCCTACGAAAATCCTAAGTCTTCACGCCATGTAAACAAAGTTTCTTCCTCGTGTGAGCCGTATAGTGATCCTCATAACACGCGCACTTGCACCCGATCCCCCGAACATGCTTCCGTTGACTACGCATCTTCGCGTACTAATGGAACGGGAGGAAGATTCCCTACAATACCCGGACCTAGGAATTTCAATGAAACCCGAGAGGCATGGAAGGGCAAGCCCGACTTCTATTGGGGACAAACCAAAGAATTCACCTCCAATGATTTCTCATGGCCCATCTCACGGTCTAACCAACAAAACATTGAAGGGATGTTGCAAAACCTAGTCGCATCCCAAGAAGCCCAAATAGCTAAGCTCTCGGACCGCTTTAACCAACAACAAGCCGAAATAGATAGGAAGATAGATAACCTTTTGAAAGCCATGACCAATAGTGATAGGAAGGTTAATGCTATCTCAACCCCGAGCCTTCCGGTATAGAGATTAAGGACCTAAGTAAGTTAGCTAAGCACGTTCAATTTGTCAATACCATAGCCTTAGTGAAACCTAATAGAACATATGACGATCACGAACCATGAGATGATACTTGAGGTTAAGGAAACACCGGCAGATGAAACAACCAAGGAAGTAGATGAAGTAGACAATGACTATTTCAATAAGTTTCCTACGGAAGAAGAACTATCTCGCCACCCTCACTTAGCGCGTGACCTCCGTCACATGTATGTTAGGAAAAGCCCTAGAATCAAGTTTGGGAACCCTTGGAATCTTAACATACCATGTTGCATAGGACACCTTTTCGTTGCAAAGGCCTACATTGATCGCAAGTCCCCAATCAACATAATGACTAGCACCTACTACAATTGGGTAATGAAGAAGCCTATCCCAACTAGGCAAGACCCCGATAATCCTAGGGTTAGGTGCAATTTTCTTGGTAGAGTTAAGGGATTGCTCGTTTATGTAAGTAGTTTCACATTTCCTACGGACTTCATAATTGTGAATGATATTAGTACGGCCATAGATCTAGCTTGTCCCCGTTATTCTAGGAAAACCTTTCATAGAAAGCACAGGGATGACCTATGACCCCTCGTTAGGAATAGTGCGATTCAAGGATGAGACCGATGACATAGCTTACCAAATGCCGTTTAAGATTGAGAAGTTTTCATCACTCTCTAATGATGAAAAGGAACTTAAACTATCGGTCTATTATAAGAATGAGGAGGATAAAGCAAAAGGATTAGATTATGTTATGGCTAAGATTTTTGGATTCTATAAGGATTGCTTGAACCTAGGACCGGAATATAGGACCGAGTGGGGAGAAGACGAACTCTTAGAGAGGTGTATCATAGGGCACTTCTACAACATGGAATCCCAGATAGAGACGTCATGAGGAAGAAGGTGGCGGTAATGAAGTTACGTAGGAGCACGACTACGAGTCTAGCTACAAGACTCATAAATAAAGAAAAGCGCTTCATGGGAGGCAACCCATGCTTAATTGTTTGCTTGTTTGTGTGTCATATATCTTTTATTGATTGTTTAATCTCATGTTTAAATTTGTAAAAATGCTTTATTTTGTTTTTAACCTCGTCTTAATTGCATATAAAGGTATTTTACATAAAGGATAAGTGTAGGGAGGATTACACACGTTTTCAAAAGAAACGTAAACATGAGAATAACAATTAATTAAAAGATATATATCTGTGTTTGTTCGAGTCAAATGCTTGTATCGAGTCATAATGGATGTTTTGCGAAATTTTTCGATTCTAAAGATGTAAATTTTCGAAAATCCAGACCGTTTTTGTCGGGATAACTGGCGGAGTCGGATCGCGATGATGCGTCGGGGAAGGAGTAAAACAATGATTACTTTTTCTCATTTTCGAGCTACTTATAAATTTTTGAATTTTCCGGGTCTTAATTTTCGAGAAATTACGTAAACATCCATTCCACAAGCATTATATCCTAGTTTAGTAGAGTCTTATATATATTATTACCGCCAATTTTACGCGAAGGTTTCTTTTGTTTTCTTCAAGTGTGCAGGTTTAATTTATCAAGAAGAAGTTACATAAGATTGGAAAGAGCTTTTCACGCATACATTCTTCTTGGAAAGAATTTAACCACTACTTCACACACGGATCCTACCGAGCTAATCAGGGGAGTATTAGTTTCTTTCGTTTTTCATTACCTTCTATTATCATAACTTTGATACTTTCGGGTAACATTGGGGACAATGTTGGGTTTAAGTGTAGGGAGGAAAATAAAGCGGGAACTTTGAAACTATGCTTATCCTTGATTATTTGCTTTGTCCAATTGTATTTGTGTAATAAACCATGAGAAAATGTCGGTTAGGGTAATTTTGGCACCAAATTTAAAATTTTTCATGAGATATAGGAGTGGGCCATTAGTCTTAACAAAAGCGTCTCACGGATAGGAAGTTGCATGACTAGCACAAAACCCTTTACCACCTAAATTCCACCCAAAATGTGAGGAAAGCCCTTAGATTAGTAGGAATTAAAGCATTCATCTTTAATGCTTAGAGTGTGAACCGGTAGTATATTAGATTCTAGAACTTGTTTTGTGATGCATTCCGAGATCGCTAGTAAGACTACACTTGTGTAGTTAGGAATAACTAAATGATAAGAGGCATTAGGATAACCCTTGTTTGATACATGTATTATAATTACTTCTTCAACATCGGTTGAGTAATTCCCCACACTTTGCGTTGTACTCATCTTTAGTACGATACCCTAGTTAACCCCTCAGATCCTATCCTTTTCGCGGTTCTCGTGATGTTTCGGTTTTTCGGAATATCAATGAAGAGCATTGTTTACACCCCACCCCCCAAATATACACTAATCGCCTTAGCCTACCACATGCACTCACTTTTAGTGCATTATTGTTATCACCCTAAACCCTTAGTTCAATTATCTAGTTGCTTGCATGAGTTGCTAAGTCGAGTCATATCCTTTGTATACAGTTTTGGGACGATTAGGACTCATGGGAAAAGTTAAAGTTTATGAAATGACTGGAAGGGAACGTTAAATTCCCTTATTTGCGTAATAATGTACTCCAAGTGTTTTGATCTCTTCAATTCGGGTCAAATTAGTGTTAGAGTAATAAAAACTCAAGTGTAGGGATGTGCCTATAAATCCCTATCATTTTGATGTTACCGTAGAGGATGGTAGAGTAAAAGTGTATGAAAAAAAAATAAAAAAAAAATAGAAAAAAATAGAAAAAGAGAAAAGAAAAAAATAGAGTGTAAAAAAAAAAAAAAACGGGCTACCATCCTACATCTATCTTTAAATTTATGTTTGTTTGTTTCAGTTATTTAGAGTTTATAGTGTCGAGTCTTGGCTTAGCAACGCCATTCTTCGTATGCTTGTAACATAGAGATTTTTGACTTGCCACCAGTAAATAGCCTATCCCACCAAACCCTTTGTTTCCCTACCGTAAGCCTAACGTTACAACCCTTTAAAAGACCTCTTTGATAGTCTTTCCTAGGTGCTTACGCCAAAGCGATGGAGGTTTGATCTATTCTCAATCCTATGGTAATCTATGTACTAGGACCGGTTAATGAGTGTTTATCTTCCATTTCCACTTTGATATATTTCATATACACCCGAGAGATGTGAGTATCCAAACACCCCATGTGAGGTGCTAGTATATAATTTCCGTGCTTGTTATGACTTTTGCGGGGCTTATATATGTTGTGGAGTGTTTTAAACCAATGCTTCATGACCCCTAACTTATAAATTAATTGGCTAAAAGCACATTTGCTTGAGGACAAGCAAATACCAAGTGTAGAGATATTTGATAAGGTTTTAAAATGTACCTTTTTTAGGGGTCGTTTAAGCCCTTATTTGATCACTTTTGTATCCGTTATTACTTAATATCGTTCCTTTTCACTTTTTAGGTCTCTTGAAGGCAAAATGCTGTAATGGCACTTATTTGGACGAAAAGGCGCGGATATCCGAAGAAAATGGCCAAAGTCAAGAATCGAGACACTCAGTAGCCTGAAATACAAGGTGGCGGCGTCATTTGCTTAGGCTGCTGACGTCGAACATACGTGACGGAGACGTAGCCAAATTGCTTATTTTCAAATAGCGGTGGGGCTTTAAAGAGTAGGTCATCGCAACTCGGCGGCCTAGATTTGATCCAGACGGCATCGAGACTGAAGGGGACGGCGTCACAAGCACAGGTGGCCGTCGCAAGACTAACGTGGCCAAGACGAAACCCTAATGACGGCGACCCGGCGGCGTCACAACTCATAAGGTCGTCGCACTTGTAATATATATATAGAATCCGAATTTTCGGTTTTAGTGTGTAGTCTTTTGGGTAAAACCTAAACCGAACCAAGGTGTCTTATGCAGTATTTTAGGGTTCCAAACCCCAACTTACATCAAGATAAGTGTTTTACTTCATTAATTCAATTATGTCTTCAATTATTTGTGTGTATGCTTGCATGTTCTCCATGTCCGGCTAATTTATTTGTGTGTTTGTTTAGGGAATATGAAACTTAATTATTGAATATTGATTGGTTGTCTCTTATCTTAATTGTTTAATGATCTAGTAATGTGATAGGTCATTCGTTGTGTAATTAAGGCTTGATTAATCTTTGTGAACCTTAGACTATAACACTTAGAGCGGTTGTATGCTAAACCACCCAAAGAGTGCCTTAGAGTTAGAGTTTATAATTCCTAGAGGTTTTGTAGGACGAGACCCTTTGGTAAGTTCAAAGAGTTAGGGATAAATGCATACCCTGACTTTAGACACCTAACGATTAAGAATAAGGGCGTGACAATTCAACCATCAATAGGAGATAGATAAGAGTAATAAAACCTAAGTGAACACATCTTTAAACTATCATACGAGCACACAATAATTAGACATAGACTACATACACCTTAGTTAATTAGATAATTAGACAGTAGAGTAATCGGTAGAAATACCAACCCCCAAATCCAAACCCTGAGATTCGTACCTTTCCATTTTCTAAAAAATATAAAAAAGATAAAAAAATAATCTTCCTCAACCCCAACCTTAGCGTAGTAACTTCTCACTAGCATTCTTATTCCCCTAGAGAACGATATCAATACCCGTGGCTTACCCTAATACTACACTACAACGATTAGGTTCACTGCCTAGGGTGTTATAAAACTTGCTCGAAGAAAAGGAAGTTCCTTTGACCCCGAACGACGCGTGTAGCGTTATCATTGATCAATATCATCACTAAACAGAGGAGCAAATAGCTGTTCCATTTGTTGACGAGTAAGCTATAGGCTTGGTTCGGTGATGATGAGGTTTGGGAAGTTTAGGCGGTTATGTCCGGTTCCAAGCTGTTTTGCTCGAAGCCATTTACGTAAGCTCATCGAAATTGGCATGAATCGTTCCATAATCTCCTTGTCGGCGATTCGGATCCGGTATCCTTTAGAATTTTCCACGATATCAACAAAGACTCCAATGTCAGCTTTAGCCTTGAGCTTTCCAAAGTCATCACGATCATTATTTGGATAGCAAAGGGATCCAAAGACATGAAAGTGTTTGAGATTCGGTTTGTGGTTGTGGATAAGCTCGTAAGGTGTTTTGTTGTGGCATTTAGTAATCATTGAACGGTTTTGAGTGTAGCATCGTGAATCTGACTGACCCACAAGTAATCTGGAAGTTTTGCATTAATCAACATCGTTCTTGCGGCTTCCACTAATATGCAGTTTGTCTTTCAACAACTCCGTTTTGTTACGGTGTTAGATTGCAATGGATGTTTGATGCTCAATTCCCACTTTCTCATAATAAGCACGTAGAGTTTGATTTAAAAATTCAGTTCCTTTGCATTCGATTTTTCTTTGTTTTTTGGTTTGAACTTGAATTTTTGTGAGAAAGGTGATGATCATTTGTGGAGCTTGATCTTTACTTCTAAGAAAATAAACCCAAGTCCATCTTGAATAGTCATCTACAATTACCAAGATGTAGCGTTTGCCATTAATGTCTGCATACGCATCGGCCACACAATCCATATTAAGAAGATGAAGCACATCTTTGAAAGTTGTGTTCCACCTTTGAAGGAAATTGAGCACGAGTGCTTTTCCATTGTTCACTGGTGAGCATATATGATCTTTAGAATACGAAATCTTGGGAGACCTTCAACAAGTTTGTAACGTGCAAGATTGGTTATGGTTTGAAAGTATAAGTGTGAAAGAGCGGCTATTGCCATAGCCAAGATTTTGTAGATGTTGCCTTTGAAAGTAGACATATGGGAGATGAAGGAATCATGTCTTGCATTGAAATTGTATAAAGACTTGATGTGCGGGTTCCGGACATAAGATCGTTTCCTTGTAGATCACGAATGAAACAAGTTTTCTCCCAAAAGCAACTTCCAAATCTCCATCACAAAATTGACCAAGCGAGAAGAGATTGTGGCCGAGACCTTCCACTTAATAAACCACCTAATTTCGATGTTACCATTGATGTAATCTCTGTAGCCCATTATAGGCGTGAAGTGATCATTCCCAAACTGCGGTGCCAATGAACTTTGAAACAAAGTTTGATAACATTTTGAGATTGCTGTCATGTGTCCGGGAACATCCTATCGGCAATCAAAAGATGATCATATCACACGCATGACACAAATGACACATATGGAATAGAAGTAGATGTGGAACCGAAGAGTTAGAGGGTTGATGCGATTATAGTTGAAACACACATGTTTATGATTTTAGGTATCCATTTAAAGCCAAGTGTATTATGTAACCATTTGTGCCATCTCCAACTAGTCTTAGCTTTGGTCTTAGTAAATGCACTAGGTGATCAGTTCTTCCTAGGAGGTGAAGGGGGTTCTATGGGTACATCAATGATCATAGCAGGAACACTAGAGGGAGGTTTACCTAGCACATACTTAGAAGCATTAGTGGGCCTAGAGGTATTCCGTTTTCTATTGTTAAAACTACGAGATAAGATAGCATTAGCAACACATTTATCATGACAACCAGAAAACATGCTGTTGTTCCCCGTTCACTATCGTTTAAAACAGTTTTAAAACAAGTTAAAAGTGAACTATGACTGAAATTAACATAAAGAAAACACACTTGGACCATTAGTTACTCATTCAATGCTCTTTGTCAAGTGTTAGGGACCCTGAATGAGTCTTACTTATTCAGTGAGAGGTTTATTTTGGATTTTTCAGGGAGGATGAACCATTTCAGAGACCTTCTTGAGGTTGGTTTTCGATACTTGACTTTCAATGTCAAGCATTCCCAATCGACTTTCGGTCTCGAAGGTAGGTTCATCAAGGGTTTGGTGAAGATATCGGCCAGTTGATATTGATAGGGATGAAATGAAGTTCTATGTCTCCTTTCATTATGTGATCCACGATGAAGTGATATCGATATCAATGTGTTTGGTTCTTTGGTGGAGAAACTTGAGGTTGTTGGAGATTGCAATTGCACTAGTGTTATCCTGAGAAGATGGGCACCATTTTATAATGGATGTCATAGTCACTAAGTTGACTTTTCATCCATAATACATTGGCACTGCATCTCTTTGTGACTACATATTCAGCCTCGGTGAGGACATAGCCACTGATTGTTGCTTCTTTGCACTCCAACATACTAGTTTTCCTCCAAGAAATTGACAAGACCACGAGGTACTTTTTGTCCATGTTGCGGCCAAAGCATAATCAGTCGAGTAACCCTTGAGATCAAACCCTGAGCATATTAGATAATATAGTCCAAGGTTTGGGGTTCCTTTCAGTATCAGTATTCTTTTGGCTGCAGTGAGGTGGATTCTTTGGGATTGGGTGATATCTTGCTATTAAATGATGAAAATTGTATGCGGTCTAGTAGCGGTTAGATACATCGGTGAGCCAACAATCCCCGAAATGAGTTTGATTGACTGATTTGCCGGTGAGTCGGGCCCAAGGTTGTTAGGTGGAACCATTGGTGTCTTCACCGAGGCATAGTCAAATATCTCATATTTCTTCAAGAGATTTCTGGTGTATTTCTCTTGGTGATGGATATACCTTTATCGGTTTGCACGATTTGTAGTCCAAGAAAGTAAGTGAGTTCCCCCATCATGCTCATTTTAAACTTCTTTGTCATTAGTTTTTCAAACTGTTTGCAAAGTTTGTAGTTTGTTGAGCCAAAGATGATATCATCAACATACACTTGGACTAGTATCACATCCTGTTGGGTTCTATAGACAAGCGATTGTGTTGTCTATCTTTCCTCGACAAACTTGTTTTGGATCAAGAAGGCAGAGAGTTTCATACCATGCCACAGGAGCTTGTTTAAGTCCATAAAGAGCTTTGTCAAGCTTAGGAACATAGTCGAGAATTCACTACTCTCAAAGCACGGTGGTTCTTGAACATACACATCTTCCTTGAGATCACCATTTAAGAATGCACTTTTAACATCCATTTGGTAGAAAGTTCATGTATGTTGCATATGCAAGGAAGATCCTGATGGCTTCCATTCTTGCCGCGAGCAAATGTCTCATCATAGTCAATGCCTTCTTGTTGGTGTAACCTTTGGCTACAAGTCGGCTTTGTTTTTAATGCTGATGCCATTTTCATCGGTTTTGTTTACGAAAACCCACTTCATTCCTATGACTACGACATCCACGAGGACATTTGATCAAGGTCATGACCTTGTTTTATCAAACTGTTGCAATTCTTCTTGCATAGCTGAACCGACTTGGGTATTTTAGAGCTTCATTGACATTTTTGGGTTCAATGTCGATAGGTAATCACATATAGACATTCATTGGCGAAGCTGCTGTTAGACTAGCGACCATGCTTCTAGTGAGCATACCCTCGGTGGGTTCGCCAATGATGTTTACAAGCTCAATGTCACGAGATCTTGTCCACTTACTTTGTGGTGCGGGTTACGAGCTTGAAGATGTCACTGGAGTCGGATATGATTCAGTGCAAGGGCCCAGAATCATTTAGAACATCTGTAGAGATGTCTTGATCAGGTTGAGGACATGAGTTACAGGTTCACTGATCATTTGGATCATTGTTACATATCCCAGCGAGGACAGATTGATTTTCAATGAACTCATTGATGGTTGGTTGAGGTAGGTTGTGGGGAAAGACATAATATGAGATGTCGGCATCGACTTGATATGGGGAATTGAATTCAGTGTTGTACTCATCGGGAGGATATCTTGATGAGTTATCAATTCCTATTTCCTCCACTGAGGTGTTAGTGAACTTGATGCTTGATCGGTGCTTTCATCAAAGGTGACATGAAAGGTTTCCTCAACTTGTTGTCTCCTTGTGTTAAAAACCATGAAGGCTTTGGAGATCAGTGAGTATCCTAAAAAATATCCATCATCAACTTTTGCATCAAATTTTCCTAGATGATCCTTGTGGTTGTGAATGAACACAGGACATCCAAACACATGAAAATAGCTGATGTCGGGAAGTCTACCTTTGAAGATCTCATATGGGGTTTTATTATGTCTTTTGACAATGATTGACCTGTTTTGGGTGTAACAGGCGAGTTTGACTGCTTTAGTCGAAAATGTTTTGAGAGAGTGAGCCATTTAACATAGTTCTAGCGACCTCAATGAGAGTTCACGTTTTTCCTTTCAAAGACCCCATTTTGTTCAGGGGTATAAGGAGATGAGAAATTTTGAGAAATTCCTTTTTCATCACTGAAACTCTCAAGTTCTTGATTTCGAACTTCAGTGCCATTGTCGGTTCGGATTTGTTTTACTGAGTTATGTCATTACGGTTTTCAATCTTCACGATGAATGACATTATTGTATCAGCTACTTGACTCTTTTTGGAAAGAAAGTATACCCAAGTGTATCTTGAGAATTCATCAACAATGACGAGTGTATACTTCTCATCTTTGGATTGATCACGGGGCGAGTCCAAAGAGATCCATGTCGGGAGGTGAAGCAGACTTTTGATGGAGAAATTTTGTTTTGTTTTGAATGATGCTCTGTGGTGTTTACCCTTTTCACAGTGAGTATGGTTTGTCTTTGCAAAGACCGGTGATGGCAAGCCAAGGACCTTGTTTTGTTTTGCCAAGTTGTTGAGGTTTTTGAAGTTTAAGTGTGAAAGTCTCTTATGCCACAACCAATTGATAGTTTCAGTGGCTTTAGCAAAGAGACAAGTTCCATCTTGGGAAAGAGTTGACATGTCAAGCACATAGACATCATCTCTCCTAGGAGCTATCAACACAACTTCCTTGTTGGCATTAAAAATGGTACCTTGTTTATCATTGAATTGTACAATGAATTTTGCATCACATAGTTGGCCGACACGATGAGATTGTATTTGAGACCGTTGACATAGGCTATTCTAGAAAACTATTCCATTGCGGTTCTTGAACCATAACCTTCAATGGGACATGATGAGTTATCACCAAATACTACCTTGGGCCCTGGTTCCTTTACATACTTGTGTAGATATTCCTTCACACCAGTCATGCTTCTTGAGCATCCACTGTCTAGATGCGATAGGCTCCACGGCATGTCTGCACAAGTAGTAAACTGAATTAGTTTCTCTTCGTGACCCACTTACCAGTGGGCTTGGATCTCAAGGTCTTTTTGAACTTAGCAATCGATTCATGGTCAGTAGTTGTGTGCATGGTGCTACCACAGGTTTTGCATTTAGAGGCTGAGGATGACTCAGTGACTCTTGGTTGTTTGGAATTTCTCCTTGCAAGAATGATTCGTCATGTTGGGATGTCTCATGAGCTGGATTACCGCATATATCACAGCATGTATTCATGAGACAATCATCTTGATGATGATCATTGAACCCACAGTGAGGGCGAGAGGGAAAAGGTTTTGCTCTATTCTTTGGAGAAGTTTTAGAGGATGAAGCATACTGATGACCAACTTTGGTATAGTTTGCTTATTTGTCATCTTGTGGATGATCTGGCGTCTGTGATCGTCCTTTTTGCAGATCATGCAAAAAAGGATTCTATAGTAGTTGTCAGTGGTATGGGTGGTATAATGACACAGCTCACACTTTTGTTTGTTTTTGGAGGTTGACTTAGACTTTGAGGCTGGAGGAAGGCGACTTTGTCTCCTTGATTGGTTCAGGGACCTTTTC
This sequence comes from Chrysanthemum makinoi, assembly GCA_910596185.1. Classification (NCBI taxonomy): domain Eukaryota; kingdom Viridiplantae; phylum Streptophyta; class Magnoliopsida; order Asterales; family Asteraceae; genus Chrysanthemum; species Chrysanthemum makinoi. The sequence goes on along the minus strand of OU343216.1, from coordinate 50,014,962 downwards.
AATGGATTCCATTTTTAAGCTTCCTCACAAGTTCGGTCGATTCTTTGGATTTGGTCAGCTTCAGTGGGGACAGTGGATGATGAAGTTTCAGTGGGAGTAGACTCTTGTTGGATTAGTTTTGCTTGTCTTTGTAGGATGGTTCTACCAAGTCTGGACCTTTCTTTTGGTGAATGAGGATTGAATTGTAGTGGAGTAAGCTCGAGCTTGGGCGGCACCGAAGAGGTTTCAGTGGTGGAAGCGGTGCTTGAGATTCAGTTGGACTTCGAGATGTGTTCAGTACCAGGCACATCGGAGTCCAAGCATGCTCTTTAGAGCTTGACTTTCATGCTCTAGAATCCTTCCAGAATCGAAGTTTGGAAGCTTACTCTCGGGATTGACTCGTTCAATCCATTCACTGAACTGGAATCACCAACATACTTGTAATCATGCCACGGACACAAATGGCTTAGGAGACTGGTCTTTGTTGAGAGAGTCAGGGAGATGATCTTCACCTATGACTCTTCTTGCTCTCTTGGGGGCTCCCAGTATCAAAGACCACAGGATTCTTAGCAGTCCAACTTTTAAGAACATCATTTGCCTTTTTAAGTTCATCTTGAAGATTCTGATTTCTTTTAACTAGTTCGGTGTTTTGAATTTGCAAAGTGACAGCCTCAAGGTTAGCTTGTTTTAAAATAAGCAATTCATCCCTACACTTATTCAATTCAAAACTTAACTTGTTGTACTTAGAAAAAAGATTCAGTCTTTGCTCTTCTACAAACTTAAGGTCAAAATTTAGATAATTCATATAAGGCGCCAATCGAGTCATCATCCATAGAAAGTAAAGTGTTTACCTTCTTCATTGTGATGTTGACCCATTCCCCGTTCCTAGCATGATTCTTCCCAACAACTAGCTTGTCTTCTTACGAGAGCCATTAGAAACAGCGACATGTACCATTTCATCGTCCGATGAGATTGGCTCTTCATCCAGTCAAAGGTTTCACAACAAGGCCTTTGTTCTTACCACCTGAGATTGAACAATTTTTGTTGTTTTTGAGGGACTGGCCTCAAGCAATGCAAGCTTAGCTTTTGCTTTCTTATACTTAGCTTCATAATCACTGGTTTTGTTAAGATCGGTTTATTTTGAACATTTTGATGAGGCTGATAGATTTTTGGTTGAAATTTGCTAAAACGACGATTGGATCTGATGGTTTGTAAGAGGGTTTAGAAGTTGTTTTTGAAAAACAGTCTTTTGCAAAATGGCCTCTTTTATGACACTTATAGCATTCGGTGTCTTGATTGCTTTAGCAGTTGAAAAACCTTTGTTTCTATTTATAAACCTTCGAGAGTTAGCGAGGAGTGCCCTCTGAAATTCACATTGGTCATTTAGGTACTCTTCACTTGATCTCTCATCGGGCTCATCATCGAGTTTTCTTGAAAATCTTGAACTACATTGTTAGAAAAGCGGTTGATATTGGTGATGAGGTAGTGGTCGGGACTTCTTGACTTCTGAGACTTCTTTAAGTCAAGGTATCGTCTGTTGATGAGGTTTTCCTCATAGACAAATTTCCCATAAATTTCGGGAAGCTCAAGATTCTGGATATGATTAGCATTCTGAGTCCCGAGAGAAATTCAACCACTTCTCAGGGAGACTGTTTACAAAACCAACATAGATTTCATGCTTAGACAACTTAACACCATCATTTGAAAGTTCATTTAAAAGAGTTTTGTATCTGGTGTAAGTTTGAGAGAGTTTCGAGTCCTTAGCCACGAAGGTGTTATACTCAAGTTTCGGTCCATTATCCTGTTTTCCTTGGTATCGAGATGGTCCTTCATGACTATGAACTAGGTCATCGAGGTTTGCTTAAGCGGATTACTCTGACTTATACAGACTCCATAATATCGTCGGAAGACAAGATATTATGATACTTTTGAGTCTTTGGTCTGGTTGACCACTCTCCTTTCATCTGGGTCCACTGAGCTTGAGGTTTGGGCAACCCTTGGCAGATCTTTGGGACAAATGGACCTTCATTTATACACTTGATATAATAAGGTTCCATCCCAATCAAATAGCAAAGCATTCGCTTTTTCCATTTGTTGAATTTGCCAAATTCAAGTCTAGGGGCTTGGTGAATAAGCTCCACCCTTTTTATCGACTAGTTGGGGTACATCAATTTCAGCCATTTAAGATCCTAATTTAAAACTTTTAGAGGCCAAAAAATGAGTTTTATAATTAGCCTTGCTCTGATACCACTTGTTGTTCCCGTTCACTATCGTTTAAAAGCAGTTTTAAAACAAGTTAAAAGTGAACTATGACTGAAATTAACATAAAGAAAACACACTTAGTAATTTTCAACGTCATATTCTTATTAGAAATAATTCAACAAAGAATACGTTACCCAAGTACTTGCGGAATAGTACTTGGGATTGAAATGACAAAGTTGGGTGATTCCTCTCTAAGCTCAGGCTAAGTCTGAGCACAACTCTTAGAGCTCACTGAGCTATCTCAAGAACTAAGTTGTATTTGGAGGAGTGAAAAGATGGCTTGCGTGTATGTGTGTTTTACAATTCACAAGCTTAACCTTTTCACTCCATCTCTTATGCTATTTATACATGTATGATATTTGACTATTTCCTAAGTGACAAGCGACATCATCTGAGAAGACAAAATCTTGATGTATTTTGTCTCATTTTACAAAGACTATTCTAGGTAAGAGACAAGACTACTTTCCTAAACTCAGTGATGACACTGAGCACGATCTTGCCATTCAGGGAAAGTTGACTTTGGTTGATAAGGACTTCGTCTTATCTGATTCAAACTTTCTTGCCTTGTCCCGCTCTTTCTTCAGTCTTTACATCCTTCAGTCTTCTACTTGAGTTTGTCTTGATGTAGAAGTTGGAGAGGAATCTTAGGGATTCATGAGTTATTGTCATCACTCACGAATCCATCATCTTCTTCTTGACTCGGTCTTCACCCATTAAGTTCCGCCTTCGAGGTGGAGACTCCTTCGCCTCGTCTTGGGTATCGAAGATGACTCACTGAGAGGCTATGCACTCTCAGTGACCTGATTAGTGTTAACGGATTAAATACTTGGGCTATTTTCTATTCAAATCCTAGATTAAGGGGTTTGGGTATTTACTGAACCCAACACATGCTTTTACGACAACTAACACAAGATGCTTCAAACATAACATTCAAAGTACTTAAAGGTTCAGCATTCGTTACATCACTTTTTCTATTACATTTGTCTAACGCAATGTATAAAGTGGGTGCAACTTGAGTCTTATTCAAAGTCCTAAGGTGTTCTTCTACTTCAGAGGTCTTCTTCTACTTCAGAGGTCTTTATTGTTCTTTTATTACGTCGCAACTTCGTATTCTTCCTTGATTTGCTCTTAAGCTGTGAAGTGCTGGCGTTGGGAAAAAAGGCAACTATTCCTGTTTCAGTGGAAGGAAGCACATTAGTATCTTGTGGTTTGTCATTAGGCGTTCTAGTGTCAATTTTAAACACTCCTGGGCAATTGCATTAGTGTTACTAATCTTATCTTGCTTAAATTTCACCAACTCCACTTTTAATTCATGGATAGTGTGTAACAAATCTTGATTTTCAGAGCGAGTGTTTCCATTATTTTGTAAAAATTCTTTGGTATAAGCAAGATGATCATCAGCATATTTTGATGCTTGAGCACGAGTTTTTTTAAGTAAATCAAATATGACACCATATTCAGTTTTGACTTTGGCAATTTCTTGTTCATATTTTGAAATTTGACACTTTAAAGACACGTTTTCATCATCCAGTTGTTCTATTTTTGGGTTAGAAAATTTGGAACTCAACTGGTTGATTTTGTTTTGCAAAGCAAGTTCACGATTTTGACAATCTTGTTGACACCATTGAAGACGACGTTTTGCGTTGGAAAGCTCATTTAACAACCGCTCATTTTCAATTTTTAAGGACTTGATTTGTGACACATTTTCAGTATTCTAAACATTTTCAACAGAATCAACAGCGATATAATCAAATTCATATGCAACAGTATGTAGTAACACGACATTTATGGTATCGGACGATAACATCTTCCAAGAGTCGATCAACATCTTTTAAGTAACATTTTATTTTTTTCGTTTAGCATTTGAAATCGATGTTTCGTTTTCTCAGCTGTTTTCCCAATATATTGCACACATTATCAAATTACGTACATGAGGTAAAATTCTTTTCTGAAAAATATCTCTTTGATTTCGCGCATGAGGCGATTGAAAATGATCAACTTTTATTTCAGAATTGATTTCAATTTCACTTTCCAAAAGTTTGATGCCCGATATGAATGTATCAAAATATTTAAGAATTTGACATCGTGCGGGTAATGTTTTTACTTCACTGAGTGAGGGTAAAGGACCATTAATTTGTGCAGTATTGGGTTAGGGACCATCATTAGAAGACTCATAATTAGGCGTGATAACCCAAGGTGTGTTAGAATTATCCTGTTGTGGGACGAAAGTTATGACTTTTGAATAGTTAAATGGTTTGCAATAAACAAAATTTTCTAATTTTGACTGACTCTCGTCTTCTGCATCTAATTCCTCCATGCGATTATATTCAACAACACTCATAATGGAATCATCAATTCTATGTTCTGCACTGTAAAATTGAGGATTTGGTTTGAATGCTCTATGTGAAAACTTTGGTTTGTAATCAGCAAGATTCGATCCATATCCATTTGGATTTGGTTTAAAAGTAAACTTTTGAATAGTTGTGATTGACTCACCATGTTTGTAAACAACATTTCGAAACTCTTTGATTTTGTTTTGTAAGCGACAATTTGTTCAAGATAGTCATCTATTTGTTTCCTTGAATGCTTTTTGTACTCACAAAGCTTTTTGACAAGTTAACAACTCAGACTTGGCTTTTTGAGTTTCTGAAGTGAGAGTGTTAAGTTGTTGTTTATGATCATATTTCACTTGTTCTATTTGAGACAACAAAGCATTCTTGGATGCAACTAGATCAAATATCTATTTTTCCAAATATTTTTCATTTTGGTATGATTTAGCAAATGCGACTTCAAAACCTTTTTCACGTTTCTCTTTAGTTTGAAAAATGTTGAGTTGGAACTTATAGCATTCATTATCCTTAGTCAACAGTGCAATTTTCTCCTGTAATTTCTTATTGATGTCTTGGCAATTTTCCATTCGAGATTTTTGGGTCTTAATTAAGTTGGTCATGAGCTCAAGATCTGGATTAGACACAGGTTCAGCTTGTTCAACGTGAGTCTCAACATGAAGTTTTTAGATCCTCAAATATAACCACGGAGTCAACTTGATTATCAATATTAACCATAAGGACATCTTGATCGTCAAATATAACTATGGGGTCTATTTAATTATCATCAGAATGAGATATAGACGGCTCATGTTGAACACTCTGATCCTCGTCGGATGCAGATGTTGGCGGAGATATCAGATCAGAAATGAATATAATTTGATCCGGTACCTGAGACAAGCCGTCAGATGTCATATCTGGGCTGTGTCACTCATGTAGAGTTCTTGCATCTTTGCCATTAACATCAACTTCTGCATTAGCCTGTAAGTCCTCCATGTGATCATCGAATCGCATTTGCCATGAAGCTTTGTTCCTTGTTGGTAAGAGTTCCACCAGCTTCATCCTTGAGAGCCAAGAGTAAAGCCTCTTTGTGATAAGCGCCGCCTCTTGTCCTCGGCTTTGGGCATGCATTAGCCAGATGACCCTTCTCATTACAGTTATAACAACGAAGACGATTAACCCGGTCGAGCATTTCCTAATCAACCACTTGAACCCTTTGTTGTTGTGGAGCACCCATGTTATTCCTTCCGTTAAATCCTTGACCACTCCCCATCGTGAACATTACCACGATTACGAACTTCAACTTCGTCCGTTGTTAACAACGGCTTGATTCCTTGTGTTGGATGAGGTGCGAATGCGATTGTTTGATTTGCTGGAATATCGGCCGAAGGCTCTAGCAATCATGATAAACCCTTGCTGCAATGCATGAAAGCTTCGCATCCTCATTAGATTCCTTTGTAAAGTGCTTGATCATTGTTGTTGTTGTATATAACCGGTTGAGTTTCTTGTGAGGATCATATGGTGTGATCGGCGATTGGTTGTGGAGGATTTATGAAGACATTTGTAAGTCGGGAATTGAGGATAACAAGCTTGAGCCACAAAGCTAGAGTTTGATTATCCGGAAGTGAAGCGGCGAGGACTCCACGGATGATCCTTTCTTTGTCAACTTCCTTTTGGTGGGGCTTCAAATAGTCATACAACAATCCGTAAGTAGCATGATGAAGATTCTTCGCTTAACGGATGAAAATAACATACTTTTCCCAATCAAGACCAAGACTACTAAGGAACTTAGTGTTGACTGCAATTCTTGGCATAATGATGTTATGTTTTTCCAAGTCATTGATGATGTCGTAGAATCGATGATGATATGACTCTAATGTCTCCCCTGGTTCAATCATGAAGTGTTCATATGCTAAGTAGATTTTGGATTCTATGTCTTCTTGATTGAGTTCTGTGCATTCCATTAGAAGATGAATGTGCTCCCACATTGCTTTAGCAGTCTTACGAGCATCAACACTCTAAAGCTCGGTTGGGTAATCCCAAAGGATATATTACATTGCAAGTTCATCGGCTTCTAAGTGTAGAAGTTGGTCAGTAGTAAGTTGATCAAGGCCGACAATGTTGGTGATATCATCTCTTGGTGGATTAGCATTCGGATCTCGGTACAGTGAGTAGGCATCGAAAAGGACCTTCAAGGATGACCTTCTTCAAAAACTTTCCATGTGGCTTTTTTAGATCACAAAACACGAAGAACCATATCACCCATTGATCGTAGTTTCCGGGAGTGAGCATTGGAGGTCTATCAAGGGATCCGGCTTCATGAATGGACTGTTGGCTACTTAAAGCTTCACACATCTTTGCAAACCAAGACGGTTCCTTTGGTGTAGTACCATTCATAGCATACTTGGCGGGATATTGATTTTGAAAGTATGTGTAGTGTTGTACTTGTTGACTAGGGTTTGGTGGAACCATTTGTGGTGGAAGAGGAATTGCTCCTTGTTGTTGAAATTGTTGCACTTGTTGTGGAGATGGTGGAGGATATTGTTGATAGAATTGTTGTTGTTGTTGTTGAGGATACACATGAGGAAAGTAGCTAGAGTATGGTGGTTGATACATCTTGAAACTTGTGTTTATGATGGATCTTTGTAGTCGAATGAAAGAATGTTGATGAAGTAACCTTATGCGTAGAAACCAGCTTAAGCGTTGAAAGCACCTTATGCGTAAAAACCAACTACGTGAAGAGAATTTACGCGTAGGAATAGCTTAGCGTAGACTTGAGGAAAACTTAGCTTAGGCATAAATCAAAGACTTAGTAGTAGAATCCTTATGCGTAATATTTTCTTATCATTAAGACAAGCTTAGTAAGAAATGCTTAGGCAAATAGAATTCTCTGGCGTAAGATATTAGGTTAGGCGTAAAACTAGGGTTTTGCCCAAAAAATCCTTTACACTTATACTAGTGTAAAAGATATCCAAAGTCGAAGTGTTTTCAGGCTTGTCCAAGCAAGAAAACAGAGTAAATAATAATAGCGAAGATCAAATGATGAGAAGCTTACGCGTAGATGTTTAAGGCGTAGAATTTGAAGCTTACGAGTAAAACTAGGGTTTTCTTACGAGTAGAAAATACCAACTTTCACCAAAAACTGATTTTATGCCCAAAAGTGTTTAGAAACCTGATATTTATGATGAAAAAGCTTCAATATCACCAAAATAACACAAAAGTTAGAAACTTGATGATCTAACACACTTTTTCACCTTCTGGCGTGAAGAAGTATACGTTCAAAACCAAACTCAAAAACGATTCTACACACGTAAAGTTTCAAACTTGATGCTAAAAACTTAAACTTTAACACTAAATGAACCTTAAACCACAAAAATCTTGAGTTTTTAAGTGAAATAATGAAAGCTTTTTGCGTATTAAATTTTATAAACGAGAAACCCACGCGTATGAAAACAATCTTCAAAAACAAATATGTTTCACCCAACTAGATGGCGAATGATACCACTGTGAGGTCACCATATTGTAACACAAGCATCAATATGTAAGAAATGAGATAAGAAGTGATCGGATGAACACTCAACACACAAACACGTATGAATATGCAAATGTTATGCGTAGTGAAAATGTATTAAGTGAACAACCAACCTTCAAATGAAGGTTTACAAGTCTTTATATAGGGAAAGGAACTAGGGCAACACTCAAGTTCCCTTCCTTTCCTTATTGGGCTTGGGTCAAGGCTTATGGGCTTTCTACATAAGCTTTCATAAATACAAACATAAAAGCCTAATTAAGCAACCGGGTTATTATACAAAAAAGTCACTAAAGTTTGCGAGAAATTTGTCATAAGTCACTAAAGTTTAAAAGTTGTCATTCCGGTTACTCAACTTATGAAAGTTGTCATCCACATTCCAGAACTTATGAAAGTTTTCATCTACGTTACTGAACTTGTAAAGACATGCCATTTATGTTACTTTACATATAAAAAAAATAAACGTAAAAATTGCTGAAATTATAGACGCGCTTGTTTTTTAACGTTGAGTAACCTGAATGACAACTTTTAAACTTTAGTAACTTAGGACAAATTTCTTGCAAACTTTAGTGACTTTTTTGTATAATAACCCTTAAGCAACCTATTACATGTTAATTACAAACACTTAAAATATAGTTTAGGAGTGATTCCAACAAAGATCGATTTGAAATTCGACTTGTCGAGCAGGTGGGAGTCCAGGAAAATCTTCTGGAAACACCTCAGGAAATTCTTTGACTACAGGTACATCCTCTAGTCGTTTCTCTTCCGGCTTCTTTTCCGTTACTTGAGCTAAGAAGGCATAACATCCTTTTTCCATGTACTTTGTCAATTCATACGAGGATATGATACTTAAGTACTTTCTACTTTGATCTCCTTGAATAACCAAAGTTTCACCGTTGATCGGGATATGAACGGTTTCCTCATCGCAAACAATTCTAGCACGGTGTTTGGACAACCAATCCATGCCAATTATGACATCGAAACTACCAAGTTTGATTGGCAAAAGATCTATGAGGAATGAGTGGTCTAGTAAAAGAATAGGTCAATTACGGATTACGGTGTCGGTTGGGGATATTTCAAGTAATGGTGCAAAAGTAGTAGATACAAAACTCTTATCGGCTCCAGAGTCAAATAAGATTTTTGTAGAATGATTGTTAAGAGAATACGTACCCGTCACAACATCAGGGTTCAACGGCACATCTCCATCTCCTAGCACGTACATTCTTGCACGCGCATTGTTAGGTTAAGCTGCTTTCATCTTTGGGCATTGACTCTTGAAATGACCTTTTTCTCCACATCCATAACAATTGACAAGGCGGCTTGACCTCCGCGTCTTTGCTTGAGCAACAGCTGAGCTTGACTTCTCGGCGATCTCCGCTTCTTGGGCAATCTCGACTTCTCTTGCAACTTCGACTTCTCTTGCAATCTCAGACGTCACCGCAATCTCAGCTTGTCACGCAATTTCGACTTCTCTAGCGGCGGCTTGACTTCACGTGCCTCTTGGGCAATTTGTTCGACCGGCAATGCGTTCGACTTGGCTCTTGCGGTGTCGTGGCATCGCTTTGTGCTATAGCGGCGCTAAGCTTTAGCGACCATTTTCGAACAGTGTGGGTGTGATGGTGGATGAGGTAGCTTTCTTCTTTACCATTTTTCTAAAATTTCCAAGAAATAAACACCAAGATTAAGAAATCATCCATTGATAATAAAAGTGATTACACATTATAAATATCATAATAGTCAAGATCACCACTTTAAATCAATGATATGATATCGTTATGAATAACAACAAGTGAATCATGATTTTTCTCAACAAATCATAACATATATATAAGGACATAAGGATCGGTCCGGCATACATTACCGATGAATAATATCACAACACAAGAATATAAGAAATACAACCATAGGATACATAGAATACATCATTACATAGTATTGTTCACAACCATAGGTTACATCATTATAATTCTTGTTCCAAAGTTACAAACCAAAAGGATACAAGCCTTAATGCCTCATATGGCGGCTTTATGATACATACTAAGATAAAGATGACTAGAATCTACGCATCTTCCGATGCGTCATCATGTTTTTGACAACAAATCTCCTCAACCATGGCTGTTAAATCTCGGATCTGCTGCTCACGTGCTAGGTCTCTCGCCTCGAGGTCATCAATCCTCTCCTCTAGGATAGCAGTGTGAGCATGAGCGGATGCAAGCTCGTGATGCAAGACTCTCTCTCGACCTAAGGCATTGTCTCTCAACGTACTAGCATCTCGAACTGTAGTCTCAAGCCTTTGGTCAATCGGTTCACCGCATCACTCACCTCCACAATCTGGGTACTCATCATATCGAACACAATCTCAATGGAGTAGCGACCTATCACGAGGTTCTCGACCTCCTCCTCCAAGCTCTATATCCTAACCAGTGGAATCTCATCATAATGCGCAAGGAGCTCGGTCAACCGGTCTTCGTTATCTAATGAGTCTCGTGGCCAGAGGAATGGTGTGGTGTATAGGATCACCGGTAACGGCGAGCCGGATCGGTGCAGTGCGGTGGTTGAGCTCTCTCCAAGCTCGAATGAGCTAGGTGCTCCCTCCTCTTCTTTCCAACGGCGAGTAGTGGTATCAAGAATGACCATCACCCAAAGACCGGCCTTATTCCTTCATCGGTCTCAAGCGTCCACTTGAGTAGGCTGTCGGGGATCGGATAGTGATGGTGGATCACACTTGATGCAAAGCGGTAAAAGTGGCTCACTAAAAGTGTCCAACGGAGGTGATGTTGTAGGTGGTGATGAAAGCGAGGAGCGATGGTGGTCGATTATAGAACACAGTGGGTGGTAGTGGTGGTGAAGTAGTAGTAGGTGGTACAATAGGTGTAGGCTGGTGATGACCGAGTAGATGGTTCTTGGTGATGGTATCACATGAGTCATAGTGATGGATCGCACACGCTTCCTAGCGGTGTGTTTGAAGGTCGTACCCTTAGGATGCAGTCTATAAGGTACTCCAAACGGCTCAGGCTCATAAGGCTTAAGAACATGGACCCTACGTCGGCGACGATGGATCGGTAGGGAAGATGATCCATAAGAGCGATGAAGCGAGTCAGTGCTCTCGAATGACTTGGATGATCCATCATCCACGGTGACATCTGAAGCGGTAGCCATTGTTGCGACTTCGTGAATCTGATCTAGGGTCATAGAAGCAAAAGCATTGTGCTCTTGAGAGCGAGAAATCATAGCTGGAACAGTAGGAGTTCGGGCAACTTCACCTTCCTCAAAAGGTTCAGTCTCGTCGAAGCTGTAACACCCGAAAAAATGGTTTGCGGCGGAAGAAAGGTTTTGGGATGCTACTCAATCGGATCATAACACAAAGTGAAAAATAAAGAATTTTTCTTAAAAGATTTCATTTATTGAAGTAAAATAGAGTTTACAAAGTTTGGATTGTTGCGGAAAATGGCCCATTAATAAAATATGGTCCCCATAAGTAAATCAGTCATCTATGACCATGCCATGCCAATGCCTGCGCCTCGAGTTAGCTATCACCTTTTTAATACACGAGATAAACATGCTTAAAAGATCAACACAAAGGTTGAGTGATATTCATAGGTTTAGTAAATAGTTGAACACAAGTTAGAGATGATAATTGCTTTGAAGACAATTACCATAGAAAACAGAGATTATTATTATGCACTAAGCTCATGAAACCAATACTAACTGCATACACCTAATTTCTGGTGTAAGTAAATAAAATTGCCCCAAGATGTAATAGCCAATTACATAGAGATACCAAATATAGTGCGCCCGGTTATTTCCGATAACCGAGTGGGTCGTCAATTCCCATAGTACTATCCACGATATTTGCGTTCACTCGCAAGTGATTAATGGTTCATGATGAAGGGGACTTTTGGCAGGCAACTTAGGCTATAATAATAATAATCAGGCAAGCATACATTTTAAGAAAAGACTTGTGTTCTAGTTTATAGCATGTATCTCCTCCAAAGAGTTTATAAAACAGTTAAAAGAGTAAAAGTGGGGCTATGAACTCACCTTAGTGATGCAATCTGAAACAGCTAAAAGTAAAATGGTAGGAGCACGTATGACCGTCACGCGACCTAGATTAGTATTGCAAGTTTTAGTTTATAGTTCTAGGCTTAAGACTCGATGAAGTTTAAGAAAAACTTTCAAGTGTTTGTTGTTGTTGTTGCTTGTGTGGCAGTGTTTAAGTTCAAATAATTTATAAGTGTTTATAAGTATTGGCTCTTGGAGAAATGTATAAGTATATATATAAGTATAAAGTACACATGACGAAATAGAATTCGTTTCACAAATATCTGAAAGACAAGGTACGGAAGGTAATTAAGTTTCAAGAAACATAGACGCGGTCGAAAGGTATAAATTAAATGTCATTAGGCTTTAGTATATATATATATATATATATATATATATATATATAAGGGTATATTCTTATGTATAAGTTTAAGTTTAAAAAATTAAAATAGTTAGTGGATATATTTCTAAAAGTGTAAGTTATGTTTCATTTTTCGTCTTTTAGTTAGGTTTGATAGAAAATAAGTTAACTGTATATTTTTGATTAAAATCGAGCATGACCCGTTTATATGTTTTAGTTATTTTTCCTAAAGTCTCCGTTATTGCAATATTACACTTAATATTTCCAAACGCGAATTTAACTCCAAAAGAAATTTACTAAGCGTATTCTTATCGGACGCATGAGACCGATAAGCCCAAACTAAGTTAGTAAAATTATGTCTGTGAAACGCAAAAACGTTTATGATATTTCATGGTTTAAAAATAATATGTTTAGTAATGAGGTCTAATGATGCTCCAATTATTGCAAGACTTATATAATTTGTTTGCACATTTAATTTGCAAATATGTACTAGTACGTATTCCCTCGAAACATATTTAAATCATCTCGACTTTTAAGATGAATTATTACTACCTTTTAATAGTTTCTTTGTATCAGAAAAAAAATTATTAGAGTATTTATATATATTTCTTTTACACAGAATATATATTATAGCATTTTTTTAATGGAAGTAATAAGACAGACTTAATGAAAAAAACAACTACTAGCTTTCATAATCCAATCGTAATCGGATTCCACTTTGCTCTTAAAAGAAAGGGTTGATGGTCCAATAAGCAAACCGAATACCCCAAACATATAGACCGAAAGTTTTAAATTTCCATTTAAGTTTTGAAATAATCTGCATGTCGTAAAATAATCACTTCTCAAGACTAAGAGCCAATCTTAATGGTTTCTTTAGATTTAAGTTTCTTGTGTTTTCTTATAATCAAAAATATACCATAAACTCATATAAATGTATATTTATTTCAATCTACTTATGAATAAGAAATAGCTTATTTTTCAGGGTGCTTATTAGTGAATTACAAAACATTTATATTTTATACCACACAAGCTCAAACAACAAATTCTTAACTCAAGTTGTAAGCATGTCGAGCCTAGTAAGGTTCAAGAAACGTGTGTAGCTTTTAAAATCTCAACATCTTTACATATTACCAACATGAGCAAGTTTAATCTATAAGTAAAACAAAAGAACTCAAGTTTTATAGTTTTAAGGATTCTTACAATGAGGGTTTGAGTTTGTCGAGTACAGGGAGGCTAAGAAGACTAAGAATACCCAAAAGTTCTTAACCAAGAACCAAATAAATTCAAGAACCTCAAGCTTTGATTTCAAGACACCAATGAGATTTGTGTTGTGAAAGTTGAATGGAAGTTGGTGAGTGTGTGTGTCTGACTTTCGCCCATACATAAAGAGCAAAAGAGGATGGCATTGCACTTGCTTTTGGTGAGTATGATTAAAGTGTTTTTACTATAAGGAGCTACAAATCAAGGTCATTGTCAAGCTCAAATATTTAAGTTAACATGTGATGTTTTGGGTGGTGTGGTTTGGTCAACTGAGTCAAAGAGAAGAAAAAGTTAGTTAAATTTTTATTCCGTGTATTCCGTGTCCCGTTGAGCTAAAGTATAATCGCGATAACCTAGTTTGGCGTTTTCGAGCAAAAATGCGTAAAATACATTTTTGTGATCTTTTTTATAAAAATAATATAAAAACAACATTATTGACTCCGAAAATAATTATCGAATTTAAACCATTACTAATACGGTGTCGGTACGCGTGTGGACTCGTTTATCGAGATAACCTCTCGTTGTCGTGTTTTGATAATCAGTAAATGTCAGGAAATAATTAATTGCATCATTCGTTTATCAACGTTACCCGTGATTGCATAATTCAAATAAAAAGTAAAACTTTAGGCGTGAAAATGCATAAGAGCGTTTAATTAAATCAAGATAAACGATTACTTTATTCTTTAAAGGTGAATGATGACTTGGGAATTTACGGGTGGTTACAGTACCTACCCCTTATGGGAACCTCGTCCTCGAGGTTAAGTTGGTGTTAGCCGCTTAGGTGATAAAGGGGAATTTTTGAAGTTTTCTAGTTTTGTTCGCAAACGTGATGTGGATAAATTTATTCGAGTAAAAAGAACATTTCAAGAGGCACAATTTCTTCGGGATGAAAAATTGGATAAGAGATTTGCATCCTCGAAAGGATCCTATATAACTGGTTTTTACACGTGATGCAAATAAAACCATTTCGCAAAGATCGATGTTTGATATTTCTTAGCATAAGAAGTTTTGATAAGGTTTGACCAAAAAATTTTGACTCGTTAGAATAAATATTTCTAGAAAAGTATCACCACGCGTTTCATCGTTGGTACAATTGCTATTTTCTGAAAAGTCCTCGAAGGTGAAAGCGTCATAGAAGAAGATGTGGTTGGGTATGTATGTTTCAATAAGTTTTGAACATTTATGGGCAGGATTTAGTTGTTAAGGTTATGGTTCTCGAATTAAAATATAGAGTCTTTAAAATTTTAAATAGCACTTGATGTATGTAAAGAAAGTTCTGAATTTCACTTTTGCGATGAAAACTCGTTAAATAAAGTTTTAGGCGTCAACATGGGATCGGTTCTAAGTTGGAGGTTTTTATGTGAATTCAAAAGTTGTTTCTCAAAATTTTAAATAATTCCAACACTTCGGCTTTTGTAGATGATGAATTAGTTTGTTCCTTAGTAATTCTCATTAAAATATTTATTATTTGTTGTCTTCAAAATAAAGCGCTTATTTTTACTCCGAAAATTTGGTTGATTTACAAAGAAAATATCGGTTATCCTTTAAAGTTTTTCAAAATGATTAATTAGTTTGTAAGGAAACTGCAGTAAAGTTCATGAAAAAGTTTGTAAAACTACTTTATTGAGTAAGAAGAAAATATTTCTATTATGATAAATCGTAGTTTTCGGTTTGGTATTAAAGCAACACTTGGAAAGGGTTTTTTTTTTTTTTTTTTTTTTTTTTACAGCTTATAAAGCAATAGAAAACGATTTATTATTTATATAATAGTAGTGAAATCGCAGTTAACTTTGTGATATTTTGGTAAGCCAACAATTCAGGTTATAAAATAACTCGTGAAATAATTTGTAAAATAGCTTATAAGAAAACAATTTATTGTTTGTCCAATAGTAGAAAATTTCGTAGTTCAATTAATAGGTTGGTAGTAAAATACTAAGTACGGTAAAGGCAAAATAGTTTGTAAGGTAAGAGTACCAAGTTTTATGGTTTTAAATCAAACAGTGGCTAAAACAGCTCACTAAAAGGGTAAAATAGTTTATAAGACCGTAATATAACTTGCAGGAAAAATTTGTAATATAGTTTACAAATTGCTATAAATGTGTTTGTTGTTTCATAAAATAGTAGTAAATTAATCGGTTTATCACACTATGAGAATATAGCTTGCAAAGTATCAGTAAGGTCATTGTTTATAAAGTGTTAGTAAAATCATAAATTTTTGGTTTAATGGCACAGTAGTAAGACTTTTTGGGAAAATGACCGTGAAGTGATCGGAAAAATAGTTGAAAGTAGTTTGCGTCAGATAACGACAAAGTTTACTATTTCATAAGAGGGTAGTAGGACAGACAGTTGGTGTTTAAAAGAGACGAATGGAAGATTAGGGATCCGTTCCCATAAAAAGTGGCTTGAGTTGCAAGCTAACTCTTGGTATGTTTTTAGATTGTTTTAGTCGTTTTATTTATTATTTATGTTTAGCAAGGGGGTTCCCTTTGTAGATGTCGAGGTGTGTTGTTCCTAGAACGACTAGAGATGTAATCCGGTTCATCGATTGAGTACGACTTTTAGGGTAGAGGTGACAATGTTACCGCAATGGATGACGAGACGACTTCGCTTTCAACGTATAAGAGAATGATAATAGGATGGGATGATGGAGACATGGGTTGCAGTGACCCAGTAATAGGGGTTTAATGATTCCGTAATGAAGACGATAAGTCGATGGGATGGGAAACAGAAGACATGGTATTGTAGCGACCCAACAATAAAATCTAAACCTAGAGTAATGTCGTGCGGTATTTAAAATCTTAGTTGGTCGCGCCATATCTACTAAGCAAATCTAAAATATAATCATTAACTCGCATCATGCAACATTTCACTGGTTATGTATTATCTGCTAAGCAAATCTCATACATAAAGTAGACACGGAGGGCGCGAAGTGGTGGCGTAAAGTAGTCAATTTCAACATTGATTGCTATGGTGTCCTTACGCGAAGAGGTAGTGTGCATCATCTGCCAAGCAAATCTCCATGCACATTTCTAGTAAGATGTAGACGCGGAGGCGTGAGGTAGTGGTGTAAAATGGTCAGTTTAGAGAGTTTAGTAATGAGAAAGGCGTTCCACTTAGGAGAAAAAGTATCGTAGTGAGAGAATGTTGTGACGTCAGTGTGTGACGTGTAGGAGTAAACCTTTATAACTCTTATGATGAAAATTTTATTATTATTATTATTATTTTTATTTTTCTTTTTATTATTTTTATTTTTTTTGAAGTCAATTAGGTGGTCAACTAGACATACCATTATTATAACTACTTTCAGTATTGCAACATTCACCTCTGAGTCGGACATAGGTGATCAGGCTATGTCCCATTGTCCCTGGTCGAATATAGGTGATCAGGGCTATATTCACCCAGGTTCAATGAATCTTACAATGCTTAGCTTAGTTATACTAGTAACATGTCCTAATGCCTTTAAAGTTTGTTATGAAAGACTGAACAAATATTTAATTTATGTGGGGGAGAAGACGTAGCGCGATGGTACATAAGCATACATATAAGTAAAGCAATCATAGCTAATAGTGAGACTAAGTTGGCAGTAATAAACACCTATATTCTCAAAGATGACTTCAACGAGTCATAAGTGAGGCAATCAGCTTGGCAGGCAGGCATGTGTCGGTCATAGGGTTGAGTTTTTGAAAAGGTGGTTATAGTCTAGGTTTGAAAAATACCTAGTTCTCTATAACCAAGGCTCTGATGCCAACTGTAACACCCCGAAAAAAAGGGTTTGCAGCGGAAGAAAGGTTTTTGGGATGCTACTCAATCGGATCATAACACAAAGTGAAAAATAAAGAATTTTTCTTAAAAGATTTCATTTATTGAAGTAAAATAGAGTTTACAAAGTTTGGATTGTTGCGGAAAATGGCCCATTAATAAAATATGGTCCCCATAAGTAAATCAGAGTCATCTATGACCATGCCATGCCAATGCCCAAGCGCCTCCAGAGTTAGCTATCGCCTTTTAATACCCGAGATAAACATGCTTAAAAGATCAACACAAAGGTTGAGTGATATTCATAGGTTTAGTAAATAGTTGAACACAAGTTAGAGATGATAATTGCTTTGAAGACAATTACCATAGAAAACAGAGATTATTATTATGCACTAAGCTCATGAAACCAATACTAACTGCATACACCTAATTTCTGGTGTAAGTAAATAAAATTGCCCTCAAGATGTAATAGCCAATTACATAGAGATACCAAATATAGTGCGCGGTTATTTCGATAACTGTCGGGGTCGTCAATTCCCATAGTACTATCCACGATATTTGCGTTCACTCGCAAGTGATTAATGGTTCATGATGAAGGGGACTTTTGGCAGGCAACTTAGGCTATAATAATAATAATCAGGCAAGCATACATTTTAAGAAAAGACTTGTGTTCTAGTTTATAGCATGTATCTCCCCCGAAGAGTTTATAAAACAGTTAAAAGAGTAAAAGTGGGGCTATGAACTCACCTTAGTGATGCAATCTGAAAGCGACTAAAAGTAAAATGGCGAGGAGCATATGACCGTATCCAGCGACCTAGATTAGTATTGCAAGTTTTAGTTTATAGTTCTAGGCTTAAGACTCGATGAAGTTTAAGAAAAACTTTCAAGTGTTTGTTGTTGTTGTTGCTTGTGTGGCAGTGTTTAAGTTCAAATAATTTATAAGTGTTTATAAGTATTGGCTCTTGGAGAAATGTATAAGTATATATATAAGTATAAAGTACACATGACGAAATAGAATTCGTTTCACAAATATCTGAAAGACAAGGTACGGAAGGTAATTAAGTTTCAAGAAACATAGACGCGGTCGAAAGGTATAAATTAAATGTCATTAGGCTTTAGTATATATATATATATATATATATATATATATATATAAGGGTATATTCTTATGTATAAGTTTAAGTTTAAAAAATTAAAATAGTTAGTGGATATATTTCTAAAAGTGTAAGTTATGTTTCATTTTTCGTCTTTTAGTTAGGTTTGATAGAAAATAAGTTAACTGTATATTTTTTATGAAAATCGAGCATGACCCGTTTATATGTTTTAGTTATTTTTCCTAAAGTCTCCGTTATTGCAATATTACACTTAATATTTCCAAACGCGAATTTAACTTCAAAAGAAATTTACTAAGCGTATTCTTATCGGGCCGCGAGACCGATAAGCCCAAACTAAGTTAGTAAAATTATGTCTGTGAAACGCAAAAACGTTTATGATATTTCATGGTTTAAAAATAATATGTTTAGTAATGAGGTCTAATGATGCTCCAATTATTGCAAGACTTATATAATTTGTTTGCACATTTAATTTGCAAATATGTACTAGTACGTATTCCCTCGAAACATATTTAAATCATCTCGACTTTTAAGATGAATTATTACTACCTTTTAATAGTTTCTTTGTATCAGAAAAAAATTATTAGAGTATTTATATATATTTCTTTTACACATAATATATATTATAGCATTTTTTTAATGGAAGTAATAAGACAGACTTAATAAAAAAAACAACTACTAGCTTTCATGATCAATCGTGTCGGATTCCACTTTGCTCTTAAAAGAAAGGGTTGATGGTCCAATAAGCAAACCGAATACCCCAAACATATAGACCGAAAGTTTTAAATTTCCATTTTAGTTTTGAAATAATCTGCATATCGTAAAATAATCACTTCTCAAGACTAAGAGCCAATCTTAATGGTTTCTTTAGATTTAAGTTTCTTGTGTTTTCTTATAATCAAAAATATACCATAAACTCATATAAATGTATATTTATTTCAATCTACTTATGAATAAGAAATAGCTTATTTTTGTGGTGCTTATTAGTGAATTACAAAACATTTATATTTTATACCACACAAGCTCAAACAACAAATTCTTAACTCAAGTTGTAAGCATGTCGAGCCTAGTAAGGTTCAAGAAACGTGTGTAGCTTTTAAAATCTCAACATCTTTACATATTACCAACATGAGCAAGTTTAATCTATAAGTAAAACAAAAGAACTCAAGTTTTATAGTTTTAAGGATTCTTACAATGAGGGTTTGAGTTTGTCAGTCAGGGGAGGCTAAGAAGACTAAGAATACCCAAAAGTTCTTAACCAAGAACCAAATAAATTCAAGAACCTCAAGCTTTGATTTCAAGACACCAATGAGATTTGTGTTGTGAAAGTTGAATGGAAGTTGGTGAGGTGTGTGTGTATGTCGACTTTCGACCATACATAAAGAGCAAAAGAGGATGGCATTGCACTTGCTTTTGGTGAGTATGATTAAAGTGTTTTTACTATAAGGAGCTACAAATCAAGGTCATTGTCAAGCTCAAATATTTAAGTTAACATGTGATGTTTTGGGTGGTGTGGTTTGGTCAAGAGTCAAGAGAAGAAAAAGTTAGTTAAATTTTTATTCCGTGTATTCCGTGTCCCGTTGAGCTAAAGTATAATCGCGATAACCTAGTTTGGCGTTTTCGAGCAAAAATGCGTAAAATACATTTTTGTGATCTTTTTTATAAAAATAATATAAAACAACATTATTGACTCGAAAATAATTATCGAATTTAAAACCATTACTAATACGGTTATCGATGCAGCGTGTGGACTTCGTTTATCGAGATAACCTCGTTATGCGTGTTTTGATAATCGGTAAATGTCGGGAAATAATTAATTGCATCATTCGTTTATCAACGTTACCCGTGATTGCATAATTCAAATAAAAAGTAAAACTTTAGGCGTGAAAATGCATAAGAGCGTTTAATTAAATCAAGATAAACGATTACTTTATTCTTTAAAGGTGAATGATGACTTGGGAATTACGGGTGGTTCACATACCTACCCTTATGGGAACCTCGTCCTCGAGGTTAAGTTGGTGTTAGCCGCTTAGGTGATAAAGGGGAATTTTTGAAGTTTTCTAGTTTTGTTCGCAAACGTGATGTGGATAAATTTATTCGAGTAAAAAGAACATTTCAAGAGGCACAATTTCTTCGGGATGAAAAATTGGATAAGAGATTTGCATCCTCGAAAGGATCCTATATAACTGGTTTTTACACGTGATGCAAATAAAACCATTTCGCAAAGATCGATGTTTGATATTTCTTAGCATAAGAAGTTTTGATAAGGTTTGACCAAAAAATTTTGACTCGTTAGAATAAATATTTCTAGAAAAGTATCACCACGCGTTTCATCGTTGGTACAATTGCTATTTTCTGAAAAGTCCTCGAAGGTGAAAGCGTCATAGAAGAAGATGTGGTTGGGTATGTATGTTTCAATAAGTTTTGAACATTTATGGGCAGGATTTAGTTGTTAAGGTTATGGTTCTCGAATTAAAATATAGAGTCTTTAAAATTTTAAATAGCACTTGATGTATGTAAAGAAAGTTGCTGAACTTCAGCTTTTACGATGAAAACTCGTTAAATAAAGTTTTAGGCGTCAACATGGGATCGGTTCTAAGTTGGAGGTTTTATGTGAATTCAAAAGTTGTTTCTCAAAATTTTAAATAATTCCAACACTTCGGCTTTTGTAGATGATGAATTAGTTTGTTCCTTAGTAATTCTCATTAAAATATTTATTATTTGTTGTCTTCAAAATAAAGCGCTTATTTTTACTCCGAAAATTTGGTTGATTTACAAAGAAAATATCGGTTATCCTTTAAAGTTTTTCAAAATGATTAATTAGTTTGTAAGGAAAGCTAGATGATAAGTTCATGAAAAGTTTGTAAAACTACTTTATTGAGTAAGAAGAAAATATTTCTATTATGATAAATCGTAGTTTTCGGTTTGGTATTAAAGCAA
This sequence comes from Chrysanthemum makinoi, assembly GCA_910596185.1. Lineage (NCBI taxonomy): Eukaryota > Viridiplantae > Streptophyta > Magnoliopsida > Asterales > Asteraceae > Chrysanthemum > Chrysanthemum makinoi. The sequence goes on along the minus strand of OU343216.1, from coordinate 49,993,395 downwards.
CACTTGGAAAGGGTTTTTTCTTTTTTTTTACAGCTTATAAAGCAATAGAAAATTTATTATTTATATAATAGTAGTGAAATCATGATTAACTTTGTGATATTTTGGTAAGCCAACAATTCAGGTTATAAAATAACTCGTGAAATAATTTGTAAAATAGCTTATAAGAAAACAATTTATCGTGTGTCAAATAGTAGAAAATTTAAGTTCAATTAATAGGTTGGTAGTAAAATACTTAGTACGGTAAAGGCAAAATAGTTTGTAAGGTAAGAGTACCAAGTTTTATGGTTTTAAATCAAACAATGGCTAAAACAGCTCACTAAAAGGGTAAAATAGTTTATAAGACCGTAATATAACAGAAAAATTTGTAATATAGTTTACAAATTGCTATAAATTGTTTTTGTTTCATAAAATAGTAGTAAATTAATCGGTTTATCACACTATGAGAAAATAGCTTGCAAAGTATCGAAGGAGTCATTGTTTATAAAGTGTTAGTAAAATCATAAATTTTTGGTTTAATGGCACAGTAGTAAGACTTTTTGGGAAAATGACCGTGAAGTGATCGGAAAAATAGTTGAAAGTAGTTTGCGTCGGATAAACAAAGTTTACTATTTCATAAGAGGGTAGTAGGACAGACAGTTGGTGTTTAAAAGAGACGAATGGAAGATTAGGGATCCGTTCCCATAAAAAGTGGCTTGAGTTGCAAGCTAACTCTTGGTATGTTTTTAGATTGTTTTAGTCGTTTTATTTATTATTTATGTTTAGCAAGGGGGTTCCCTTTGTAGATGTCGAGGTGTGTTGTTCCTAGAACGACTAGAGATGTAATCCGGTTCATCGATTGAGTACGACTTTTGGGGTAGAGGTGACAATGTTACCGCAATGGATGACGAGACGACTTCGCTTTCAACGTATAGAGAATGATAATAGGATGGGATGATGGAGACATGGGTTGCATGATGACCGTAATAGGGGTTTAATGATTCCGTAAAGAGAGCGATAAGTCGATGGGATGGGAAACAGAAGACATGGTATTGTAGCGACCCAACAATAAAATCTAAACCTAGAGTAATGTCGTGCGGTATTTAAAATCTTAGTTGGTCGCGCCATATCTACTAAGCAAATCTAAAATATAATCATTAACTCGCATCATGCAACATTTCACTGGTTATGTATTATCTGCTAAGAAAATCTCATACATAAAGTAGCGAAGTGGTGAAGCGTAAAGTAGTCAATTTCAACATTGATTGCTATGGTGTCCTTACGCGAAGAGGTAGTGTGCATCATCTGCCAAGCAAATCTCCATGCACATTTCTAGTAAGATGTAGACGCGGGCGTGAGTAGTGGTGTAAAGGTCGGTTTAGAGTTTAGTAATGAGAAAGCGTTCCCTTAGGAGAAAAAGTATCGTAGTGAGAGAATGTTGTGACGTCAGTGTGTGACGTGTAGGAGTAAACCTTTATAACTCTTATGATGAAAATTTTATTATTATTATTATTATTATTTTTATTTTTCTTTTTATTATTTTTATTTTTTTTGAAGTCAATTAGGTGGTCAACTAGACATACCACTATTATAACTACTTTCAGTATTTCAACATTCACCTCTGAGTTGGACATAGGTGATGGGCTATGTCCCACGTCCCGTTGAATATAGGTGATCAGGCTATATTCACCCGAGGTTCAATGAATCTTACAATGCTTAGCTTAGTTATACTAGTAACATGTCCTAATGCCTTTAAAGTTTGTTATGAAAGACTGAACAAATATTTAATTTATATGGGGAGAAGACGTGAAGGTACATAAGCATACATATAAGTAAAGCAATCATAGCTAATAGTGAGACTAAGTTGGCAGTAATAAACACCTATATTCTCAAAGATGACTTCAACTAGTCATAAGTGAGGCAATCACTTGGCGGCGAGGGCATGTGTCGGTCATAGGGTTGAGTTTTTGAAAAGGTGGTTATAGTCTAGGTTTGAAAAATACCTAGTTCTCTATAACCAAGGCTCTGATGCCAACTGTAACACCCCGAAAAAAATGGTTTGCAGCGGAAGAAAGGTTTTTGGGATGCTACTCAATTGGATCATAACACAAAGTGAAAAATAAAAATTTTTCTTAAAAGATTTCATTTATTGAAGTAAAATAGAGTTTACAAAGTTTGGATTGTTGCGGAAAATGGCCCATTAATAAAATATGGTCTATAAGTAAATCGAGTCATCTATGACCATGCCATGCCCTTAAGCGCCTCCGAGTTAGTTAGCTATTTTAATACGAGATAAACATGCTTAAAAAGATCAACACAAAGGTTGAGTGATATTCATAGGTTTAGTAAATAGTTGAACACAAGTTAAAGATGATAATTGCTTCGAAGACAATTACCATAGAAAACAGAGATTATTATTATGAACTAAGCTCATGAAACCAATACTAACTGCATACACCTAATTTCTGGTGTAAGTAAATAAAATTGCCCTCAAGATGTAATAGCCAATTACATAGAGATACCAAATATAGTGTGCCCGTTATTTCCGATAAGCTGAGTGGGGTCATCAATTCCCATAGTACTATCCATATTTGCGTTCACTGCAAGTGATTAATGGTTCATGATGTAGGGGACTTTTGGCTGGCAACTTAGGCTATAATAATAATGTAAGCATACATTTTAAGAAAAGACTTGTGTTCTAGTTTATAGCATGTATCTCTCCCAAAGAGTTTATAAAACAGTTAAAAGAGTAAAAGTGGGGCTATGAACTCACCTTAGTGATGCAATCTGAAACAGCTAAAAGTAAAATGGTAGGAGCGTAATGCCGTCCACGACCTAGATTAGTATTGCAAGTTTTAGTTTATAGTTCTAGGCTTAAGACTCGATGAAGTTTAAGAAAAACTTTCAAGTGTTTGTTGTTGTTGTTGCTTGTGTGGCAGTGTTTAAGTTCAAATAATTTATAAGTGTTTATAAGTATTGGCTCTTGGAGAAATGTATAAGTATATATATAAGTATAAAGTACACATGAAATAGAATCTTTCACAAATATCACGAAAGATGCGGAAGGTAATTAAGTTTCAAGAAACATAGGCGGTCGAAGGTATAAATTAAATGTCATTAGGCTTTAGTATATATATATATATATATATATATATATATATAAATATATATATATATAAAGGGTATATTCTTATTTATAAGTTTAAGTTTAAAAATTAAAATAGTTAGTGGATATATTTCTAAAAGTGTAAGTTATGTTTCATTTTTCGTCTTTTAGTTAGGTTTGATAGAAAATAAGTTAACTGTATATTTTTGATTAAAATCGAGCATGACCCGTTTATATGTTTTAGTTATTTTTCCTAAAGTCTCCGTTATTGCAATATTACACTTAATATTTCCAAAGCGTTAAACTTCAAAATTTTACTAAGTATTCTTATCGGGCATGAGACCGATAAGCAAACTAAGTTAGTAAATTATATGCGTGAAACGCAAAAACGTTTATGATATTTCATGGTTTAAAAATAATATGTTTAGTAATGAGGTCTAATGATGCTCCAATTATTGCAAGACTTATATAATTTGTTTGCACATTTAATTTGCAAATATGTACTAGTACGTATTCCCTCGAAACATATTTAAATCATCTCGACTTTTAAGATGAATTATTACTACCTTTTAATAGTTTCTTTGTATCGAGAAAAATTATTAGAGTATTTATATATATTTCACACAGATATATTATAGCATTTTTTAATGGAAGTAATAAGACAGACTTAATAAAAAAAAACAACTACTAGCTTTCATGATCCAATCGTAATCGGATTCCACTTTGCTCTTAAAAGAAAGGGTTGATGGTCCAATAAGCAAACTAATACCCCAAACATATAGACCGAAAGTTTTAAATTTCCATTTAAGTTTTGAAATAATGCGCATATCGTAAAATAATCACTTCTCAAGACTAAGAGCCAATCTTAATGGTTTCTTTAGATTTAAGTTTCTTGTGTTTTCTTATAATCAAAAATATACCATAAACTCATATAAATGTATATTTATTTCAATCTACTTATGAATAAGAAATAGCTTATTTTTGAGTGCTTATTAGTGAATTACAAAACATTTATATTTTATACCACACAAGCTCAAACAACAAATTCTTAACTCAAGTTGTAAGCATGTCGAGCCTAGTAAGGTTCAAGAAACGTGTGTAGCTTTTAAAATCTCAACATCTTTACATATTACCAACATGAGCAAGTTTAATCTATAAGTAAAACAAAAGAACTCAAGTTTTATAGTTTTAAGGATTCTTACAATGAGGGTTTGAGTTTGTCGAGTCAGGGGAGGCTAAGAAGACTAAGAATACCCAAAAGTTCTTAACCAAGAACCAAATAAATTCAAGAACCTCAAGCTTTGATTTCAAGACACTAATGAGATTTGTGTTGTGAAAGTTGAATGGAAGTTGGTGAGTGTGTGTGCTGGACTTTCGACCATACATAAAGAGCAAAAGAGGATGGCATTGCACTTGCTTTTGGTGAGTATGATTAAAGTGTTTTTACTATAAGGAGCTACAAATCAAGGTCATTGTCAAGCTCAAATATTTAAGTTAACATGTGATGTTTTGGGTGGTGTGGTTCGGTCAACTGAGTCAAAGAGAAGAAAAAGTTAGTTAATTTTTTATTCCGTGTATTTCGTGTCCCGTTGAGCTAAAGTATAATGGCGATAACCTAGTTTGGCGTTTTCGAGCAAAAATGCGTAAAATACATTTTTGTGATCTTTTTATAAAAAATAATATAAAAACAACATTATTGACTCGAAAATAATTATCGAATTTAAACCATTACTATCACGGTGTCGGATACGTGTGGACTCGTTTATCGAGATAACCTCTCGCTTGTCGTGTTTTGATAATCGTAAATGTCGGAAATAATTAATTGCATCATTAGTTTATCAACGTTACGTGATTGCATAATTCAAATAAAAAGTAAAACTTTAGGTGAAAATGCATAGATTTAATTAAATCAAGATTAACAATTACTTTATTCTTTAAAGGTGAATGATGACTTGGGAATTTGGTGGTTCAGAAGCTTGATGCTGGTATGATTTGGGTGGATGAGTGACATATTGATGATCGTAGAGGACATAGTGTCTTCCATCTCGGTGTTTGAGGACCAGAACAACGGGTGGGATCAGACATGAATAACTGGCAACCCATAAATTAATGTAAGTAAAATGCCAAATAATATATATTAACAAGATTTTAGTTAGCTACGCATATTTGCCAAGAAAATCTCCATGCCTAACTAAAATAAATGCAATTTACTTAGGCTCTAGTGATGCATCAATCCTAATGCATAGAGCGGTCTAGGAAGTAAAGCGATGGTGTAAAATAGTCCCGTTTTAAAAGTGCGGTTATAGTCCAAAATGTTTTTGAAAACTCTTTGGTTCTCTATAACCTTGGCTCGATGCCAATCAGAATAACACCCGAAAATCTTAATGACAGCGGAAGACTAATTCGGGTGTTACTTGAATGGAGATCATAGTCAGTAATTATAGAAAACGGGAAAGAGACGTTTATTAAAATAGTTATCATTCATCGAAAACTCATAGTTTGTTACAAAAGCGTTGTATAGATCAAGTGTTTTCCCAAAAGAAAGATCATGAGTTTGAAAGAAATGACAACTTTTATGTTTTAAACCACCAGATAAGCCTTGTCATGCTTTGGTCATAATCTTCACTGATTACACGAGATAACATGCTTAAAAGGTCAACAAAAATGTTGAGTGAAATCCATAGGTTTAAAATAGTTGAACACAAGTATAAGATCATGATCATTGTAAAGTAACAATATCATAAGAAATCCTCAGATTATTATGCTAAACTCATGAAACCAAAACTCAACTACATACACCGGATTACGGTGTACATAAGTATGCCCCAAAGGAGGTAATAGCCAATTACCTAAAGAAATTCAATATGGTACGCCCCGGTTATTTCTCTATAACCGAAAAATCTACGTTCACTCGCGGTGACTAATGGTTCATGATCAGGGGACTTGTGGTAAATACTTAGGCAGTACCAATAATCAAGAAGATACAGCATTTATGAAAAACCTTGTGTTCTAGTTTAGAGCATGTATCTCCCTCGCGAGGTTTGTAAAATAAAGTAAAAACGAGGCTATGAACTCACCTTGATGAAAATGAACACGCACAAATAGATCAAGCACAACGTAGCGGAGGTTCCAAACCGAAACCTAAAAATGATGAGATGGCAGTCTCGAGAATGAGCATTTTGGTTCGCGACCAAAATAATAGAGCATTGAATATTCTTATTCAATACATCATTGGATTTTCCAATCCAATAGTGTAGCGTCGTGCTTAATGTTTTTAGTTAATTTATGTGCTACATTGCCTTAATTAATGATCCTCATTTACACATAAGTGAAATGTTTTCTCCCGTTGTGATCTTAATAGATTAGTTGAGTATTTTAACTTTGATTGTGTGTATATAATATATTTTCTAATATATATATATATATATATATATATATATATATATATATATATATATATATATATATATATATAGAAATAAGTTCATCAATATCCGAAAATAATATTCATTTGATCAAAATACCGTTTTGAAGTTATGATAAGATTATAAGTTTTTCTAAAATTTTTCGGATTTACTTTTTACCCTCAAGTTACGAAAAGTACGAGTTTAGTCCCTCAAGTTTGAGAGATTTACACTTCCTACCCGAAACATATTTTACATCAAAACTTTCAGAAATGACATTTTAACCCTTCAGTAAAACTGATTTTACAATAACAGCCCCTTAAGTTTCACTTATTCACTTTAAACCTTCATTTTTCCTATTTTAGCCCAAAAGTTTATTAATACTAGTTTAACCATATTACATAAATGATCCTTGTAGTTTCGATGTATACATGCACACGTAATATCCGACCTTTAACTTTCGCATATGAACATGTTTAGTCCCTAAAATTCCCATGCAAGTTTATTGCATTTAACTACCCCTTTATCTTTATAAAATGATCAAATTTTAACCCAAGGATAACAAGATTTGCATTTTAGGTTCGAAATATATTTTTATATATGAAAACTTTGCAAAAATGGTTTCAACTTATTTCAAGCTTAATTCTAACTTATTTTTATAGCTTATGGGCTTATCTTGGACTCATTGGGCCGGGTTGGGCTCTTATTGGACTTTGTTTGGGCTTAACGGGCTCGGTGTTTGGGCTTTAGGCCCATTAGTGTTACGTGAGTTTATTGAAATGTGCGAGTGGTTTGGGAGGTTTCAAATGGTTTCTAGTTCGATTATTAGTGTCATGTGTGGTGTATCCATAAGATATTATTAGCAAAATGTAATGTCGAGTGCAACATAGGTACGTTATATGCGTTTTATAAAAGGATAACGAGACATAAGGTGCATTTAATATTTTAACGTGTGATTATAAGAATGTAAATGAGAGAGAAAGTTTGAAAAGGACTTACAACACTCGTAGCAGTGGTGATGATAGGTGAGAGAGATGAACGGTAGAAATGCTCAACGAAACCCCCTTTTCCCATATAAATGTTACCCGTGTTCCTTATATTAACCCAAGCCTTCCTAGATCCTTTTCAATGCAACGTTTTCTCCTTCTTATTCTTTTTCCACAATAGACGATTTATCTTAGGTGTGTGAAAGTTTGAGTGAATTAGTGATGTGGTCAAGTCTTAGGGGTGGTTTATAAAGGAGAAGAGAGCAAGGCATTTCCATTATTTTACTTCCTAGACTGTCTATGTTCTAATGCTAATAAGCCATGTGTTTCTTTGGTTTTGAGCGTGCAAGGGTGTCAGTGAGAAAATGGGAGACATGGTCTTGCCTAGTCGAATCAAGCAAATATATTACCCCATGGTTTATAAGGTCAAAGGGTTGGTCAAAGGATTAGGGGGGATTAATATATTACATTAGGTTGGCTAAGTGAGGGGATTTGTCTCTTTTTCTACACACACACGCAATACATGGGACAACAAAAAGGGAAAATGCTTTTGATCTTATTTTGATACCTTTGCTAGGTTGGTTTGGTTTCTCGTCCGATTACAAAAAAAAATATATATATATATATATATATATATATATATATATATATATATATATATATTTATCTCAATTCTCTAATTCATGTACATGGGCTTTGGGGTTGGGTCTGTTAGACGAGGCCCTAAATAAAAAAAATGTTGGGCTCTCTTGTTAATTCGTGTGCCAAGGTTAGGCCCGAAGTGGTTATTAAGGGTGTTGGGCTCAAGTTAGTTAGTGAGGCCCAAAGTGATAACAGTGTGGGCCTGATCCGGTTATGAGGCCCATTTACGTGTCGGGTTGAGTTGTGAAGTGGTAAAAAGTCCAATGAGTTTCGAGGCCCAATACGAATTTTAATATATTTTTATTATGATTTATTTCGTATTTTACAAATTTTTACGTATTCGTTGCGTATTTTAAGGTTATCAAGATCGTGGGGAATTTCGTTCTGATCACAACGGTATATTTATGAACGCTCAAGTTGCGTCGATCATGCATATGCCAAATGATTTGCAAATGTGATGTTTAGAAAATTTCATGATAAAATAAATCGAGCTTAATTTCTGGTTAGAGTTTTAAGTACATTGAAATTTTCCGGGAGCTTACACGAACCAAAAGGAACAACACATAAATTGATCAGAAGGAAGGACATTGGAATCACGAATCAGGAAAAGCGAATCTGTGCAAGAAAGAACGACGCTCTTGTTTTCCCTAATCGACCGGTTTTTCTTTTAATTCTTTCAATTCAATACAATTCAATATACGCTTTGTTTATTGTTTCGTCTTCTTGTTCTACATATATATATATATATATATATATATATATATATATATATATATATATATATATATAATCTAGATCAAATAAGATCAAACTTAAAGTTGTTAAAATGAGATCGAACTAAAATTTGACAAGAGATACTCTCCTTATAATAAAAATAATTTTTTTATTTACTACAACTAAAATTGTTAAAGTTTCGATAGATTTATTTTAAAAATTTACAAAACCTAGGTGATACACTTTGATTAGAAGTTTAATGTGTATCAGGTTTTTGTATGTGTATCAGATTTTAGAATATTTATTAGTGTAATGTGTATCAGGTGTATCACTAATCCAAACTCATGTATCATTTGGTTATTAGTTGCTAAAATGTTAATTTGTATTAAAATATTATTATTTTTTGTGTATGATTGCTAAAATTGTTATTTATAAATGTTTTAGTGGTTTTTAGATTTGATCTTATTTTTACAACTTTAAGCTTGATCTCACATTAACCTCCCTATATATATATATATATATATATATATATATATATATATATATATATATATATATATATATATATATATAGGGTGGCGTTATTGTGGTGTACACCTTAAAATAGAAAACAATAGGTACACTTGTGGATCATTGGATCAATTATATAGATGAGATTTGCATTTATTAAGAATAATTAATTGATAATGGCAATATTGTAATTAAATGGGTTATGAATGGCATAGTGTATCCTACTTTTTTGAAAACTTAAAATCACATATACGTGCTTTATTTTTTTCTTAGAATTCATTTTTTCTATTTTTTTAATGACATTTTTTTAGTGACATATTGTTTCATGATATATTTTTAGTGGCACAATTTTAGTGACACATAGTTTAATTATACATTTTTAGTGACATATAGCTTCTTACTATATTTTTAGAGGTTTATGATACATTTTTATTGACACATTTTTAATGACAAACATGAAGTTTTTTGAAACACAATAAATTTTTGGTTATATTTACGATGACACATTAATATTTTTTATAGACATTTTTAATGACACATAGTTTCATCATACATTTCTAGTGACACATAGTTTCCACCAACACCAACAATTAAGTTAGCTTTTAACGAACTTATAAAAGTTTATTGATATTCTGCTTTCTTCCCATTTAAAAATTCAAGATTTTAGATACCTTGAAATTCTATATACAACTTCAAGCACTAGTCCAAGTGAATGAAGTGAATGAATGAAATGGCCAACACCTGTCACCCAGGACATCTAGATGGGTGTGAAAAATAAATCATTTACCAATAAGATTTTCACAGTATTCCTTGTTCTTCACAATTGAAAACTTTGCACTCCCTTTCTCAAACTTCTCACTTTGAAGTAGTCAATAGCCCTCCAAATGGTTTTGGTTGCTTTAAGGTGTGCAGCCTTGTTTCAAACAGTTGGGTTTCCAAACCCGGATTAAAAAATGGTTGATGGACGTTAGGCTTTTTACGAATAATATATTGATGCACACGAAAAAAACCATCTGTAAATCGTGGTAACCTCGAAGCCTCGCCGGGAAACATGAGAGAACATTAACCATCTTCACCCAAGATTGTCAATTTCATTCCAAACTCTGTGGGTTTGATACATGCAAATTGCTACCCACGTCGGTCTCGAAACGACGACGACCTCGAAACAGCGACCTTCTAAGGCGACCTCGAATATGGGTTTCGTTTCAAAGATCTCCTCAGCGACCGGATTTGAAAACAATTGCGGCTGACTCGAACGGAGACAAGAAAAATATGGTGGCTTAAGGCTTTGACTAATGAAAGATTGGCATAAACTAATGACCCGATCTCATTTTCTTCTTGAGACGGTTTCGCAAGAATTTCATTAGGAGATGGACTAATGGAGAGTGTAATAGATTTGTCAATGTTGATTCGATAGTTTTTTTTAAATCAAGATCTGAAAGGTTTTTTTTAGATCTAAGATGTTTTATTGTATAGATATGAGATGAAGGTGAAATAAATCATTGGCTTTGAAAGATAAATATAGGACCGGACCGACCAAGACCGAGACCGAACTTGCCCAAAAGCCGAGACCGAAGACCGGACCGAATGTGGTGCGGTCGGTCCGATCTCGATGCGGTCGGTCCAACTAGGCAAAATAGCGGTTTGTGATGCGGACCGAACGGACGGACCGGACCGACCAAGACCGAGGCCAATTAGCCTAAAGCGAGACCGAGGACTGGACCGAATGTGGTCGGTCCGGTCCGGTTTCGGTCGGTCGGTCCGGTCCGTTCGGGTCGTTTGCTCAGCCCTAAAGAGATGGGACGAATTTTGTGGTGAGAGGGTGGGAATGGGATGCAGGTGGTTACGGTGAAGAAACAATAAAGAGAGAGTCCTCCTATGCAGGCACCCCATGGTAGGGGGTGCTTGCAATTTTGCATCATTTTCCGTGTCAATCATTTTCCGTGCCAAGTTTTTTTACAACTTATTTTTTTACCCATTATTTTTTTACAAGTTTTTTTTACAGTTTTTTTTACATGTTTTTATTTGTTTAACAAGTTTTTTATAACTTTTTTACAACTTTTTTTTTGGTTTTACAAATTTTCAAGTTTTTTATAACTTTTTTACCAAGTTTTTTTTCGGTTATACAAGTTTTTATCCTAAATTCAGGTTTTAAAATTTTTAAA
>OU343216.1:49939015-49981792 GCA_910596185.1 Chrysanthemum makinoi | reverse complement strand
TCTGAGACATTTGAATTACCAACGAGATCAATTCAAAGACGGAGATAACCTATATGGACTGTTTGATTTCCATAGCAACATGGGTAGTTTCATTGTTTGTTTGACTCAAGGACATGAGATATGGATAGATTTGTTCAAGCAACATCTTCGGTGACTTCAGGACGTTGTCGAAGGAACTTGGGAGTGTAGTCCCTTATCGCCTTGTCCATTTCTCCTGATATCTCTCTGCTGAGAACCGTTGAATTTGTTCTTTCCTCCAAAACTCGCTCATCACATCTTGAAGTAAATTTAGTCTCGGCCGTACCGATTGAATTTCTTGTTGACTCACGTTTTTTCTTATTTGCCCGACAAAATTTTGATGATTTTGGTCTTAGCCTATGCCCAAGTATTGGCTTGGTTTCTTGACCGATTTTGAATGACCGTGGTAGCATCATTGGATGGTGGTGGTGATGAGTGGGATAAAGAATCAGATGAGGATGAATCATGAGGTGGCTCTGGGTGTTTTGGTGGCTCAGAAGTTCCTTCCGGGTTATGTTTAGGATTATCTTGAATATAATCATCAGCTTCTTTGCGAGATTTAGCCTCTTCTTCGCCTTTACTCGGCCTCTTCTTCGTCAGCCCTTTGCTTAGCCTCCATTTGCTTTAGTTTCGAGCCTCGTCGACCTTTTCTTTAGCGGCTTCCTCAATGTCTTTATCGTGATCATCTCTTCTGTTTCTTGTTCCTTCTTCCTCAAGGTGAATGGAACTTCATAGGTTTGTGATGATGTTGTTGGATTCCTTTATGGCGGCAACATTATCGGGTTGATTAACCGCATCGCAATTGGTGCAAAGTGCCCACCACCGGAACCTCCGTGACCTCTTGTTTGTTTCGATTAAATTCTCAAGCGGCTTTTTGAATCCTTAGATGCTTTAGTGTCTTGTGGTAGTCCTTTTCTTCATCCTTTGGTTCTTCATCTGAACTCTTCTTCTTCCTTCTCTCCAACTCTGAGTTTTACCCTTGTTCGTTTTGGGACTAATTGGTTTTCAACCGTTGTTGTATCATCCGTAATGACTCGTAATAGTGAACCTCTTCATCGCCTCAAGATCCTGAGTCTTGATCCTCTAATTTAAGTGCTTTTAGGAGTAGGAATGGCACCCTCGGATGGAACCTTCTTTCATGAAGGATTTTTCTTTGGATACTTACGCGCTCCAAAGTGCTTGTTATACTTTAGTACTACCTCGATCTCCGTCTTCTTTACCGGTATGGTCAAGACTTTTCATCCATGAAGCCGACTTTGCCTAAGGTCATCGCTTTGATAACGTGAAATACGATTGAAGGTTTAATATCATCTGAGTAGGCAAATACCAATACTACACCTTGTTTCTTTGTTGATGAGTCTTTGAATCTGACAAGATTTAATGTAGGCTCAAACAACGAAGAATAATGGTTAGGGTCATCAAGTCTCAAGGGAATGTCTTGATTATTCCGAGTATCCTCCTGATCAACAATTTTGTGTATCGATGAAAGGGACCTTTGTGCCGCTTCGAGGTAAGACATCATGTCTTCCTAAATCGGACTTCGTAGTCAATGTGCATTTTGTTGACCATGCCTCAGAAGATTTGTAGTTCCATTAGCTTAGGATGCTCATAACCGTTGTCTCTAGGGAAACGAACTTTGCGATCATGATGTATAAAGTTCTTCGTGGTGAGGGATGTTCTTCTTAAATCGACCAAGAGTGTTTGGTAATGATTCCTACAAACTTCATCATAGCCAATATCGACCATGAATTGTAGAGTAGCCTCTTCAGTTGGAGTTGGCACATACTTGAAGGTGTGGATAGCGGGAGCGTAAGAATTGCTACATCGCCATCAAAGATATCTGACTTGTTTATCGTTGAAGTGTCATTATGTGACATCTTGACCATCAATTTTTTCATTGTATGCCGAACCATGAATATAAATCTGCAAGCAGCTTCGTTATGGAGCATGTTGTTGTAAGGATGAGTCTTGAGAATATCCACCGCATTCCGCAAGAGGATTGCAGCGGTGAAGTTATCAAAGTCAACCCTAAGGTTGTTCTTTCCAAGCTTCATACTATAAACCAGAATATGTCTTATTGTGAGCTCATTTGCGTTAACATTTTCCATAGTGATGTCCATGTCGTGATCCGAAGATATTGAACCAAAAGAACTAACATATTGAAAGACATTACGTTAGTCAAACGTTGATTTTATTGTCCAATTATTGAATATATTATGTTAATGAATATTTAGTCCAATGTCACTTGTTGTTCAACAGTCAAAGTAGTCGGATAAGTTTCGTGAGTATATTAATTTTGAATTTTAAAGTCCACATTTTCACTCATTCACACAACATTTTAACAATTATAGCTTATTAGTGACATTTTGGTCTTGTGATGTTATGAGTAACTTATTTACAAGTTAGTACACGTAACATTTCATTGGTAAAGTTAAAATTTAGGCTTAAGCGTAGAATGCAAGCTTATCGTAAACAAAGTGTAATCATACGCGTAGACCTAAGCTTATGTAGGAGTCTCTTACGCTGTAAGAAATCTTACCAGAGGAAAAGGCTCTTGGCATAAGGCTTACGCCTAAGCCGTGTAAGTTGGGAGCTTATGCGTATAGTTTACTCGTAAGAATGAACCTTATGCGAAGACTCAAGTTTACGATATCCTTCGCAGATACGCAGTAGTCCCTTTGTAGAACCTATATGTAGTAAGGTTACTTATAAGAATCTTGCCACGCATATAAGGTGATCCTTAAGCGTAAGTTCATTATACCCTTGTTTCTGAATTGGAACGCATAGAAGCCTGAAATAAATCAATCATAACATTCAAATTAACACAATATTTAGCCTCTTTCAATCACTCATGGCAACACAAGTCATATTCAGATACGCGTAGACTTAGTTTATGTGTAAACTAAAACCCTAAAGTTTCAAATTCTACGCGTAAACGTTTCAACCATGGGAATTCAACCAAACATTTTCTGGGAAATCTTAGAAGCTATGTGAGAGGTTTCCAACAAGTTTTAACATCAAAAGTGTCATGAATCAAAAATACCCATTTCTACACATACATAAACCCTAGAGTTTGATTCTTTAAATTTGAGGATTTTGGGTATGATTCAAGGGTGTTGATAGTTAATTAAACATGTATCAAACATAACTCAAGCAACTAATTATCCAGAAACACTTACAAAAGAAAACACCCAATTATCACGCATAAACCCTAAAATTTGAAAGGTGATTTAAAACATTTTAAGGTAAGATTTCTTGATGAAAAAAGTTTTATAACATGATATACACTTTGAAAACACAACCCATTTCATCAAAATCAACCTCAAGTGATTATGAGTTCATACGCATATGCGTAGAAACTGAAATCATACTTATAGGAAAATCAAACCGTTGGAATTGTATACCATTGAAAACCAATGTTTAAAATCACTCAAAGAAGCTTAAAACACTTACAAATTCGAAGTTTATAACACGGATTTAAGGATTTGATTATAGGCGTGGATGGTGGTGGTTGAGTATTAAATGCAAGAAATAAATGTTAAAGTTAAACTTGGTGGAAGGTTTTGTAAAAATTAAGTTTAAACTTTTGATAATTTTGGCCCTTCCACCTCAACCATTTTCATCCATAGCCCATAACTTCCATTTTGGTTAAGCTTGAAGTAAAAGTTTGGAAAGAACTTGACGAAACTCCCCCTCAACTTTAAAAATTGAGAAATCTTACAAATTTGGGTCCGAGGAGTGTCAAGAAACAAGAAACGTATTCACCATTATCAAAGATACAACCAAAACAGGGTAACATGTGAGTACAAGGTTTTATGAAACAGAAAAATATTTACTTTCTCCCCCTCAACACTTGACCGTGAAAATATTGAAATGTTTGAAAGAGTAAAGTGTTGACGGAAGATTTGTACTTACCATGTTGAAAGAAATTTAGATAGAAGAATATTTTGTATTTTATAATTTTACATTTTTGTTTGTTTTTGAAAATATTTACAAAAGAAGTTTTGGTATACCGTTTTTTAAGAATGTGTCAAAAGTTCGTCCTTCATCTGAGTCAAACACCTCATAACCAGGTGGACCAACTTAGTAAACCTAGCAGAGCTAAGGCTTTGGTGAGAAGGTCCACATTGATATTCGTATCCACAAAATATAATTCAAGCGGCACTTTTCCACATGTTCCTTGATGAAATGATATCGAAGATCGATGTGCTTGGATTTCGAATGTTAAACGGAGTTGCACGAGATTGCAATAGCACTTCAATGGTCGCAGTACATCGAGCATCTGTCAAATACGTAACCATAGTCTTTGAGTTGTGTTCGCATCCAAATGACTTGAGCACAACACGCCTACATGGCTACATATTCTGCTTCGGTTGATGACAGCGATGTACAATCATGCTTCTTCGATTGCCATGACACCAGTTTATCACCAAGAAATTGTAGAGCACCGAAGTACTTTCCTAGAATCTTAGCAACCTAGTGATCAGCGTCTAAAAGCTATTAGTTCAAAACCGAATCCTTCAAATACCAGATCCCCAAATTAATGGTTCCTTGATGTATGGATTCTTTTTAGCCTCAAAGAGGTGAGTTTAGTTGGCGCGACGATAACGGAGCAAAGATATACAACAAATACAATATCGGTTTCTAAGGGCCGTTAGATACATGAGAACCCAATAATACTTGGTATGGTAGGGTCAACCAATTTTCCATGCAAATCAGCGTCCAGTTTCTTGGTATGTGCCATAGGTGTGGCATATGTATCACGATTTGCATTCCATGTTTGTTTAAAATTTCAAGAGCATATTTGGACTGACTCTAGAAAATACCACGGGGTGATTGATGAACTTGCAGTCCTAGAAAGAATGTAAGTTCACCCATCATGGATATTTCAAAATGTTTTTTCATAAGTTTTGAAAAAGCATTTGAGTACTTTAGATGTGTTGACCCAAAAATGATGTCATCCACATAAATTTGAACGATTAAAATGTGTTCCAAGTGATATTGTATGAATAGTGTTGGGTCGACCGATCCTTTGATGAAATTATGAGAGATGAGAAAGGATGAAAACTTATCATACCACGTACCGAGGGCTTGTTTGAGGACCGTAAGAGAGCCTTATTCATTTGTAGACGTGATTAGGGAACTATGGATCAACAAATCCTTCGTGACTAACATAGACAGTTTCTTTAGATTACATTTAGAAAACCAGTTTGACGTCCATCCGAAAAGACCGTGATGTTCCTGTGGAGCCGCGAATGCCAGAAAAATCCGAGCGACCTCAAGTCTAGAAGGTGCAAATGATTCCTCGTAGTCAATCCTTCTTCTTGTCTATAACCCTTAGCCACCGACGTGACTTATTTCGATAACTGTACCTTGAGATCAATTTGTTTTTCCAAATCTATTTCGGACCAATAACATAGACCCTGTTGGTTTTGCAACCAATTCCCATACTTCAAGCGTTTAACCTGTTAAGTTCTTCTTGCATGGATTCAATCCAGTTGTCATATGTCATGGCTTCTTTAATATTTTTGGGTTCAGCTTGGCAGACGGTGAGTGCATAAATGCAATGTTCACCGTCGGTCTGAAAGCGTTGTCTTGTTACGACTGGTTGATTCGGGTTTCCAATAATGTTCACAAGAGGATGGTCTCTAGTCCAACGATGTGTGGATGGTTAATGTTGATATACATTGTGCAGATTAGGAGGATTCAAATGGCTTGTAGATGATTCCGCAACATCAGAAGTGGCAGATTCTTTTTCAAAAGGGTTGAAAAACGCATTTGGATCATAATCTGCAGGTGGGGGTACTTCATGGTTCAGAAGATCATCAGCTGTTTCAGCGTCATTGGATGTTGTTTGTTCGGCTGTTGTTGTGGAATCAATTGGAGGTGCTTCCTCAATAGTTGTTGTTGTTTCAGGTGTATCAGGGATTGGATTATTATGAGGTTGATCAGCGGAAACATTTGATACATTTGGATCACGTTGATTGATAAGGTTTTAAAATGTACCTTTTTAGAGGTCGTTTAAGCCCTTATTTGATCACTTTTGTATCCGTTATTACTTAATATCGTTCCTTTTCACTTTTTAGGTCTCTTGAAGGCAAAATGCTGTAATGGCACTTATTTGGACGAAAAGGCGGATATACGAAGAAAATGGCCAAAGTCAAGAATCGAGACACTCCAGCTGCTGAAATACAAGGTGGACGCGTCATGCTTAATGCGACGCCGTCGGAGCACTTCCGTGACGGGACAGTAGCCAAATTGCTTATTTTCAAGTAACGGTGTCAGGCTTTAAAAGAGTAGGCCGTGCAACTCAGACCGGCCAAGATTTGATCCAGACAGTCAGAGATGCTGAAGGGGACGGCGTCACAAGCACAAGGTGACGCCATCGCAAGACTAACGTGGCCAAGACGAAACCCTAAGGACGGCGACCCGACGGCGTCACGACTCATAAGGTGACGCCGTCGCATTGTAATATTATATATAGAATCCGAATTTTTCAGTTTTAGTGTGTAGTCTTTTGGAGTAAAAACCTAAACCGAACCAAGGCTGTCTTGTACAGTATTTTAGGGTTCCAAACCCTATCTTACATCAAGAAAAGTGTTTTACTTCATTAATTCAATTATGTCTTCAATTATTTGTGTGTATGCTTGCATGTTCTCCATGTCCGGCTAATTTATTTGTGTGTTTGCTTAGGGAATATGAAACTTAATTATTGAATATTGATTGGTTGTCTCTTATCTTAATTGTTTAATGATCTAGTAATGCGATAGGTCATTCGTTGTGTAATTAAGGCTTGATTAATCTTTGTGAACCTTAGACTATAACACTTAGAGCGGTTGTATGCTAAACCACCAAAAGAGTACCTTATAGTTAGAGTTTATAATTCCTAGAGGTTTTTGTAGACGAGACCCTTTGGTAAGTTCAAAGAGTTAGGGATAAATGCATACCCTGCGACTTTAGACACACAACGCGATTAAGAATAAGGACGTGACAATTCAACCATCAATAGGAGATAGATAAGGAGTAATAAAACCTAAGTGAACACATCTTTAAACTATCATACGAGCACACAATATTTATACATAGACTACATACACCTTAGATTAGATAATTAGACCAGTAGAGTAATCAGTAGAAATACCAACCCCTAAATCCAAACCCCAAGATTTGTACCTTTCCATTTTCTAAAAAAATATAAAAAAGATAAAAAAATAATCTTCCTCAACCCCAACCTTAGCGTAGTAACTTCTCACTAGCATTCCTATTCCCCTAGAGAACGATATCAATACCCGTGGCTTACCCTAATACTACACTACAACGATTAGGTTCACTGCCTAGGGTGTTATAAAACTTGCTCGAAGAAAAGGAAGTTCCTTTGACCCCGAACGACGCGTGTAGCGTTATCATTGATCAATATCATCACTAAACAGAGGAGCAAATAGCTGTTCCATTTGTTGACGAGTAAGCTATAGGCTTGGTTCAGCTGATGATGGGGTTTGGGGAAGTTTAGACGGTTATGTCCGGTTCCAAAACGTTTTGCTCGAAGCCATTTACGTAAGCTCATCGAAATTGGCATGAATCGTTTCCATAATCTCCGCTATGTCGACGATTCCGGATCCGGTATCCTTTAGAATTTTCACAGATCAACAAAGACTCCAATGTCGGCTTTAGCCTTGAGCTTTCCAAAGTCATCACGATCATTATTTGGATAGCAAAGGGATCCAAAGACATGAAAGTGTTTGAGATTCGGTTTGTGGTTGTGGATAAGCTCGTAAGGTGTTTTGTTGTGGCATTTAGTAATCATTGAACGGTTTTGAGTGTAGCATGCAGGTAGTACGGATCCCACAAGTAATCTGAAGTTTTCCATTAATCAACATCGTCTTCTGCGGCTTCCACTAACGTACAGCTTTTGTCTTTCAACAACTCCGTTTTGTTCGGTGTTAATGCAATGGATGTTTGATGTGCAATTCCCACTTTCTCATAATAAGCACGTAGAGTTTGATTCACAAATTCAGTTCCTTTGTCTGTTCTGATTTTTCTGACTGTTTTTCAGAGCTGAACTTGAATTTTTGTGAGAAGGTGATGATCATTTGTGGAGCTTGATCTTTACTTCGAAGAAAATAAACCCAAGTCCATCTTGAGTAGTCATCAACAATTACCAAAATGCAGCGTTTGCCATTAATCGTCTGCATACGCATCGGGCCACACAAATCCATATTAAGAAGATGAAGCACATGCTGAAAGTTGTGTTCCACCTTTGAAGGAAATTGAGCACGAGTGCTTTTCCATTGTTCACAAGCTGAGCATATATGATCTTTAGAATACCGAAATCTTGGGAGACCTTCAACAAGTTTGTAACGTGCAAGATTGGTTATGGTTTGAAAGTATAAGTGTGAAAGACGATGGTGCCATAGCCAAGATTTTGTAGATGTTGCCTTTGAAAGTAGACATATGGGAGATGAAGGAATCATGTCTTGCATTGAAATTGTATAAAGACTTGATGTGCGGGTTCCAGACATAAGATCGTTTCCTTGTAGATCACGAATGAAACAAGTTTTCTCCCGAAAAGCAACTTCCAAATCTCCATCACAAAATTGACCAACTGAGAAGAGATTGTGACCGAGACCTTCCACATAATAAACCCTGCTAATTTCGATGTTACCATTGATGTAATCTCCGTAGCCCATGATAGCTGTGAAGTGATCATTCCCAAAACCTCGGCAAGTGCCAATGAACTTTGAAACAAAGTTTGATAACATTTTGAGATTGCCTGTCATGTGTCGGGAACATCCGCTATCAGCAATCCAAAGGATGATCTGTATCACCTGCATGACACACAGATGACACATATGGAATAGAAGTAGATGTGGAACCCGAAGAGTTAGAGGGTTCTAATGCAATTATAGTTGAAACACACATGTTTATAATTTTAGGTATCCATTTAAAGCCAAGTGTATTATGTAACCATTTGTGCCATCTCCAACTAGTCTTAGCTTTGGTCTTAGTAAATGCACTAGGTGATCAGTTCTTCCTAGGAGGTGAAGGGGGTTCTATGGGTACATCAATGATCATAGCAGGAACACTAGAGGGAGGTTTACCTAGCACATACTTAGAAGCATTAGTGGGCCTAGAGGTATTCCGTTTTCTATTGTTCCGCTTACGAGATAAGATAGCATTAGCAACACATTTATCATGACAACCAGAAAACATGCTTTTACGACAACTAACACAAGATGCTTCAAACATAACATTCAAAGTACTTAAAGGTTCAGCATTCGTTACATCACTTTTTCTATTACATTTGTCTAACGCAATGTATAAAGTGGGTGCAACTTGAGTCTTATTCAAAGTCCTAAGGTGTTCTTCTACTTCAGAGGTCTTCTTCTACTTCAGAGGTCTTTATTGTTCTTTTATTACGTCGCAACTTCGTATTCTTCCTTGATTTGCTCTTAAGCTGTGAAGTGCTGGCGTTGGGAAAAAAGGCAACTATTCCTGTTTCAGTGGAAGGAAGCACATTAGTATCTTGTGGTTTGTCATTAGGCGTTCTAGTGTCAATTTTAAACACTCCTGGGGCAATTGCATTAGTGTTACTAATCTTATCTTGCTTAAATTTCACCAACTCCACTTTTAATTCATGGATAGTGTGTAACAAATCTTGATTTTCAGAGCGAGTGTTTCCATTATTTTGTAAAAATTCTTTGGTATAAGCAAGATGATCATCAGCATATTTTGATGCTTGAGCACGAGTTTTTTTAAGTAAATCAAATATGACACCATATTCAGTTTTGACTTTGGCAATTTCTTGTTCATATTTTGAAATTTGACACTTTAAAGACACGTTTTCATCATCCAGTTGTTCTATTTTTGGGTTAGAAAATTTGGAACTCAACTGGTTGATTTTGTTTTGCAAAGCAAGTTCACGATTTTGACAATCTTGTTGACACCATTGAAGACGACGTTTTGCGTTGGAAAGCTCATTTAACAATCGCTCATTTTCAATTTTTAAGGACTTGATTTGTGACACATTTTCAGTATTCTAAACATTTTCAACAGAATCAACAGCGATATAATCAAATTCATATGCAACAGTATGTAGTAACACGACATTTATGGTATCAGCACAGATAACATCTTCCAAGAGTCGATCAACATCTTTTCGTAACATTTTATTTTTTCGTTTAGCATTTGAAATCGATGTTTCTGTTTTCTCGAAAACTGTTTTCCCAATATATTGCACACATTATCAAATTACGTACATGAGGTAAAATTATTTTCTGAAAAATATCTCTTTGATTTCGCGCATGAGGCGATTGAAAATGATCAACTTTTATTTCAGAATTGATTTCAATTTCACTTTCCAAAAGTTTGATGTCCGATATGAATGTATCAAAATATTTAAGAATTTGACATCGTGCGGGTAATGTTTTTACTTCACTGAGTGAGGGTAAAGGACCATTAATTTGTGCAGTATTGGGTTAGGGACCATCATTAGAAGACTCATAATTAGGCGTGATAACCCAAGGTGTGTTAGAATTATCCTGTTGTGGGACGAAAGTTGTGACTTTTGAATAGTTAAATGGTTTGCAATAAACAAAATTTTCTAATTTTGACCGACTCTCGTCTTCTGCATCTAATTCCTCCATGCGATTATATTCAACAACACTCATAATGGAATCATCAATTCTATGTTACATAGAAATTGAGGATTTGGTTTGAATGCTCTATGTGAAAACTTTGGTTTGTAATCGAAGATTGATCCATATCCAGTTGGATTTGGTTTAAAAGTAAACTTTTGAATAGTTGTGATTGACTCACCATGTTTGTAAACAACATTTCGAAACTCTTTGATTTTGTTTTGTAAGCGACAATTTGTTCAAGATAGTCATCTATTTGTTTCCTTGAATGCTTTTTGTACTCACAAAACTGTTTTTGACAAGTTAACAACTCAGACTTGGCTTTTTGAGTTTCTGAAGTGAGAGTGTTAAGTTGTTGTTTATGATCATATTTCAGTTGTTCTATTTGAGACAACAAAGCATTCTTGGATGCAACTAGATCAAATATCTGTTTTTCCAAATATTTTTCATTTTGGTATGATTTAGCAAATGCGACTTCAAAACCTTTTTCACGTTTCTCTTTAGTTTGAAAAATGTTGAGTTGGAACTTATAGCATTCATTATCCTTAGTCAATAGTGCAATTTTCTCCTGTAATTTCTTATTGATGTCTTGGCAATTTTCCATTGAGATTTTGGGTCTTAATTAAATTGGTCATGAGCTCAAGATCTGGATTAGACACAGGTTCAGCTTGTTCAACGTGAGTCTCAACATGAAGTTTTTAGATCCTCAAATATAACCACGGAGTCAACTTGATTATCAATATTAACCATAAGGACATCTTGATCGTCAAATATAACTATGGGGTCTATTTAATTATCATCAGAATGAGATATAGACGGCTCATGTTGAACACTCGATCCTCGTCCGGATGCAGATGTTGGCGGAGATATCGAGTGAAATGAATATAATTTGATCCGGTACACGAGACAAGCCGTCGGTGTCATATCGGGCATGTGTCACTCATGTAGAGTTCTTGCATCTTTGCCATTAACATCACTGCTGCATTAGCCTGCAAGTCCTCCATGTGATCATCGGAATGCATTTGCCATGAAGCTTTGTTCTTGTTGGTAAGAGTTCCACCAGCTTCATCCTAGCTTGAGAGCCAAGAGTAAAGCCTCTTTGTGATAGAGCGGCGCTCTTGTCCTCGGCTTTGGTCATGCATTAGCCAGATGACCCTTCTCATTACAGTTATAACAACGAAGACGATTAACCCCAGTCTGAGCATTTCCCTAATCAACCACTTGAACCCTTTGTTGTTGTGGAGCACCCATGTTATTCTTTCCGTTAAATCCTTGACCACTCCCCATCTGATGAACATTACCACGATTCTGAACTTCAACTCGTCCGTTGTTAACAACAGCTTGATTCCTTGTGTTGGATGAGGTACGAATGCGATTGTTTGATTTTTTAGAATATCGGCCGAAGGCTCTAGCAATCATGATAAACCCTTGTTGCAATGCATCGAAAGCTTACGATCCTCATTAGATTCACTGTAAAGTGCTTGATCATTGTTGCTGTTGTATGTAACCAGTTGAGTTTCTTGTGAGGGATCATATGGTGTGATCTCGGCAGTTGGTTGTGGAGGATTTGTGAAGATAGTTTGTAAGGTCGGGAATTGAGGATAACAAGCTTGAGCCCACAAAGCTAGAGTTTGATTATCCGGAAGTGAAGGCGAAGCAGGGACTCCACGGATGATCCTTTCTTTGTCAACTTCCTTTTGGTGGGGCTTCAAATAGTCATAAAACAATCCGTATGTAGCATGATGAAGATTCTTCGCTTGACGGATGAAAATAACATACTTTTCCCAATCAAGACCAAGACTGACTCTAATGTCTCCCCTGGTTCAATCATGAAGTGTTCATATGCTAAGTAGATTTTGGATTCTATGTCTTCTTGATTGAGTTCTGTGCATTCCATTAGAAGATGAATGTGCTCCCACATTGCTTTAGCAGTCTTCTGAGCATCAACACTACGAAGTATCGGATTGGGTAATCCTAAAAGGATATATTACATTGCAAGTTCATCGGCTTCTAAGTGTAGAAGTTGGTCAGTAGTAAGTTGATCAAGACTGACAACGTTGGTGATATCATCTCTTGGTGGATTAGCATTGGATCTCCCAGTGCAGAGAGTAGGCATCTGGAAAAGGACCTTCAAGGATGACCTTCTTCAGAAACTTTCCATGTGGCTTCTTTAGATCACAAAACCTAAAGAACCTTATCACCCATTGATCGTAGTTTCCGGAAGTGAGCATTGGAGGTCTATCAAGGGATCCACTTCATGAATGGATCTGTTGGCTACTTAAACCTTCACACATCTTTGCAAACCAAGACGGTTCCTTTGGTGTAGTACCATTCATAGCATACTTGGTGGGATATTGATTTTGAAAGTATGTGTAGTGTTGTACTTGTTGACTAGGGTTTGGTGGAACCATTTGTGGTGGAAGAGGAATTGCTCCTTGTTGTTGAAATTGTTGCACTTGTTGTGGAGATGGTGGAGGATATTGTTGATAGAATTGTTGTTGTTGTTGTTGAGGATACACATGAGGAAAGTAGCTAGAGTATGGTGGTTGATACATCTTGAAACTTGTGTTTATGATGGATCTTTGTAGTCGAATGAAACAATGTTGATGAAGTAACCTTATGCGTAGAAACCAGCTTAAGCGTGGAAAGCACCTTATGCGTAAAAACCAACTTACGCGTAGAAGAGAATTTACGCGTAGGAATAGCTTACGCGTAGACTTGAGGAAAACTTAGCTTAGGCATAAACCAAAGGCTTAGTAGTAGAATCCTTATGCGTAATATTTTCTTATGCGTAAGACAAGCTTAGGCGTAAGAAATGCTTAGGCAAATAGAATTCTACGCGTAAGATTTTAGCTTAGGCGTAAAACTAGGGTTTTGCCCAAAAATCCTTTACACTTATACTAGTGTAAAAGATATCCAAAGTCGAAGTGTTTTCAGGCTTATCCAAGCAAGAAAACACTGAGTAAACCAATAGCACTGAAGATCAAATGATGAGAAGCTTACGCAGTAATGGATGCTTAGGTTAGAATTTGAAGCTTACGAGTAAAACTAGGGTTTTCTTACGAGTAGAAAATACCAACTTTTACCAAAAACTGATTTTATGCCCAAAAGTGTTTAGAAACCTGATATTTATGATGAAAAAGCTTCAATATCACCAAAATAACACAAAAGTTAGAAACTTGATGATCTAACACACTTTTTTCACCTTACGCCAGAGACGAAGTATACGTTCAAAACCAAACTCAAAAACGATTCTACACACGTAAAGTTTCAAACTTGATGCTAAAAACTTAAACTTTAACACTAAATGAACCTTAAACCACAAAAATCTTGAGTTTTTAAGTGAAATAATGAAATCTTTTTGCGTATTAAATTTTATAAACGAGAAACCCACGCGTATGAAAACAATCTTCAAAAACAAATATGTTTCACCCAACTAGATGGCGAATGATACCACTGTGAGGTCACCATATTGTAACACAAGCATCAATATGTAAGAAATGAGATAAGAAGTGATCGGATGAACACTCAACACACAAACACGTATGAATATGCAAATGTTATGCGTAGAGAAAATGTATTAAGTGAACAACCAACCTTCAAATGAAGGTTTACAAGTCTTTATATAGGGAAAGGAACTAGGGCCACACTCAAGTTCCCTTCCTTTCCTTATTGGGCTTGGGTCAAGGCTTATGGGCTTTCTACATAAGCTTTCATAAATACAAACATAAAAGCTTAATTAAGCAATCGGGTTATTATACAAAAAAGTCACTAAAGTTTGCGAGAAATTTGTCATAAGTCACTAAAGTTTAAAAGTTGTCATTCTGGTTACTCAACTTATGAAAGTTGTCATCCACATTCCAGAACTTATGAAAGTTTTCATCTACGTTACTGAACTTGTAAAGACATGCCATTTATGTTACTTTACATATAAAAAAAATAAACGTAAAAATCGCTGAAATTATAGACGCGTTTGTTTTTTAACGTTGAGTAACCTGAATGACAACTTTTAAACTTTAGTAACTTAGGACAAATTTCTTGCAAACTTTAGTGACTTTTTTGTATAATAACCCTTAAGCTACCTATTACATGTTAATTACAAACACTTAAAATATAGTTTAGGAGTGATTCCAACAAAGATCGATTTGAAATTCGACTTGTCGAGCAGGTGGGAGTCCAGGCAAATCTTCTGGAAACACCTCAGGAAATTCTTTGACTACAGGTACATCCTCTAGTCGTTTCTCTTCCGGCTTCTTTTCCGTTACTTGAGCTAAGAAGGCATAACATCCTTTTTCCATGTACTTTATCGAATTCGCACAGGATATGATACTTAAGTACTTTCTACTATGATCTCCTTGAATAACCAAAGTTTCACCGTTGATCGGGATATGAACGGTTTCCTCATCGCAAACAATTCTAGCACGGTGTTTGGACAACCAATCCATGCCAATTATGACATCAAAACTACCAAGTTTGATTGGCAAAAGATCTATGAGGAATGAGTGGTCTAGTAAAAGAATAGGGCAATTACGGATTACGGTGTCGGTTGGGGATATTTCAAGTAATGGTGCAAAAGTAGTAGATACAAAACTCTTATCGGCTCCAGAGTCAAACAAGATTTTTGTAGAATGATTGTTAAGAGAATACGTGCGTCACAACATCAGGGTTCAACGGCACATCTCCATCTCCTAGCACGTACGCTCTTGCACGCGCATTGTTGGGTTAAGCTGCTTTCATCTTTGGGCATTGACTCTTGAAATGACCTTTTTCTCCACATCCATAACAATTCAGCAAGACGAGCAGCTTCAGCCTCACGTGCTGCTTGAGCAACACGCTGAGCTTCAGCTTCTCGAGCGATCTCCGCTTCTTGGGCAATCTCAGCTTCTCTTGCAACTTCATCTTCTCTTGCAATCTCAGCTTGTCCTGCAATTTCAGCTTCTCTAGCAGCCTTGACTTCACGTGCCTCTTGGGAAATTTGTTCAAACCCGCGAATGCGTTCAGCTTGGCTCTTGCGATTACGGCATTGATTTAGTGAACAATCCCGCGGGCGCAAAATTGATTCACAGTGCCAAAACACGTCAAGTTATCTCACACAAGCTAGCCACTTGTGAATGACTAACCGTAAGAAACTTAAAACGGTTCGGACACGATCAATAATAAGAGAAGAAGTAGTATACGGGTAACTCAAACGTGTTAGGTTTGAGCACCGAGATCGTTCAGAACGAGGGTTGAATGGAATTTCCAACTCACGTCTCGATTATCGGGATTTGAATAAGAGAAGGGGATAAAATGAAGTTTTCTAAACTACGGGGCAAGGGAAGCATAAAAGGGAAATTACACTACGGGAAATCCTAAATACGCGATTTATACTAAAACGAAACGTAAATAAAATGCAACTACGTTTAATCTAAATCCTAAAAATAACCTAAAATTACTTTTACTCTAAAAATGATATTTGAAAACTACTTATGAATTAAAACTATTTTTTTGGATTTTTCTGAATTTTATTAGAATTAAAAACTAATTATTAACTTTAAAAATAAGACTAAATAACTAAAAATTATAAAAACAAAGGGGAAAATTATGAAACTAATTTTATAAAATCTAAAATACTATAAGAGAATTTTCAAAACTATTTTTTTATTTTTCTGATTATTTTTCTATTTTCTATGAATTTAAAACTATTAAAAACTAATTTAAATTGTGAAAAATACTAAATAAAAGGAGAAAAATAAGGAAAAATATTTTTATGCCTTTTATATTTTTCTTAAACTGGGAAAATTGAAAAATTATTTTTTTTGAACTTTTTCTCAATTATTTGCAATAAAAGCTATTTAAAAGTGATTAAAAACTATTTTAAATAAAGAAAAATAGCAAACAATGACCAAAAATTATGAAAAATTCAGGGAAATTCTAAAATATTATTCTAAAGCTGAGAAAAATATAAAAACTTGGGCTTATGTGGATGAAATTAGAGCTGGTATGTAAACTGATATGGAATAAGCACTTTTCAATAAGCAAATAAGCACTAAAATGAGCCAACTGATTACGGAAGCTAAATTATACTATAACTACTCTAGGAAAACTAATTGCAACTACTCCTAACACCTAATAAGCAGTCTTCCTAAATATTAAGCAAACTGCTACTTAAGTGAAACGTGATCCGTCCCTATTTTAAGCTTACCGCTTGAAAGCTGACTATTAATAAGCTAAAAGGAAAACCAACTCGTGGTCCTAAAGACCATCAACCCAAGAGTAAGTACACCAAATTGCAAATCATGATAAGCTAAAATGAAGCTAGTGGAATGCCTACAAAGTTTGATGAAAACTCGTATTAACAACTTTGACTTTATGAGAACAGATTTGAACTTTGACTAATCTGAGATTTGAATTAAAGCTATGAACTGATTATGTTGTTTTTAGCTAAATAATGATGACAACAAGCTAGATCTAATGATTTAAAGCTTCTAGGTAAAATTCTAATTACTAATTTCAACATATATAAGAACAAGATCAGTTGACATGAGATATTGACTAAAAGCAAATGCAGATGTAACTTGATGACTGAAATGAGCTTAATAAACCTAAATGAGACTAAGATGACTGATATAAAACACAAATCAAGCCTACAGATCACTTAAACTCCTTGATCCAAACACTAGTTATTGAACGCTTAAGTAATCAACTACCAACAATCATCAAATCAAGTCCATGTTATCTACCAAATTATATTCTAAGATCACTATAACAACTGATTTAATCAAGTTCTACAACTATAACTACAAATTATGATGATGCAGTTTTGAGCTAGTAAGTGCAGACTTAAAATAGTAGTGTTGCAGTGATTATTTAAGTTAAAACAAAGATAACTATCAATCAAACAAGCAAGAAATCAATATTTATACTACATTAAACATCAACAAACAACTGTAACTAACAATTATGCTACTATTCCAAGGTATTTAGAATGACAGATGAACTCACATTGGTCCTGCCACTATGGCATGCCCTTGAAATCAATGAAACCACTACCTAATTCTAATATCAAACCCAACTGAATCGTAATTAAACCATATCCATAACCAGTTCAGCAACTTAATCCCTTCAAATCAGATGTGCAGATGTTGATTTCTATTAGACTGAGAATAGTCTCAAAAGCATAAAACTGAGTAAGCATTATTAGAACATTAATACAAAACTGAGTTTAAAACTTAAAAGCAAAGATTAACTAAATGAGAGATTAATCTGAAAATTACTTTATTAATAAACTTTGAGTACAAAGAGATTTAAAGACAGAATTTAAATGGAAACATTAAAATGATTTGAAACTGAAATTAAACTACTAATAATCTACTCCTAATACTAATCCTACACTACTTTCTATCACTACAAACTACTTAATGATACAAAGTGAAATCGGGGTCTTTAAATATAGCAATGCTTGAGCCTTGAGAAGGATCCAGAAGAGTTGTTGTGTGTTTCTTTTGATGCATTTAGAGCCCTTGATCATATCTTACACGTTCCTCATCAAATTAGAACCATTGGATCACTATTGCCACATCACTTCCACCAATCGAGGGCGGGGATTAATGGGAATGACACACGGATTGCTGGCATCCGTGTGTCGAGGGTGTCGCAGTAAAAGTACTATAGTACCCTTAATGAGATTGAATTGGCTTAATTGATAGCGAGGGTGTTTTAGGGTTCTAAGCCCAGGAATGGTTTGGGGAGAATTTGGGCGTGTGATTTGTTTTATTATTTTTGATAGTTTGACCGGGTAAAGTTGGTTTTGACCGAGTTAAATAAACCGGGTTGGGGGAAAACGGGTTGGATACTAGACGTGGGTAAGGATAAGAGATGGATTGGACTTTGGGCTTTTTGAATTTGTTATTGGACTTAGGATGTATATTGATTTAGGATATGGACTTAGGATAACTTGGACTTGAATTGTGACTAGTTAGATATAACAAGGACCAAAAGTGTAAAGGCTGAAACTTCAGGGACCACAAATGTAAATCTAGAAATATCTTCCAAGGACCATCTTTGCCAATCTTCAAATAAACCAAGGGCCAATTTGCAATTTCTGAATCTTCAAGGGTCAATTTTGCCAATTGCTCAAACTTGAGGGGCCATTCTTGACATTTCTTCAAACTTGATTATATCTTCCAAAAATCATCCTCGGAGAATAAAATCTTCATAATGCACAATCCCGACCTTCGGCTCGGCTCAAACTCTCTTGATCTCTCGTGCTCGGATTTACATCTTATTTGGTTCCTTTTTGTGTGTTTTTACATATCCGTACCTGCACAAGCACAAACTCAAGAAAACCACAAATATTAGCAATAAACGGCTCTTTCTTGGTTATTTTGGGTCGATTTACTAATGAAAAGATATGTGTTTAAGCACATATCAAAATACCCAGACGAGACTATTGCGTGTCCTCACGAATGCAATCAACTCAAGCTTCTAAAACCAAGGATTTCAATCTCTTTCTACTAAACCATTGATATGTCCAAACCGTCAAGTTATCTCACACAAGCTAGCCACTTGTGAATGACTAACCGTAAGAAACTTAAAACGATTCGGACAAACCAATTAGAGAATAAGTAGTCAAGGTTCCTCAAAAGAAATTAAGAAAGCCTTAATTCTAAAACGCCCGTTAACCTCTTATTTCATATATAGATATAACGATTAAGCACATTCCGGTTATGAATGACGGTTTGTTGAACTTTCATGTCGATCAATAACTCCAACATTTTTCAAACGACACGTTAGGATCACGGAGTAGAAAACACAACACAGCGTGAAGTGACCATACGGATAGAATACATCGTCCCTGATTTTTCACAAGTCCCAAACTAAGCGTAAAATCGAAATCATTGTTAAATATGACTCTAGATGCTAAACTACCCATGGAAGTTACTTGTGTAAATACCTTTTGTTCCCATTTTCCTATTTCCTCTAGATTTTTTTTATATTTTTGTGAGAAATGAATTTCTTCAAATTCTCGTTTCGATAACTTTTATTCCGATAAAGATACAAAGCTAAGTCGATAATTAGTTATCCGCTTTCTCTCGAGAACCATTGTCGTAAAAATGAGGTCCACATCAAGGAATTTTATTCACTTATACTTGATTTTTCATTTTCATTTTTCAACATTTTTTTTCAACATTCATTTTCATTCACTTAGACTTTTCGTGTATGAGCTATGAACCACGAAGAGCTTCACGGGTAATTCAAGACTATAGGCTTCATGAAATGAGGATCCCGGTTGGCTAGGCTAAGACCTCACTCAATCCCGGCTAAAGATCCAAGGGTCCGATCTCGACACCGCATCTCACAACTTTACTTATTACATTATCACATATTACTTATTACTCATTTATTACGGATCCTTGATGTGTACCCAATTTTAAAACAAAGATTCTTTTAAGAAGATAAAGAACTAACTATCGCCAAAAACTCAACATCTCTAATTATTTATTAGCAGATATGGGGTGAAACAATTTTGTGGGAACAAAAGCCATAAGTACCTTCGATGGGCTCTAAAGAGAACCAACTACTCCACGTTTAGCATCTAAACTCATAAGTAACTCTATCATTTCTCGATCTCGGCAAATTTAAAATCCCAAATAATGAGATCATGGATGCTTAGCCGATAATTAGATTATCTATGGTTAAGGGAACAAGCTAGGGCTCAACACGCCCGGTCAAGTCAGAATTCTATTCCTACTCTCACCAGCGGAAAAGTCAACAAGGTGTCAAAACATATATTAACTTAGCTAATGCTTCGTCTAAATGAAGTCAAGTTATGCATATTTAAAGTCACTCAGGGAAACTTGCAAAATCTTGGCCTTGTGAGCTAGAATTCGCTTTTTATAGCTTCTTATCTAAGAGACTAGCAAAACTTTTCAATCAAAAAGACTTAACAAAAGCTTACAAAAATTTTAAAATTTTGCTCATTTTTGCACAATTTTTCATTTTCTAAGGAAAACGGGGAAGAGAGAAACACAACAGAATAAGCAAGTGCGGTCAAATCAAATCGAAGATTACCCTACCCCAGACTAGAACGAAACATTGTCCTCAATGTTTAAAGCAAGGGTATCACGAAAATCTAAAAGCCGTTTATTAAGTATGCTCAAAGATAAACGTTAGTCGATAAGATTAGGATATCGGATTTCCATCAGCATCGATCATGAAACTCGAGTGGAGAAATGACCAACTTCGAGCACGAGAGTCTTCATATCGGGAACATCCTACACACAACATCACAAACAACCAAACACGAGAAATCGAAGAGGCGGACCCCTTCGCGTCACTTATTAGAAAATAGAAAGAAGATAGATGGATAAGCATGGGGTGCCTCCCACGAAGCGCTTCGTTTTTTTCTTAAACGAGTCGCTAGCCTGACTCGTCCCCGAATTTATTTGTCCTTGGGGAAGAAAGTGGTAGAGATACCAGGGGTCAAACGGTGTCCTCATTCCGAAAGAATGAGATGGGTGGGTTGAGTGGATAAGAAAATGGGTGGATAAGACATATGATGTAAGAAGGATCCATCATCCGGTGGTTTTGGGCGAGACGAAAGGATGACGGGTCAACATGAGAAAACTCCAAGAAAGACGGGAGCTCATGGTAAAAGATAAGAGGTTTAG
Source organism: Chrysanthemum makinoi (assembly GCA_910596185.1). NCBI lineage: Eukaryota > Viridiplantae > Streptophyta > Magnoliopsida > Asterales > Asteraceae > Chrysanthemum > Chrysanthemum makinoi. The sequence continues at coordinate 49,960,488 of OU343216.1, read as the reverse complement.
GCTCACAAATGAAGGCATCCATCCGAGGATCCTTTTCTCCAGAAATGATTTTAACAAAAGGCTCATCACTGTATATCCGGGTTTAAAATTTTGTCTTCACATGCGGGCTCAACGGGATATAGGATGGTGGACTCGATAGAGAGAGGAGATTCAAGAAGTCCATCAAGAAACATCATATCCCCCTCGGGATCATTCATAACAACATCCTCAATACTAGGTGGTATCAAATCATCAAGAGCAAGAAATGAGTCGGCTTCCTCAATGATTGGGTCATTTGTCGGTGTAAATCTCGTTCAAAACTTTACTCATATCAACATCAAAATAGAATCGCTCAAGAATCGGAGGATAAACATCTGCAATAGTGGGATTGCCACTAATCTCTTCATCAAATCGGAAAGTCTCAAGCTCTGGAGAGAAATCACTATCTTTAACGGAGATAGGATGCGAACTTGATTTATCGTTCAAAGCTTCAATCTTAGAAATGAGAAGATAAACATTCGACAATGTTTCACGTAATGCTTCATCCTCGATCTCTATATCAACGGGCTCAATCTCTTCCTCTTCTGGCTCAAAATCGTTTTCTTCTTCTATATCGATGGGCTCAGAAGGTAAATCGTCGATAAAATCGATGTCTCCATAAGAATCATCATCGGAATCGGAGAACATCTCATCATGATCATTAGAAATATCAAGAGAAGGCTTATCACAAATAACAACCCCAGACTCTCTTGGGCTTGGGATAAGGATCTCAACATTAGTCTCTTCCGTTTCTGGAATAGTACTAAGATGCTCATCCCCCATTATGAGAGAGTCAACGGGTTCAACAATTTTTGTAACAATAGAATCATCGACCTCTTCCATAAGAACGTCACTTCTCTCAACCGGCGTGAGTGAAGGGAAAGAGTCGGAAATGAAAGGCTCAGAAACGAGAGAGGGATTAGAATCCGGAGGTGGGACAAGTGGTGTGCTCTTAGAGCTAGCAAGTTCCACCACTTCCGTTGTGGTCTCCGGTTACGTTTAGAAATCGTTTTAAGCTCATATTTCGCTTACGTTTTTTGTTGTAACTCGACAAACTTGTAATAGTGAATCGTGAAAGAGAAGGATCGATTCTAGCATTCTTCAGATTAGAGTCGAGAGTACAAACGGGAATCACCTCGGGTTCAGAAATATGTTCCATCTCCTCACCGGAAAGGGAGTAGGAATCGAGGGTTCATCAAGATTATATTTCAAAATTTTTGACAAGGCTTCAAGTTTTTCAATGCTGTTCAGAAAAGCACGACGTTCAAAGAAATCGTCTTCGTGACCCTCGGTGGATTCTTCGGTAGTTCGGAATAGTGTGATTGACTTCCGTAACTTGAACGGGTTCTTCATGAATACTTTGTTGAGCTTGCCATTGATCGAAGAAAGTTTGAAGCATATTCTTAAATTCGATTGTTTGTTTCTCAAAAATGTCGTGAATCCAAGAAAAATAATGCATTGACACCCTCGGTGGGTTGTTCAATTATGGAATCATTATTCACAATCGGAACGGGTTCTTCATAATTAGAATGTATCTCGGGCATACACTGTAAACAACGAAAATCATTCGACGAATCTACCATATCTCCACAGCCATAACAATAATATGGATCAAACGAAGATATCTCGGAACGTGTGAGGATAGTCGGAAAAATTCTGAGGATCATTGTAAGAATTGGGGCACATATGATTATAACACTGATAATCATATCCCAAACGTGAATTACAACACCGTGGCAAATAGTCGAAGGAGTCCATAAGAATCAAATATAAGAGGATAAGAGGAAAGAATTATCGAATCGAGGGTAAAGAAGAATATTTTTGGGTTTTAAGAAAATTTTGAAAACACAATCGTTTTGTAACCTTCACGTCAATCGGTGCTCGGTAGCTCTCAAAAGTACGGCCGGAGCGGGAACGAAGAGTAGATCGTTCTTCAGTCTGCAATTTAATGTCAAGACTTTCCTTATACCCCGTGTATAGGTTGTACCTTCAAGGTGAGCCGAAGTAACAATTAACGTTCGGGTTTGTTTTGTTGGTTTTTAATTTTTATGGTTTTTGTAAACACTCTAGGAAGAATGTTTAGGTTTTTAGATTTTTTTTGGGTTTTTCAAAATCATATATTTACAAAAACGACGGGAACTTCACTCGGGGAAGGATCTTCAAATGCACGCGATTCGAGACGGAATACGAAAACTCGCTACAAGCCTCCCGGCAGCGGCAAAAATTGATTTAGTGAACAATCCGGCGTAAAATTGATTCACAGTGCCAAAACACGTCAAGCTATCTCACACAAGCTAGCCACTTGTGAATGACTAACCGTAAGAAACTTAAAACGGTTAGGACACTGATCAATAATAAGAGAAGTGTGTAGTATACGGGTAACTCAAACGTATTAGGTTTGATCACCGAGATCGTTCCGAACGAGGGTTGAATGGAATTTCCAACTCACGTCTCGATTATTGGGATTTGAATAAGAGAAGGGGATAAAATGAAGTTTCCTAAACTACGGGGCAAGGGAAGCATAAAAGGGAAATTACACTACGGGAAATCCTAAATACGCCATTTATACTAAAACGAAACGTAAATAAAATGCAACTACGTTTAATCTAAATCCTAAAAATAACCTAAAATTACTTTTACTCTAAAAATGATATTTGAAAACTACTTATGAATTAAAACTATTTTTTTGGATTTTTCTGAATTTTATTAGAATTAAAAACTAATTATTAACTTTAAAAATAAGACTAAATAACTAAAAATTATAAAAACAAAGGGGAAAATTATGAAACTAATTTTATAAAATCTAAAATACTATAAGAGAATTTTCAAAACTATTTTTTTTTTTTGATTATTTTTCTATTTTCTATGAATTTAAAACTATTAAAAACTAATTTAAATTGTGAAAAATACTAAATAAAAGGAGAAAAATAAGGAAAAATCTTTTTTATGCCTTTTATATTTTTCTTAAACTGAGAAAATTGAAAAATTATTTTTTTTGAACTTTTTCTCAATTATTTGCAATAAAAGCTATTTAAAAGTGATTAAAAACTATTTTAAATAAAGAAAAATAGCAAACAATGACCAAAAATTATGAAAAATTCAGGGAAATCCTAAAATATTATTCTAAAGCTGCGAAAAATATAAAAACTTGGGCTTATGTGGATGAAATTAGAGCTGGTATGTAAACTGATATGGAATAAGCACTTTTCAATAAGCAAATAAGCACTAAAATGAGCCAACTGATTACGGAAGCTAAATTATACTATAACTACTCTAGGACAACTAATTGCAACTACTCCTAACACCTAATACGCAGTCTTCCTAAATATTAAGCAAACTGCTACTTAAGTGAAACAGTGATCTGGTCCCTATTTTAAGCTACTGCAACAGCTTATTAATAAGCTAAAAGGGAAAACCAACTCTGTGGTCCTAAAGACCATCAACCCAAGAGTAAGTACACCAAATTGCAAATCATGATAAGCTAAAATGAAGCTAGTGGAATGCCTACAAAGTTTGATGAAAACTGGTATTAACAACTTTGACTTTATGAGAACAGATTTGAACTTTGACTAATCTGAGATTTGAATTAAAGCTATGAACTGATTATGTTGTTTTTAGCTAAATAATGATGACAACAAGCTAGATCTAATGATTTAAAGCTTCTAGGTAAAATTCTAATTACTAATTTCAACATATATAAGAACAAGATCAGTTGACATGAGATATTGACTAAAAGCAAATGCAGATGTAACTTGATGACTGGAATGAGCTTAATAAACCTAAATGAGACTAAGATGACTGATATAAAACACAAATCAAGCCTACAGATCACTTAAACTCCTTGATCTAAACACTAGTTATTGAACAGTTAAGTAATCAACTACCAACAATCATCAAATCAAGTCCATGTTATCTACCAAATTATATTGTAAGATCACTATAACAACTGATTTAATCAAGTTCTACAACTATAACTACAAATTATGATGATGCAGTTTTGAGCTAGTAAGTGCAGACTTAAAATAGTAGTGTTGCAGTGATTATTTAAGTTAAAACAAAGATAACTATCAATCAAACAAGCAAGAAATCAATATTTATACTACATTAAACATCAACAAACAACTGTAACTAACAATTATGCTACTATTCCAAGGTATTTAGAATGACAGATGAACTCACATTGGTCCTGCCACTATGGCATGCCCTTGAAATCAATGAAACCACTACCTAATTCTAATATCAAACCCAACTGAATCGTAATTAAACCATATCCATAACCAGTTCAGCAACTTAATCCCTTCAAATCAGATGTGTAGATGTTGATTTCTATTAGACTGAGAATAGTCTCAAAAGCATAAAACTGAGTAAGCATTATTAGAACATTAATACAAAACTGAGTTTAAAACTTAAAAGCAAAGATTAACTAAATGAGAGATTAATCTGAAAATTACTTTATTAATAAACTTTGAGTACAAAGAGATTTAAAGACAGAATTTAAATGGAAACATTAAAATGATTTGAAACTGAAATTAAACTACTAATAATCTACTCCTAATACTAATCCTACACTACTTTCTATCACTACAAACTACTTAATGATACAAAGTGAAATCAGGGGTCTTTAAATAGCAACTGCTTGAGCCTTGAGAAGGATCCAGAAGAGTTGTTGTGTGTTTCTTTTGATGCATTTAGAGCCCTTGATCATATCTTACACGTTCCTCATCAAATTAGAACCATTGGATCACTATTGCCACATCACTTCCACCAATCAGAAGGCAGGGATTAATGGGAATGACACACGGATTGCCAAGCTGGCATCCGTGTGTCAGAGGGTGTCAGGTAAAAGTACTATTATACCCTTAATGAGATTGAATTGGCTTAATTGATAGAGGGTGTTTTAGGTTCTAAGCCTGGAATGGTTTGGGGAGAATTTGGGAGCGCGTGTGATTTGTTTTTATTATTTTGATAGTTTGACCGGGTAAAGTTGGTTTTGACCGAGTTAAATAAACCGGGTTGGGGAAAAACGGGTTGGATACTAGACGTGGGTAAGGATAAGAGATGGATTGGACTTTGGGCTTTTTGAATTTGTTATTGGACTTAGGATGTATATTGATTTAGGATATGGACTTACGATAACTTGGACTTGAATTGTGACTAGTTAGATATAACAAGGACCAAAAGTGTAAAGGTGAAACTTGGGGACCACAAATGTAAATCTAGAAATATCTTCCAAGGACCATCTTTGCCAATCTTCAAATAAACCAAGGACCAATTTGCAATTTCTGAATCTTCAAGGGTCAATTTTGCCAATTGCTCAAACTTGAGGGGCCATTCTTGACATTTCTTCAAACTTGATTATATCTTCCAAAATCATCCTCGAGAATAAAATCTTCATAATGCAAAATCCCGACCTTCCGGCTCAGCTCAAACTCTCTTGATCTCTCGTGCTCGGATTTACATCTGATTTGGTTCCTTTTGGTGTGTTTTTACATATCCGTACCTGCACAAGCACAAACTCAAGAAAACCACAAATATTAGCAATAAACGGCTCTTTCTTGGTTATTTTGGGTCAGATTTACTAATGAAAATATATGTGTTTAAGCACATATCAAAATACCCCAGACGAGACTATTGCCGTGTCCTCACGCAATGCAATCAACTCACGCTCCTAAAACCAAGGATTTCAATCTCTTTCTACTAAACCATTGATATGTCCAAACCGTCGAGTTATCTCACACAAGCTAGCCACTTGTGAATGACTAACCGTAAGAAACTTAAACATTCGCACAAACCAATTAGAGAAAAAGTAGTCAAGGTTCCTCAAAAGAGATTAAGAAAGCCTTAATTCTAAAAACGCCCCGTTAACCTCTTATTTCATATATAGATATAACGATTAAGCACATTCCGGTTATGAATGACGGTTTGTTGAACTTTCATGTCGATCAATAACTCCAACATTTTTCAAACGACACGTTAGGATCACGGAGTAGAAAACACAACACAGCGTAAAGTGACCATACGGATAGAATACATCGTCCCTGATTTTTCACAAGTCCCAAACTAAGCGTAAAATCGAAATCATTGTTAAATATGACTCTAGATGCTAACACTACCCATGGAAGTTACTTGTGTAAATACCTTTTGTTCCCATTTTCCTATTTCCTCTAGATTTTTTTTATATTTTTGTGAGAAATGAATTTCTTCAAATTCTCGTTTCGATAAATTTTATTCCGATAAAGATACAAAGCTAAGTCGATAATTAGTTATCCGCCTTCTCGCAAGAACCATTGTCGTAAAAATGAGGTCCACATCAAGGAATTTTTATTCACTTATACTTGATTTTTCATTTTCATTTTTCAACATTTTTTTTTTCAACATTCATTTTCATTCACTTAGACTTTTACGTGTATGAGCTATGAACCACGGAGCTTCACGGGGTAATTCCAAGACTATAGGCTTCATGAAATGAGGATCCCGGCTGGCTAGGCTAAGACCTCACTCAATCCCGGCTAAAGATCCAAGGGTCCGATCTCGACACCGCAGCTCACAACTTTACTTATTACATTATCACATATTACTTATTACTCATTTATTACGGATCCTTGATGTGTACCCAATTTTTAAAACAAAGATTCTTTTAAGAAGATAAAGAACTAACTATCGCCAAAAACTCAACATCTCTAATTATTTATTAGCAGATATGGGGTGAAACAATTTGTGGGAACAAAAAGCCATAAGTACCTTCGATGGGCTCTAAAGAGAACCAACTACTCCACGTTTAGCATCTAAACTCATAAGTAACTCTATCATTTCTCGATCTCTGCAAATTTAAAATCCCAAATAATGAGATCTGCGGATGCTTAGCCGATAATTTTTAGATTATCTATGGTTAAGGGAACAAGCTAGGGCTCAACACGCCCGGTCAAGTCAGAATTCTATTCCTACTCTCACCAGCGGAAAAGTCAACAAGGTGTCAAAACATATATTAACTTAGCTAATGCTTCGTCTAAATGAAGTCAAGTTATGCATATTTAAAGTCACTCAGGGAAACTTGCAAAATCTTGGCCTTGTGAGCTAGAATTCGCTTTTTATAGCTTCTTATCTAAGAGACTAGCAAAACTTTTCAATCAAAAAGACTTAACAAAAGCTTACAAAAATTTTAAAATTTTGCTCATTTTTGCACAATTTTTCATTTTCTAAGGAAAAACGGGGTTGCGAGAGAAACACAACAGAAATAAGCAAGTGAGGTCAAATCAAATCGAAGATTACCCTACCCCAGACTAGAACGAAACATTGTCCTCAATGTTTAAAGCAAGGGTATCACGAAAATCTAAAAGCCGTTTATTAAATATGCTCAAAGATAAACGTTAGTCGATAAGATTAGGATATCGGATTTCCATCAGCATCGATCATGAAACTCGAGTGGAGAAATGACCAACTTCGAGCACGAGAGTCTTCATATCGGGAACATCCTACACACAACATCACAAACAACCAAACACGAGAAATCGAAGAGGAAGACCCCTTCGCGTCACTTATTAGAAAATAGAAAGAAGATAGATGGATAAGCATGGGGTGCCTCCCACGAAGCGCTACTGTTTTTCTTAAACGAGTCGCTAGCCTGACTCGTCCCCGAATTTATTTGTCCTTGGGGAAGAAAGTGGTAGAGATACCAGGGTCAAAAACGGTGTCCTCATTCCCGAAAGAATGAGACTGGGTGGGTTGGGTGGAGAAGAAAATGGGTGGATAAGGCATATGATGTAAGAAGGATCCATCATCCGGTGGTTTTGCGGGCGGACGAAAGGATGACGGATCAACATGAGAAAACTCCAAGAAAGACGGGAGCTCATGGTAAAAGATAAGAGGTTTAGGCTCACAAATGAAGGCATCCATCCGAGGATCCTTTTCTCCAGAAATGATTTTAACAAAAGGCTCATCACTGTATATCCCGGGTTTAAAAATTTTGTCTTCACATGCGGGCTCAACGGGATATAGGATGGTGGACTCGATAGAGAGAGGAGATTCAAGAAGTCCATCAAGAAACATCATATCCCCCTCGGGATCATTCATAACAACATCCTCAATACTAGGTGGTATCAAATCATCAAGAGCAAGAAATGAGTCGGCTTCCTCAATGATTGGGTCATTTGTCGGAGTATCAGAAATCTCGTTCAAAACCTTGCTCATATCAACATCAAAATAGAATCGCTCAAGAATCGGAGGATAAACATCTGCAATAGTGGGATTGCCACTAATCTCTTCATCAAATCGGAAAGTCTCAAGCTCGGGAGAGAAATCACTATCTTTAACGGAGATAGATGCGAACTTGATTTATCGCTCAAAGCTTCAATCTTAGAAATGAGAAGATAAACATTCGACAATGTTTCACGTAATGCTTCATCCTCGATCTCTATATCAACGGGCTCAATCTCTTCCTCTTCTGGCTCAAAATCGTTTTCTTCTTCTATATCGATAGGCTCAGAAGGTAAATCGTCGATAAAATCGATGTCTCCATAAGAATCATCATCGGAATCGGAGAACATCTCATCATGATCATTAGAAATATCAAGAGAAGGCTTATCACAAATAACAACCCCAGACTCTCTTGGGCTTGGGATAAGGATCTCAACATTAGTCTCTTCCGTTTCCGGAATAGTACTAAGATGCTCATCCCCCATTATGAGAGAGTCAACGGGTTCAACAATTTTTGTAACAATAGAATCATCGACCTCTTCCATAAGAACGTCACTTCTCTCAACCGGCGTGAGTGAAGGGGAAGAGTCGGAAATGAAAGGCTCAGAAATAAGAGAGGGATAAGAATCCGGAGGTGGGACAAGTGGTGTGCTCTTAGAGCTAGCAAGTTCCACCACTTCCGTTGTGGTCTCCGGTTCTGTCTGTTTAGAAATCATTTTAAGCTCATAATTTCGTTCTGTTTTGTTGTAACTCGACAAACTTGTAATAGTGAATCGTGAAAGAGAAGGATCGATTCTAGAATTCTTCGGATTAGAGTCGAGAGTACAAACGGGAATCACCTCGGGTTCAGAAATATGTTCCATCTCCCTCACCGGAGAGGGAGTAGGAATCGAGGGTTCATCAAGATTATATTTCAAAATTTTTGACAAGGCTTCAAGTTTTTCAATGTTGTTCAGAAAAGCACGACGTTCAAAGAAATCGTCTTCGTGACCCTCGGTGGATTCTTCGGGTAGTTCTGGAATAGTGTGATTGACTTCCGTAACTTGAACGGGTTCTTCATTAATACTTTGTTGAGCTTGCCATTGATCGAAGAAAGTTTGAAGCATATTCTTAAATTCGATTGTTTGTTTCTCAAAAATGTCGTGAATCCAAGAAAAATCGTCCCCGACACCCTCGGTGGGTTCTTCAATTATGGAATCATTATTCACAATCGGAACGGGTTCTTCATAATTAGAATGTATCTCGGGCATACACCGTAAACAACGAAAATCATTCGACGAATCTACCATATCTCCACAGCCATAACAATAATATGGATCAAACGAAGATATCTCGGGCTGTGGAGGATAGTCGGAAAAATTCTGAGGATCATTGTAAGAATTGGGGCACATATGATTATAACACTGATAATCATATCCCAAACGTGAATTACAACACTGACAGAAATAGTCGAAGGAGTCCATAAGAATCAAATATAAGAGGGATAAGAGGAAAGAATTATCGAATCAGAGGGTAAAGAAGAATATTTTTGGGTTTTTAAGAAAATTTTGAAAACACAATCTTTTTGTAACCTTCACGTCAATCGGTGCTCGGTAGCTCTCAAAAGTACGCAGCGGAGCGGAAACGAAGAGTGGATCGTTCTTCAGTCTGCAATTTAATGTCAAGACTTTCCTTATACCCCGTATATAGGTTGTACCTTCAAGGTGAGCCGACGTAACAATTAACGTTTGGGTTTGTTTTGTTGGTTTTTAAATTTTTATGGTTTTTGTAAACACTCTAGGAAGAATGTTTAGGTTTTTTTTTTTTTTTGGGTTTTTCAAAATCATATATTTACAAAAACGACGGGAACTTCACTCGGGGAAGGATCTTCAAATGCACGCGATTCGAGACGGAATACGAAAACTCGCTACAAGCCCTCCCCGGCAGCGGCGCCAAAAATTGATTTAGTGAACAATCCCCGGCAGCGGCGCCAAAAATTGATTCACAATGCCAAAACACGTCAAATTATCTCACACAAGCTAGCCACTTGTGAATGACTAACCGTAAGAAACTTAAAACGGTTCAGACACTGATCAATAATAAGAGAAGTGTGTAGTATACGGGTAACTCAAACGTGTTAGGTTTGAGCACCGAGATCGTTCCGAACGAGGGTTGAATGGAATTTCCAACTCACGTCTCGATTATCGGGATTTGAATAAGAGAAGGGGATAAAATGAAGTTTCCTAAACTACGGGGCAAGGGAAGCATAAAAGGGAAATTACACTACGGGAAATCCTAAATACGCGATTTATACTAAAACGAAACGTAAATAAAATGCAACTACGTTTAATCTAAATCCTAAAAATAACCTAAAATTACTTTTACTCTAAAAATGATATTTGAAAACTAATTATGAATTAAAACTATTTTTTTGGATTTTTCTGAATTTTATTAGAATTAAAAACTAATTATTAACTTTAAAAATAAGACTAAATAACTAAAAATTATAAAAACAAAGGGGAAATTATGAAAATAATTTTATAAAATCTAAAATACTATAAGAGAATTTTCAAAACTATTTTTTTATTTTTCTGATTATTTTTCTATTTTCTATGAATTTAAAACTATTAAAAACTAATTTAAATTGTGAAAAATACTAAATAAAAGGAGAAAAATAAGGAAAAATCTTTTTTATGCCTTTTATATTTTTCTTAAACTGAGAAAATTGAAAAATTATTTTTTTGAACTTTTTCTCAATTATTTGCAATAAAAGCTATTTAAAAGTGATTAAAAACTATTTTAAATAAAGAAAAATAGCAAACAATGACCAAAAATTATGAAAAATTCAGGAAAATACTAAAATATTATTCTAAATCTGAGAAAATATAAAACTTGGGCTTATGTGGTTGAAATTAGAGCTGGTATGTAAACTGATATGGAATAAGCACTTTTCAATAAGCAAATAAGCACTAAAATGAGCCAACTGATTACGGAAGCTAAATTATACTATAACTACTCTAGGACAACTAATTGCAACTACTCCTAACACCTAATAAGCAGTCTTCCTAAATATTAAGCAAACTGCTACTTAAGTGAAACAGTGATCTGGTCCCTATTTTAAGCTACTGCAACAGCTTATTAATAAGCTAAAAGGGAAAACCAACTCTGTGGTCCTAAAGACCATCAACCCAAGAGTAAGTACACCAAATTGCAAATCATGATAAGCTAAAATGAAGCTAGTGGAATGCCTACAAAGTTTGATGAAAACTGGTATTAACAACTTTGACTTTATGAGAACAGATTTGAACTTTGACTAATCTGAGATTTGAATTAAAGCTATGAACTGATTATGTTGTTTTTAGCTAAATAATGATGACAACAAGCTAGATCTAATGATTTAAAGCTTCTAGGTAAAATTCTAATTACTAATTTCAACATATATAAGAACAAGATCAGTTGACATGAGATATTGACTAAAAGCAAATGCAGATGTAACTTGATGACTGGAATGAGCTTAATAAACCTAAATGAGACTAAGATGACTGATATAAAACACAAATCAAGCCTACAGATCACTTAAACTCCTTGATCCAAACACTAGTTATTGAACAGTTAAGTAATCAACTACCAACAATCATCAAATCAAGTCCATGTTATCTACCAAATTATATTCTAAGATCACTATAACAACTGATTTAATCAAGTTCTACAACTATAACTACAAATTATGATGATGCAGTTTTGAGCTAGTAAGTGCAGACTTAAAATAGTAGTGTTGCAGTGATTATTTAAGTTAAAACAAAGATAACTATCAATCAAACAAGCAAGAAATCAATATTTATACTACATTAAACATCAACAAACAACTGTAACTAACAATTATGCTACTATTCCAAGGTATTTAGAATGACAGATGAACTCACATTGGTCCTGCCACTATGGCATGCCCTTGAAATCAATGAAACCACTACCTAATTCTAATATCAAACCCAACTGAATCGTAATTAAACCATATCCATAACCAGTTCAGCAACTTAATCCCTTCAAATCAGATGTGCAGATATTGATTTCTATTAGACTGAGAATAGTCTCAAAAGCATAAAACTGAGTAAGCATTATTAGAACATTAATACAAAACTGAGTTTAAAACTTAAAAGCAAAGATTAACTAAATGAGAGATTAATCTGAAAATTACTTTATTAATAAACTTTGAGTACAAAGAGATTTAAAGACAGAATTTAAATGGAAACATTAAAATGATTTGAAACTGAAATTAAACTACTAATAATCTACTCCTAATACTAATCCTACACTATTTCTATCACTACAAACTACTTAATGATACAAAGTGAAATCAGGGGTCTTTAAATAGCAACTGCTTGAGCCTTGAGAAGGATCCAGAAGAGTTGTTGTGTGTTTCTTTTGATGCATTTAGAGCCCTTGATCATATCTTACACGTTCCTCATCAAATTAGAACCATTGGATCACTATTGCCACATCACTTCCACCAATCAGAAGGCAGGGATTAATGGGAATGACACACGAATTGCCAAGCTGGCATCCGTGTGTCAGAGGGTGTCAGGTAAAAGTACTATGGTACCCTTAATGAGATTGAATTGGCTTAATTGATAGCGAGGGTGTTTTAGGGTTCTAAGCCTGGGAATGGTTTGGGGAGAATTTGGGAGCGCGTGTGATTTGTTTTTATTATTTTGATAGTTTGACCGGGTAAAGTTGGTTTTGACCGAGTTAAATAAACCGGGTTGGGGAAAAACGGGTTGGATACTAGACGTGGGTAAGGATAAGAGATGGATTGGACTTTGGGCTTTTTGAATTTGTTATTGGACTTAGGATGTATATTGATTTAGGATATGGACTTACGATAACTTGGACTTGAATTGTGACTAGTTAGATATAACAAGGACCAAAAGTGTAAAGGCTGAAACTTCAGGGACCACAAATGTAAATCTAGAAATATCTTCCAAGGACCATCTTTGCCAATCTTCAAATAAACCAAGGGCCAATTTGCAATTTCTGAATCTTCAAGGGTCAATTTTGCCAATTGCTCAAACTTGAGGGGCCATTCTTGACATTTCTTCAAACTTGATTATATCTTCCAAAAATCATCCTCGGAGAATAAAATCTTCATAATGCAAAATCCCGACCTTCCGGCTCAGCTCAAACTCTCTTGATCTCTCGTGCTCGGATTTACATCTGATTTGGTTCCTTTTTGTGTGTTTTTACATATCCGTACCTGCACAAGCACAAACTCAAGAAAACCACAAATATTAGCAATAAACGGCTCTTTCTTGGTTATTTTGGGTCAGATTTACTAATGAAAAGATATGTGTTTAAGCACATATCAAAATACCCCAGACGAGACTATTGCCGTGTCCTCACGCAATGCAATCAACTCACGCTCCTAAAACCAAGGATTTCAATCTCTTTCTACTAAACCATTGATATGTCCAAACCGTCGAGTTATCTCACACAAGCTAGCCACTTGTGAATGACTAACCGTAAGAAACTTAAAACAGTTCAGACAAACCAATTAGAGAAGAAGTAGTCAAGGTTCCTCAAAAGAGATTAAGAAAGCCTTAATTCTAAAAACGCCCCGTTAACCTCTTATTTCATATATAGATATAACGATTAAGCACATTCCGGTTATGAATGACGGTTTGTTGAACTTTCATGTCGATCAATAACTCCAACATTTTTCAAACGACACGTTAGGATCACGGAGTAGAAAACACAACACAGCGTGAAGTGACCATACGGATAGAATACATCGTCCCTGATTTTTCACAAGTCCCAAACTAAGCGTAAAATCGAAATCATTGTTAAATATGACTCTAGATGCTAACACTACCCATGGAAGTTACTTGTGTAAATACCTTTTGTTCCCATTTTCCTATTTCCTCTAGATTTTTTTTATATTTTTGTGAGAAATGAATTTCTTCAAATTCTCGTTTCGATAACTTTTATTCCGATAAAGATACAAAGCTAAGTCGATAATTAGTTATCCGCCTTCTCTCGAGAACCATTGTCGTAAAAATGAGGTCCACATCAAGGAATTTTTATTCACTTATACTTGATTTTTCATTTTCATTTTTCAACATTTTTTTTTTTCAACATTCATTTTCATTCACTTAGACTTTTACGTGTATGAGCTATGAACCACGGAGCTTCACGGGGTAATTCCAAGACTATAGGCTTCATGAAATGAGGATCTCGGCTGGCTAGGCTAAGACCTCACTCAATCCCGGCTAAAGATCCAAGGGTCCGATCTCGACACCGCAGCTCACAACTTTACTTATTACATTATCACATATTACTTATTACTCATTTATTACGGATCCTTGATGTGTACCCAATTTTTAAAACAAAGATTCTTTTAAGAAGATAAAGAACTAACTATCGCCAAAAACTCAACATCTCTAATTATTTATTAGCAGATATGGGGTGAAACAATTTTGTGGGAACAAAAAGCCATAAGTACCTTCGATGGGCTCTAAAGAGAACCAACTACTCCACGTTTAGCATCTAAACTCATAAGTAACTCTATCATTTCTCGATCTCTGCAAATTTAAAATCCCAAATAATGAGATCCGCGGATGCTTAGCCGATAATTTTTAGATTATCTATGGTTAAGGGAACAAGCTAGGGCTCAACACGCCCGGTCAAGTCAGAATTCTATTCCTACTCTCACCAGCGGAAAAGTCAACAAGGTGTCAAAACATATATTAACTTAGCTAATGCTTCGTCTAAATGAAGTCAAGTTATGCATATTTAAAGTCACTCAGGGAAACTTGCAAAATCTTGGCCTTGTGAGCTAGAATTCGCTTTTTATAGCTTCTTATCTAAGAGACTAGCAAAACTTTTCAATCAAAAAGACTTAACAAAAGCTTACAAAAATTTTAAAATTTTGCTCATTTTTGCACAATTTTTCATTTTCTAAGGAAAAACGGGGTTGCGAGAGAAACACAACAGAAATAAGCAAGTGCGGTCAAATCAAATCGAAGATTACCCTACCCCAGACTAGAACGAAACATTGTCCTCAATGTTTAAAGCAAGGGTATCACGAAAATCTAAAAGCCGTTTATTAAATATGCTCAAAGATAAACGTTAGTCGATAAGATTAGGATATCGGATTTCCATCAGCATCGATCATGAAACTCGAGTGGAGAAATGACCAACTTCGAGCACGAGAGTCTTCATATCGGGAACATCCTACACACAACATCACAAACAACCAAACACGAGAAATCGAAGAGGCAGACCCCTTCGCGTCACTTATTAGAAAATAGAAAGAAGATAGATGGATAAGCATGGGGTGCCTCCCACGAAGCGCTACTGTTTTTCTTAAACGAGTCGCTAGCCTGACTCGTCCCCGAATTCATTTGTCCTTGGGGAAGAAAGTGGTAGAGATACCAGGGTCAAAAACGGTGTCCTCATTCCCGAAAGAATGAGACTGGGTGGGTTGGGTGGAGAAGAAAATGGGTGGATAAGACATATGATGTAAGAAGGATCCATCATCCGGTGGTTTTGCGGGTGGACGAAAGGATGACGGATCAACATGAGAAAACTCCAAGAAAGACGGGAGCTCATGGTAAAAGATAAGAGGTTTAGGCTCACAAATGAAGGCATCCATCCGAGGATCCTTATCTCCAGAAATGATTTTAACAAAAGGCTCATCAATGTATATCCCGGGTTTAAAAATTTTGTCTTCACATGCGGGCTCAACGGGATATAGGATGGTGGACTCGATAGAGAGAGGAGATTCAAGAAGTCCATCAAGAAACATCATATCCCCCTCGGGATCATTCATAACAACATCCTCAATACTAGGTGGTATCAAATCATCAAGAGCAAGAAATGAGTCGGCTTCCTCAATGATTGGGTCATTTGTCGGAGTATCGGAAATCTCGTTCAAAACCTTGCTCATATCAACATCAAAATAGAATCGCTCAAGAATCGGAGGATAAACATCTGCAATAGTGGGATTGCCACTAATCTCTTCATCAAATCGGAAAGTCTCAAGCTCGGGAGAGAAATCACTATCTTTAACGGAGATAGGATGCGAACTTGATTTATCGTTCAAAGCTTCAATCTTAGAAATGAGAAGATAAACATTCGACAATGTTTCACGTAATGCTTCATCCTCGATCTCTATATCAACGGGCTCAATCTCTTCCTCTTCTGGCTCAAAATCGTTTTCTTCTTCTATATCGATGGGCTCAGAAGGTAAATCGTCGATAAAATCGATGTCTCCATAAGAATCATCATCGGAATCGGAGAACATCTCATCATGATCATTAGAAATATCAAGAGAAGGCTTATCACAAATAACAACCCCAGACTCTCTTGGGCTTGGGATAAGGATCTCAACATTAGTCTCTTCCGTTTCCGGAATAGTACTAAGATGCTCATCCCCCATTATGAGAGAGTCAACGGGTTCAACAATTTTTGTAACAATAGAATCATCGACCTCTTCCATAAGAACGTCACTTCTCTCAACCGGCGTGAGTGAAGGGGAAGAGTCGGAAATGAAAGGCTCAGAAATAAGAGAGGGATAAGAATCCGGAGGTGGGACAAGTGGTGTGCTCTTAGAGCTAGCAAGTTCCACCACTTCCGTTGTGGTCTCCGGTTCTATCTGTTTAGAAATCGTTTTAAGCTCATAATTTCGTTCTGTTTTGTTGTAACTCGACAAACTTGTAATAGTGAATCGTGAAAGAGAAGGATCGATTCTAGAATTCTTCGGATTAGAGTCGAGAGTACAAACGGGAATCACCTCGGGTTCAGAAATATGTTCCATCTCCCTCACCGGAAAGGGAGTAGGAATCGAGGGTTCATCAAGATTATATTTCAAAATTTTTGACAAGGCTTCAAGTTTTTCAATGCTTTCGTAAAAGCACGACGTTCAAAGAAATCGTCTTCGTGACCCTCGGTGGATTCTTGGGTAGTTCGGAATAGTGTGATTGACTTCCGTAACTTGAACGGGTTCTTCATGAATACTTTGTTGAGCTTGCCATTGATCGAAGAAAGTTTGAAGCATATTCTTAAATTCGATTGTTTGTTTCTCAAAAATGTCGTGAATCCAAGAAAAATCGTCCCCGACACCCTCGGTGGGTTCTTCAATTATGGAATCATTATTCACAATCGGAACGGGTTCTTCATAATTAGAATGTATCTCGGGCATACACCGTAAACAACGAAAATCATTCGACGAATCTACCATATCTCCACAGCCATAACAATAATATGGATCAAACGAAGATATCTCGGGCTGTGGAGGATAGTCGGAAAAATTCTGAGGATCATTGTAAGAATTGGGGTACATATGATTATAACACTGATAATCATATCCCAAACGTGAATTACAACACTGACAGAAATAGTCGAAGGAGTCCATAAGAATCAAATATAAGAGGGATAAGAGGAAAGAATTATCGAATCAGAGGGTAAAGAAGAATATTTTTGGGTTTTTAAGAAAATTTTGAAAACACAATCTTTTTGTAACCTTCACGTCAATCGGTGCTCGGTAGCTCTCAAAAGTACGCGCAGCGGAGCGGGAACGAAGAGTGGATCGTTCTTCAGTCTGCAATTTAATGTCAAGACTTTCCTTATACCCCGTGTATAGGTTGTACCTTCAAGGTGAGCCGACGTAACAATTAACGTTCGGGTTTGTTTTGTTGGTTTTTTAATTTTTATGGTTTTTGTAAACACTCTAGGAAGAATGTTTAGGTTTTTTAGATTTTTTTTTTGGGTTTTTCAAAATCATATATTTACAAAAACGACGGGAACTTCACTCGGGGAAGGATCTTCAAATGCACGCGATTCGAGACGGAATACGAAAACTCGCTACAAGTCCTCCCCGGCAGCGGCGCCAAAAATTGATTTAGTGAACAATCCCCGGCAGCGGCGCCAAAAATTGATTCACAGTGCCAAAACACGTCAAGTTATCTCACACAAGCTAGCCACTTGTGAATGACTAACCGTAAGAAACTTAAAACGGTTCGGACACTGATCAATAATAAGAGAAGTGTGTAGTATACGGGTAACTCAAACGTCTTAGGTTTGAGCACCGAGATCGTTCCGAACGAGGGTTGAATGGAATTTCCAACTCACGTCTCGATTATCGGGATTTGAATAAGAGAAGGGGATAAAATGAAGTTTCCTAAACTACGGGGCAAGGGAAGCATAAAAGGGAAATTACACTACGGGAAATCCTAAATACGCGATTTATACTAAAACGAAACGTAAATAAAATGCAACTACGTTTAATCTAAATCCTAAAAATAACCTAAAATTACTTTTACTCTAAAAATGATATTTGAAAACTACTTATGAATTAAAACTATTTTTTTGGATTTTTCTGAATTTTATTAGAATTAAAAACTAATTATTAACTTTAAAAATAAGACTAAATAACTAAAAATTATAAAAACAAAGGTGAAAATTATGAAACTAATTTTATAAAATCTAAAATACTATAAGAGAATTTTCAAAACTATTTTTTTATTTTTCTGATTATTTTTCTATTTTCTATGAATTTAAAACTATTAAAAACTAATTTAAATTGTGAAAAATACTAAATAAAAGGAGAAAAATAAGGAAAAATCTTTTTTATGCCTTTTATATTTTTCTTAAACTGAGAAAATTGAAAAATTATTTTTTTTGAACTTTTTCTCAATTATTTGCAATAAAAGCTATTTAAAAGTGATTAAAAACTATTTTAAATAAAGAAAAATAGCAAACAATGACCAAAAATTATGAAAAATTCAGGAAAATACTAAAATATTATTCTAAAGCTGAGAAAAATATAAAAACTTGGGCTTATGTGGATGAAATTAGAGCTGGTATGTAAACTGATATGGAATAAGCACTTTTCAATAAGCAAATAAGCACTAAAATGAGCCAACCTGATTCACGGAAGCTAAATTATACTATAACTACTCTAGGAAAACTAATTGCAACTACTCCTAACACCTAATAAGCAGTCTTCCTAAATATTAAGCAAACTGCTACTTAAGTGAAACAGTGATCTGGTCCCTATTTTAAGCTTACTGCAACTTATTAATAAGCTAAAAGGGAAAACCAACTCTGTGGTCCTAAATACCATCAACCCAAGAGTAAGTACACCAAATTTCAAATCATGATAAGCTAAAATGAAGCTAGTGGAATGCCTACAAAGTTTGATGAAAACTGGTATTAACAACTTTGACTTTATGAGAACAGATTTGAACTTTGACTAATCTGAGATTTGAATTAAAGCTATGAACTGATTATGTTGTTTTTAGCTAAATAATGATGACAACAAGCTAGATCTAATGATTTAAAGCTTCTAGGTAAAATTCTAATTACTAATTTCAACATATATAAGAACAAGATCAGTTGACATGAGATATTGACTAAAAGCAAATGCAGATGTAACTTGATGACTGGAATGAGCTTAATAAACCTAAATGAGACTAAGATGACTGATATAAAACACAAATCAAGCCTACAGATCACTTAAACTCCTTGATCCAAACACTAGTTATTGAACAGTTAAGTAATCAACTACCAACAATCATCAAATCAAGTCCATGTTATCTACCAAATTATATTCTAAGATCACTATAACAACTGATTTAATCAAGTTCTACAACTATAACTACAAATTATGATGATGCAGTTTTGAGCTAGTAAGTGCAGACTTAAAATAGTAGTGTTGCAGTGATTATTTAAGTTAAAACAAAGATAACTATCAATCAAACAAGCAAGAAATCAATATTTATACTACATTAAACATCAACAAACAACTGTAACTAACAATTATGCTACTATTCCAAGGTATTTAGAATGACAGATGAACTCACATTGGTCCTGCCACTATGGCATGCCCTTGAAATCAATGAAACCACTACCTAATTCTAATATCAAACCCAACTGAATCGTAATTAAACCATATCCATAACCAGTTCAGCAACTTAATCCCTTCAAATCAGATGTGCAGATGTTGATTTCTATTAGACTGAGAATAGTCTCAAAAGCATAAAACTGAGTAAGCATTATTAGAACATTAATACAAAACTGAGTTTAAAACTTAAAAGCAAAGATTAACTAAATGAGAGATTAATCTGAAAATTACTTTATTAATAAACTTTGAGTACAAAGAGATTTAAAGACAGAATTTAAATGGAAACATTAAAATGATTTGAAACTGAAATTAAACTACTAATAATCTACTCCTAATACTAATCCTACACTACTTTCTATCACTACAAACTACTTAATGATACAAAGTGAAATCAGGGGTCTTTAAATAGCAACTGCTTGAGCCTTGAGAAGGATCCAGAAGAGTTGTTGTGTGTTTCTTTTGATGCATTTAGAGCCCTTGATCATATCTTACACGTTCCTCATCAAATTAGAACCATTGGATCACTATTGCCACATCACTTCCACCAATCAGAAGGCAGGGATTAATGGGAATGACACACGGATTGCCAAGCTGGCATCCGTGTGTCAGAGGGTGTCAGGTAAAAGTACTATAGTACCCTTAATGAGATTGAATTGGCTTAATTGATAGCGAGGGTGTTTTAGGGTTCTAAGCCTGGGAATGGTTTGGGGAGAATTTGGGCGCGCGTGTGATTTGTTTTTATTATTTTGATAGTTTGACCGGGTAAAGTTGGTTTTGACCGAGTTAAATAAACCGGGTTGGGGGAAAACGGGTTGGATACTAGACGTGGGTAAGGATAAGAGATGGATTGGACTTTGGGCTTTTTGAATTTGTTATTGGACTTAGGATGTATATTGATTTAGGATATGGACTTAGGATAACTTGGACTTGAATTGTGACTAGTTAGATATAACAAGGACCAAAAGTGTAAAGGCTGAAACTTCAGGGACCACAAATGTAAATCTAGAAATATCTTCCAAGGACCATTTTTGCCAATCTTCAAATAAACCAAGGGCCAATTTGCAATTTCTGAATCTTCAAGGGTCAATTTTGCCAATTGCTCAAACTTGAGGGGCCATTCTTGACATTTCTTCAAACTTGATTATATCTTCCAAAAATCATCCTCGGAGAATAAAATCTTCATAATGCACAATCCCGACCTTCCGGCTCAGCTCAAACTCTCTTGATCTCTCGTGCTCGGATTTACATCTTATTTGGTTCCTTTTTGTGTGTTTTTACATATCCGTACCTGCACAAGCACAAACTCAAGAAAACCACAAATATTAGCAATAAACGGCTCTTTCTTGGTTATTTTGGGTCAGATTTACTAATGAAAAGATATGTG
>OU343216.1:49892428-49938915 GCA_910596185.1 Chrysanthemum makinoi | reverse complement strand
TTTAAGCACATATCAGGCATGCTGTGCTATAGCAGCGCTAACGCTTTCAGCAACCATTTTTCGAACAGCTGTGGGTGTGATGGTGGATGAGGTAGCTTTCTTCTTTACCATTTTTCTAAAATTTCCAAGAAATAAACACCAAGATTAAGAAATCATCCATTGATAATAAAAGTGATTACACATTATAAATATCATAATAGTCAAGATCACCACTTTAAATCAATGATATGATATCGTTATGAATAACAACAAGTGAATCATGATTTTTCTCAACAAATCATAACATATATATAAGGACATAAGGATCGGTTCGGCATACATTACCGATGAATAATATCACAACACAAGAATATAATAAATACAACCATAGGATACATAGAATACATCATTACATAGTATTGTTCACAACCATAGGTTACATCATTATAATTCTTGTTCCAAAGTTACAAACCAAAAGGATACAAGCCTTAATGCCTCATATGGCGGCTTTATGATACATACTAAGATAAAGATGACTAGAATCTACGCATCTCCCGATGCGTCATCATGACAACGGCAAATCTCCTCAACCATGGCTGTTAAATCTCGGATCTGCTGCTCACGTGCTCGGTCTCTCGCCTCGAGGTCATCAATCCTCTCCTCTAGGATAGCAGTGTGAGCATGAGCGGATGCAAGCTCGTGATGCAAGACTCTCTCTCGACCTAAGGCATTGTCTCTCAACGTACTAGCATCTCGAACTGTAGTCTCAAGCCTTTGGTCAATCGGTTCACCGCATCACTCACCTCCACAATCTGGGTACTCATCATATCGAACACAATCTCAATGGAGTAGCGACCTATCACGAGGTTCTCGACCTCCTCCTCCAAGCTCTATATCCTAACCAGTGGAATCTCATCATAATGCGCAAGGAGCTCAGTCAACTGGTCTTCGTATCTAATGAGTCTCGTGGCCAACAGAGGAATGGTGTGGTGTATAGGATCACCGGTAACAGGCAGAACTGGATCTGGTGCAGTGGTTGAGCTCTCTCCAAGCTCGAATGAGCTAGGTGCTCCCTCCTCTTCTTTCCAACGACGAAGTAGTGGTATCAAGAATGACCATCACCCAGCACCGGCCTTATTCCTTCATCTGGTCTCAACGTCCACTTGAGTAGGCCTGTCAGGATCAGATAGTGATGGTGGATCACACTTGATGCAAAGCGGTAAAAGTGGCTCACTAAAAGTGTCCAACGGAGGTGATGTTGTAGGTGGTGATGAAACAGGAACAGTGGTGGTCTGATTATAGAACACAGTAGGTGGTAGTGGTGGTGAAGTAGTAGTAGGTGGTACAATAGGTGTAGCTGGTGATGACTGAGTAGATGGTTACTGAGCTGATGGTATCACATGAGTCATAGTGATGGATCGCACACGCTTCCTAGCGGTGTGTTTGAAGGTCGTACCCTTAGGATGCAGTCTATAAGGTACTCCAAACGGCTCAGGCTCATAAGGCTTAAGAACATGGACCCTACGTCGGCGACGATGGATCGGTAGGGAAGATGATCCATAAGAGTCTGATGAAGCAGAGTCAGTGCTCTCGAATGACTTGGATGATCCATCATCCACAGTGACATCTGAAGCAGGTAGCCATTGTTGCGACTCGTAGTACTGATCTAGGGTCATAGAAGCAAAAGCATTGTGCTCTTGAGAGCGAGAAATCATAGCTGGAACAGTAGGAGTTCGGGCAACTTCACCTTCCTCGAAAGGTTCAGTCTCGTCCGAAACTGTAACACCCTGAAAAAAATGGTTTGCAGCGGAAGAAAGGTTTTTGGGATGCTACTCAATCGGATCATAACACAAAGTGAAAAATAAAGAATTTTTCTTAAAAGATTTCATTTATTGAAGTAAAATAGAGTTTACAAAGTTTGGATTGTTGCGGAAAATGGCCCATTAATAAAATATGGTCCCCATAAGTAAATCAGAGTCATCTATGACCATGCCATGCCAATGCCCAAGCGCCTCCAGAGTTAGCTATCGCCTTTTTAATACCTGAGATAAACATGCTTAAAAAGATCAACACAAAGGTTGAGTGATATTCATAGGTTTAGTAAATAGTTGAACACAAGTTAAAGATGATAATTGCTTCGAAGACAATTACCATAGAAAACAGAGATTATTATTATGAACTAAGCTCATGAAACCAATACTAACTGCATACACCTAATTTCTGGTGTAAGTAAATAAAATTGCCCCCAAGATGTAATAGCCAATTACATAGAGATACCAAATATAGTGCGCCCCGGTTATTTCCGATAACCGAGTCGGGGTCGTCAATTCCCATAGTACTATCCACGATATTTGCGTTCACTTGCAAGTGATTAATGGTTCATGATGAAGGGGACTTTTGGCAGGCAACTTAGGCTATAATAATAATAATCAGGCAAGCATACATTTTAAGAAAAGACTTATGTTCTAGTTTATAGCATGTATCTCCCCCAAAGAGTTTATAAAACAGTTAAAAGAGTAAAAGTGGGGCTATGAACTCACCTTAGTGATGCAATCTGAAACAGCTAAAAGTAAAATGGTAGGAGCACGTATGACCGTCACGCGACCTAGATTAGTATTGCAAGTTTTAATTTATAGTTCTAGGCTTAAGACTCGATAAAGTTTAAGAAAAACTTTCAAGTGTTTGTTGTTGTTGTTGCTTGTGTGGCAGTGTTTAAGTTCAAATAATTTATAAGTGTTTATAAGTATTGGCTCTTGGAGAAATGTATAAGTATATATATATAAGTATAAAGTACACATGACGAAATAGAATTCGTTTCACAAATATCTGAAAGACAAGGTACGGAAGGTAATTAAGTTTCAAGAAACATAGACGCGGTCGAAAGGTATAAATTAAATGTCATTAGGCTTTAGTATATATATATATATATATATATATATATATATATATATATATATATATATAGGGTATATTCTTATGTATAAGTTTAAGTTTAAAAAATTAAAATAGTTAGTGGATATATTTCTAAAAGTGTAAGTTATGTTTCATTTTCGTCTTTTAGTTAGGTTTGATAGAAAATAAGTTAACTGTATATTTTTTATGAAAATCGAGCATGACCCGTTTATATGTTTTAGTTATTTTTCCTAAAGTCTCCGTTATTGCAATATTACACTTAATATTTCCAAACGCGAATTTAACTCCAAAAGAAATTTACTAAGCGTATTCTTATCGGGCCGCGAGACCGATAAGCCCGAACTAAGTTAGTAAAATTATGTCTGTGAAACGCAAAAACGTTTATGATATTTCATGGTTTAAAAATAATATGTTTAGTAATGAGGTCTAATGATGCTCCAATTATTGCAAGACTTATATAATTTGTTTGCACATTTAATTTGCAAATATGTACTAGTACGTATTCCCTCGAAACATATTTAAATCATCTCGACTTTTAAGATGAATTATTACTACCTTTTAATAGTTTCTTTGTATCAGAAAAAAATTATTAGAGTATTTATATATATTTCTTTTACACAGAATATATATTATAGCATTTTTTTAATGGAAGTAATAAGACAGACTTAATAAAAAAAACAACTACTAGCTTTCATGATCCAATCGTAATCGGATTCCACTTTGCTCTTAAAAGAAAGGGTTGATGGTCCAATAAGCAAACCGAATACCCCAAACATATAGACCGAAAGTTTTAAATTTCCATTTAAGTTTTGAAATAATCTGCATATCGTAAAATAATCACTTCTCAAGACTAAGAGCCAATCTTAATGGTTTCTTTAGATTTAAGTTTCTTGTGTTTTCTTATAATCAAAAATATACCATAAACTCATATAAATGTATATTTATTTCAATCTACTTATGAATAAGAAATAGCTTATTTTTCAGGGTGCTTATTAGTGAATTACAAAACATTTATATTTTATACCACACAAGCTCAAACAACAAATTCTTAACTCAAGTTGTAAGCATGTCGAGCCTAGTAAGGTTCAAGAAACGTGTGTAGCTTTTAAAATCTCAACATCTTTACATATTACCAACATGAGCAAGTTTAATCTATAAGAAAAACAAAAGAACTCAAGTTTTATAGTTTTAAGGATTCTTACAATGAGGGTTTGAGTTTGTCGAGTACAGGGAGGCTAAGAAGACTAAGAATACCCAAAAGTTCTTAACCAAGAACCAAATAAATTCAAGAACCTCAAGCTTTGATTTCAAGACACCAATGAGATTTGTGTTGTGAAAGTTGAATGGAAGTTGGTGAGTGTGTGTGTCTGACTTTCGACCATACATAAAGAGCAAAAGAGGATGGCATTGCACTTGCTTTTGGTGAGTATGATTAAAGTGTTTTTACTATAAGGAGCTACAAATCGAGGTCATTGTCAAGCTCAAATATTTAAGTTAACATGTGATGTTTTGGGTGGTGTGGTTCGGTCAACTGAGTCAAAGAGAAGAAAAAGTTAGTTAAATTTTTATTCCGTGTATTTCGTGTCCCGTTGAGCTAAAGTGTAATCCCGATAACCTAGTTTGGCGTTTTCGAGCAAAAATGCGTAAAATACATTCTTGTGATCTTTTTTATAAAAATAATATAAAAACAACATTATTGACTCCGAAAATAATTATCGAATTTAAACCATTACTAATACGGTGTCGGTACGTGTGTGGACTCGTTTATCGAGATAACCTCTCGTTGTCGTGTTTTGATAATCAGTAAATGTCAGGAAATAATTAATTGCATCATTCGTTTATCAACGTTACCCGTGATTGCATAATTCAAATAAAAAGTAAAACTTTAGGCGTGAAAATGCATAAGAGCGTTTAATTAAATCAAGATAAACGATTACTTTATTCTTTAAAGGTGAATGATGACTTGGGAATTTACGGGTGGTTACAGTACCTACCCCTTATGGGAACCTCGTCCTCGAGGTTAAGTTGGTGTTAGCCGCTTAGGTGATAAAGGGGAATTTTTGAAGTTTTCTAGTTTTGTTCGCAAACGTGATGTGGATAAATTTATTCGAGTAAAAAGAACATTTCAAGAGGCACAATTTCTTCGGGATGAAAAATTGGATAAGAGATTTGCATCCTCGAAAGGATCCTATATAACCGGTTTTTACACGTGATGCAAATAAAACCATTTCGCAAAGATCGATGTTTGATATTTCTTAGCATAAGAAGTTTTGATAAGGTTTGACCAAAAAAATTTTGACTCGTTAGAATAAATCTTTCTAGAAAAGTATCACCACGCGTTTCATCGTTGGTACAATTGCTATTTTCTGAAAAGTCCTCGAAGGTGAAAGCGTCATAGAAGAAGATGTGGTTGGGTATGTATGTTTCAATAAGTTTTGAACATTTATGGGCAGGATTTAGTTGTTAAGGTTATGGTTCTCGAATTAAAATATAGAGTCTTTAAAATTTTAAATAGCACTTGATGTATGTAAAGAAAGTTGCTGAATTTCAGCTTTTGCGATGAAAACTCGTTAAATAAAGTTTTAGGCGTCAACATGGGATCGGTTCTAAGTTGGAGGTTTTTATGTGAATTCAAAAGTTGTTTCTCAAAATTTTAAATAATTCCAACACTTCGGCTTTTGTAGATGATGAATTAGTTTGTTCCTTAGTAATTCTAATTAAAATATTTATTATTTGTTGTCTTCAAAATAAAGCGCTTATTTTTACTCCGAAAATTTGGTTGATTTACAAAGAAAATATCGGTTATCCTTTAAAGTTTTTCAAAATGATTAATTAGTTTGTAAGGAAATTGCAGTAAAGTTCATGAAAAAGTTTGTAAAACTACTTTATTGAGTAAGAAGAAAATATTTCTATTATGATAAATCGTAGTTTTCGGTTTGGTATTAAAGCAACACTTGGAAAGGGTTTTTTTACAGCTTATAAAGCAATAGAAAACGATTTATTATTTATATAATAGTAGTGAAATCGCAGTTAACTTTGTGATATTTTGGTAAGCCAACAATTCAGGTTATAAAATAACTCGTGAAATAATTTGTAAAATAGCTTATAAGAAAACAATTTATTGTTTGTCCAATAGTAGAAAATTTCGTAGTTCAATTTATAGGTTGGTAGTAAAATACTTAGTACGGTAAAGGCAAAATAGTTTGTAAGGTAAGAGTACCAAGTTTTATGGTTTTAAATCAAACAGTGGCTAAAACAGCTCACTAAAAGGGTAAAATAGTTTATAAGACCGTAATATAACTTGCAGGAAAAATTTGTAATATAGTTTGCGAATTGCTATCGTAATTATTTGTTGTTTCATAAAATAGTAGTAAATTAATCGGTTTATCACACTATGAGAATATAGTTTGCAAAGTATCAGTAAGGTCATTGTTTATAAAGTGTTAGTAAAATCATAAATTTTTGGTTTAATGGCACAGTAGTAAGACTTTTTGGGAAAATGACCGTGAAGTGATCGGAAAAATAGTTGAAAGTAGTTTGCGTCAGATAACGACAAAGTTTACTATTTCATAAGGGGGTAGTAGGACAGATAGTTGGTGTTTAAAAGGGACGAATGGAAGATTAGGGATCCGTTCCCAGAAAAAGTGGCTTGAGTTGCAAGCTAACTCTTGGTATGTTTTTAGATTGTTTTAGTCGTTTTATTTATTATTTATGTTTAGCAAGGGGGTTCCCTTTGTAGATGTCGAGGTGTGTTGTTCCTAGAACGACTAGAGATGTAATCCGGTTCATCGATTGAGTACGACTTTTGGGGTAGAGGTGACAATGTTACCGCAATGGATGACGAGACGACTTCGCTTTCAACGTATAAGAGAATGATAATAGGATGGGATGATGGAGACATGGGTTGCAGTGACCCAGTAATAGGGGTTTAATGATTCCGTAATGAAGACGATAAGTCGATGGGATGGGAAACAGAAGACATGGTATTGTAGCGACCCAACAATAAAATCTAAACCTAGAGTAATGTCGTGCGGTATTTAAAATCTTAGTTGGTCGCGCCATATCTACTAAGCAAATCTAAAATATAATCATTAACTCGCATCATGCAACATTTCACTGGTTATGTATTATCTGCTAAGAAAATCTCATACATAAAGTAGACACGGAGGGCGCGAAGTGGTGGCGTAAAGTAGTCAATTTCAACATTGATTGCTATGGTGTCCTTACGCGAAGAGGTAGTGTGCATCATCTGCCAAGCAAATCTCCATGCACATTTCTAGTAAGATGTAGACGCGGAGGCGTGAGGTAGTGGTGTAAAATGGTCAGTTTAGAGAGTTTAGTAATGAGAAAGGCGTTCCACTTAGGAGAAAAAGTATCGTAGTGAGAGAATGTTGTGACGTCAGTGTGTGACGTGTAGGAGTAAACCTTTATAACTCTTATGATGAAAATTTTATTATTATTATTATTATTATTTTTATTTTTCTTTTTATTATTTTTATTTTTTTTGAAGTCAATTAGGTGGTCAACTAGACATACCACTATTATAACTACTTTCAGTATTGCAACATTCACCTCTGAGTCGGACATAGGTGATCAGGCTATGTCCCACTATCCCTGGTTGAATATAGGTGATCAGGCTATATTCACCCGAGGTTCAATGAATCTTGCAATGCTTAGCTTAGTTATACTAGTAACATGTCCTAATGCCTTTAAAGTTTGTTATGAAAGACTGAACAAATATTTAATTTATGTGGGGGAGAAGACGTAGCGCGAAGGTACATAAGCATACATATAAGTAAAGCAATCATAGCTAATAGTGAGACTAAGTTGGCAGTAATAAACACCTATATTCTCAAAGATGACTTCAACGAGTCATAAGTGAGGCAATCAGCTTGGCAGGCAGGCATGTGTCGGTCATAGGGTTGAGTTTTTGAAAAGGTTGTTATAGTCTAGGTTTGAAAAATACCTAGTTCTCTATAACCAAGGCTCTGATGCCAACTGTAACACCCCGAAAAAAATGGTTTGCAGCGGAAGAAAGGTTTTTGGGATGCTACTCAATCGGATCATAACACAAAGTGAAAAATAAAGAATTTTTCTTAAAAGATTTCATTTATTGAAGTAAAATAGAGTTTACAAAGTTTGGATTGTTGCGGAAAATGGCCCATTAATAAAATATGGTCCCCATAAGTAAATCAGAGTCATCTATGACCACGCCATGCCAATGCCCAAGCGCCTCCAGAGTTAGCTATCGCCTTTTTAATACCTGAGATAAACATGCTTAAAAAGATCAACACAAAGGTTGAGTGATATTCATAGGTTTAGTAAATAGTTGAACACAAGTTAAAGATGATAATTGCTTCGAAGACAATTACCATAGAAAACAGAGATTATTTGCACTAAGCTCATGAAACCAATACTAACTGCATACACCTAATTTCTGGTGTAAGTAAATAAAATTGCCCCCAAGATGTAATAGCCAATTACATAGAGATACCAAATATAGTGCCCCCCGGTTATTTCCGATAACCGAGTCGGGGTCGTCAATTCCCATAGTACTATCCATGATATTTGCGTTCACTCGCAAGTGATTAATGGTTCATGATGAAGGGGACTTTTGGCAGGCAACTTAGGCTATAATAATAATAATCAGGCAAGCATACATTTTAAGAAAAGACTTGTGTTCTAGTTTATAGCATGTATCTCCCCCAAAGAGTTTATAAAACAGTTAAAAGAGTAAAAGTGGGGCTATGAACTCACCTTAGTGATGCAATCTGAAACAGCTAAAAGTTAAATGGTAGGAGCACGTATGACCGTCACGTGACCTAGATTAGTATTGCAAGATTTAGTTTATAGTTCTAGGATTAAGACTCGATGAAGTTTAAGAAAAACTTTCAAGTGTTTGTTGTTGTTGTTGCTTGTGTGGCAGTGTTTAAGTTCAAATAATTTATAAGTGTTTATAAGTATTGGCTCTTGGAGAAATGTATAAGTATATATATAAGTATAAAGTACACATGACGAAATAGAATTCGTTTCACAAATATCTGAAAGACAAGGTACGGAAGGTAATTAAGTTTCAAGAAACATAGACGCGGTCGAAAGGTATAAATTAAATGTCATTAGGCTTTAGTATATATATATATATATATATATATATATATATATAAGGGTATATTCTTATGTATAAGTTTAAGTTTAAAAAATTAAAATAGTTAGTGGATATATTTCTAAAAGTGTAAGTTATGTTTCATTTTTCGTCTTTTAGTTAGGTTTGATAGAAAATAAGTTAACAGATATTTTTATGAAAATCGAGCATGACCCGTTTATATGTTTTTGTTATTTTTCCTAAAGTCTCCGTTATTGCAATATTACACTTAATATTTCCAAACGCGAATTTAACTCCAAAAGAAATTTACTAAGCGTATTCTTATCGGGCCGCGAGACCGATAAGCCCAAACTAAGTTAGTAAAATTATGTCTGTGAAACGCAAAAACGTTTATGATATTTCATGGTTTAAAAATAATATGTTTAGTAATGAGGTCTAATGATGCTCCAATTATTGCAAGACTTATATAATTTGTTTGCACATTTAATTTGAAAATATGTACTAGTACGTATTCCCTCGAAACATATTTAAATCATCTCGACTTTTAAGATGAACGAGGTGGAAACCCCCCGCCGCGTTGCGGCGGAGTTTTGTTAAAAAATATTTTGGGACCTTAGCTATGTTGCACTAAGTTCGGACAGAGATATGCCACAATACATATTCACCACAGTTTGAAGTTTGAATAACGAAGCAACCGTAATCTGAATGGCAAGTTTATTCATACAACATACAACTAAATAATAGAATTTCTTATACCTTTAGTTTGGCCGCTTTATCAACAAATTGATTCTAACAACTTATAAATGTATCCATTTTTAGACGAATGTTGTAGTACCTCTTTTCAACTTTAGTCTTCAACACTTTTGCTGCATGTTCTTTCTCAGTAGTAACTGTAATCGTTCTACATGTTCTTTGCTGGAAAAAAAACTCGTGAACCAACTGGAGATTGATTAAGAATTTGGTATGAAAACTGATCACTCTAGCCTCAAAGTACGAAAATGTGGCTTAAATATGAATGCAAGCTCTTTCTATAACTACCGGCATTATAATTGTTCACTACACATTTCCTATTACTATTCTTACAGATTATAGTATACGAAATATATTATTTGTTGTTGTTAACACGCCGATAATAACTCTTCTTTATTGATTAATGGAACTCATTAGTCATGAGCATATGCGTAACTTAGAAAAGTGCATATAAGATGCTCATATTCCATTGGATGTAAGATGTAAAAGAATGACTTCACGAAAATAGTTTTTAGACCCTTTCCTCAATATTCAGTATATCAGTATAAATACATCTATGCAGAAATTAGAGATAATTTATGAAACTTTTCTTGAAGGTAGTGGTTCCTAAATTCCGTTCTAACTCATCGTAAAACGATATGTTTAGATAATATCTGACATTTCAATTTGTCATCAACTTTTCCATATGGCATGAAATACGAATATAGATGATAGTCAACAGGAAGAAACAATGTTTCCTCATTCGTTTCTGATCGACCAACCAACAAAAGAAGAAATTAAAAAAATAATAAAATAAAAAAATGCACAATTTTTGAAGGGAATGCCTCGTAAGTGAAGTCAAACCTGTCTAGTCGAAAGACCTTGAAAGAGATTTAATCGTATCGACACTTCTTAAACTGATGAGTGTTGTAATGGTTTTTTCCATGCCCATAACAGAAAGTATACCCACAGCTGCAAAACAATGTATGAAACTAACCTATCGTTAGTAAACCGAACAAATTGTAACCTCGCTAATCATATAATTTAGTCAGAAAGTAAAAATGATGAAAATAACCTGCAAACAATGTGCAAATAACCACTTGGTTCCTGAACGAAAAAGTTGCATTTCGGGCAACACTTCCATTTCTTTTTCTTGGCGACATTCATCAACATAATGTCGGTCGGATTTGGAAGGCCACAATACAATACACAACTTCTATCCTATACATACTTGTCTGGTTCATCTTCATACACAACTGAAATAGAACACTGAACTTGGTCTCATTTGTCCAGAACACATATAATCCAGTGGACGTTCTGTAGTAAGAATCTGGAAAAACTTTTGAAAACTGTACTAATAATCTTACTTACCATTGGCCATTCAACGTCGACCGTCGTTAGTTAAGCGCCTATAATAGCAGCTTGTTTAGTTGGTTAATACTACTGTTAGAGACAATAATCAATATTCAATTTGTTTCTAACATAATGAACAAAAGTTTTGTTTTTCATTAGTAAAAGTAGCAATATAAAATTGGGCAAACTTTATGAAATATAAAAAAAGGAGCATACTTGAGAATTGAAGCAGCACCAGCCACTGAGGTACAGCTGGGTATGCGGCTCCAAAAATTTCGTGCACTGGCCAGGACACTTGGTTGAGTCTCATCATCCAGTCACCTTTTGATACTTACAAGACTTACGGAGTATGTTATAAGCCGGCTTATTTTAAAAGACGGAGCCCCTATAAGCCCCCATAAGCCCTTCGCCAAACATAGCCATAATCTAACACAAACATCACTGTCAGAAATTCAAATCGTTAAACTCTTTTACCAATATTCTTAATCGACAAAAACATAACCGTCAGTAAAATACATATGACAGAATACCAGTTTGTAATCACAAAAAGTTGAAATCTTGCATAATGTTGTTTTTTTACCATTCAAACACAATTTCAAACGGTATAAATAAAAAGGACAAAAGCAATTATATATTTATTATTTTCATTTGAGCTAGTATGTGTTTCGAGATACAACATAAAAAATAAACTTTGCTGGTAGCTTAATTTAAGCAAACTATTTTTGTATATAAAGAATCACAAAAGATTTAAATATACGCACCGTTCATCTCGACGATTGGATTTGCAACTTTGACCTTCTCGAAACCTATTTTTTCTTTCTTTCTTACTGGTCGGAGTGTGTGTGTGAAGTTTGGCGGTGATGTTTATCCCAAATGTGAGAGAATCCCAACTGTAACGTATATAAATAAATAACGGGCCAGATCACTGGACAATAAGTAGCCCAAATACTTTTATTGATATTCTATCAAACGGAACGATAAAAACATGTGGGAGGCTTTTTAAAATTCACCGACACATTATAAAAGTGCCACCGACTCACCGACACATTATAAAAGTTCCACCGACTTTGCAGATTAAGAATATATAGTAATTATTACTACCTTTTAATAGTTTCTTTGTATCAGAAAAAAAATTATTAGAGTATTTATATATATTTCTTTTACACAGAATATATATTATAGCATTTTTTTAATGGAAGTAATAAGACAGACTTAATAAAAAAAACAACTACTAGCTTTCATGATCCAATCGTAATCGGATTCCACTTTGCTCTTAAAAGAAAGGGTTGATGGTCCAATAAGCAAACCGAATACCCCAAACATATAGACCGAAAGTTTTAAATTTCCATTTAAGTTTTGAAATAATCTGCATATCGTAAAATAATCACTTCTCAAGACTAAGAGCCAATCTTAATGGTTTCTTTAGATTTAAGTTTTTTGTGTTTTCTTATAATCAAAAATATACCATAAACTCATATAAATGTATATTTATTTCAATCTACTTATGAATAAGAAATAGCTTATTTTTCGTGGTGCTTATTAGTGAATTACAAAACATTTATATTTTATACCACACAAGCTCAAACAACAAATTCTTAACTCAAGTTGTAAGCATGTCGAGCCTAGTAAGGTTCAAGAAACGTGTGTAGCTTTTAAAATCTCAACATCTTTACATATTACCAACATGAGCAAGTTTAATCTATAAGTAAAACAAAAGAACTCAAGTTTTATAGTTTTAAGGATTCTTACAATGAGGGTTTGAGTTTGTCGAAAGTACAGGAGGCTAAGAAGACTAAGAATACCCAAAAGTTCTTAACCAAGAACCAAATAAATTCAAGAACCTCAAGCTTTGATTTCAAGACACCAATGAGATTTGTGTTGTGAAAGTTGAATGGAAGTTGGTGAGTGTGTGTGTCTGACTTTCGACCATACATAAAGAGCAAAAGAGGATGGCATTGCACTTGCTTTTGGTGAGTATGATTAAAGTGTTTTTACTATAAGGAGCTACAAATCAAGGTCATTGTCAAGCTCAAATATTTAAGTTAACATGTGATGTTTTGGGTGGTGTGGTTCGGTCAATCGAGTCAAAGAGAAGAAAAAGTTAGTTAATTTTTATTCCGTGTATTTCGTGTCCCGTTGAGCTAAAGTATAATGGCGATAACCTAGTTTGGCGTTTTCGAGCAAAAATGCGTAAAATACATTTTTGTGATCTTTTTTATAAAAATAATATAAAAACAACATTATTGACTCCGAAAATAATTATCGAATTTAAACCATTACTAATACGGTGTCGGTACGCGTGTGGACTCGTTTATCGAGATAACCTCTCGTTGTCGTGTTTTGATAATCAGTAAATGTCAGGAAATAATTAATTGCATCATTCGTTTATCAACGTTACCCGTGATTGCATAATTCAAATAAAAAGTAAAACTTTAGGCGTGAAAATGCATAAGAGCGTTTAATTAAATCAAGATAAACGATTACTTT
Source organism: Chrysanthemum makinoi (assembly GCA_910596185.1). NCBI lineage: Eukaryota > Viridiplantae > Streptophyta > Magnoliopsida > Asterales > Asteraceae > Chrysanthemum > Chrysanthemum makinoi. The sequence goes on along the minus strand of OU343216.1, from coordinate 49,925,351 downwards.
ATTCTTTACAGGTGAATGATGACTTGAGAATTTACGGGTGGTTACAGAAACAGTAGCTGGTATGACTGGACTGGGATGAGCTGGCATATTGACAGTCGTAGAGAACATAGTGTCTTCCATCTCAGTGTTTGAGGACAGAACAACCGGGTGGGATGCAGACATGGTACTGTAACAACCCATAAATTAATGTAAGTAAAATGCCAAATAATATATATTAACAAGATTTTAGTTAGCTACGCATATTTGCCAAGAAAATCTCCATGCCTAACTAAAATAAATGCAATTTACTTATGCTCTAGTGATGCATCAATCCTAATGCATAGAGCGGTCACGGAAGGGCGTAAGGCAGTGTTGTAAAATAGTCCCGTTTTATAAGTGCGGTTATAGTCCAAAATGTTTTTGAAAAACTCTTTGGTTCTCTATAACCTTGGCTCTGATGCCAATCTGTAACACCCCCGAAAATCTTAATGACAGCGGAAGACTAATTCGGGTGTTACTTGAATGGAGATCATAGTCAATAATTATAGAAAACGGCTAGAAAGAGACGTTTTATTAAAATAGTTATCATTCGTCGAAAACTCATAGTTTGTTACAAAAAGTTGTAAATAGATCAAGTGTTTTTCCCCAAAAGAAAGATCATGAGTTTGAAAGAAATGACAACTTTTATGTTTTAAACCACCAGATAAGCCTTGTCATGCCCCATTCCGCGCCTTGGTCATAATCTTCACTGATTACCTGAGATAACATGCTTAAAAAGGTCAACAAAAATGTTGAGTGAAATCCATAGGTTTAAAATAGTTGAACACAAGTATAAGATCATGATCATTGTAAACTAACAATATCATAAGAAAAATCACAGATTATTATGCGCTAAACTCATGAAACCAAAACTCAACTACATACACCGGATTACCAGTGTACATAAGTATGCCCCAAAGGAGGTAATAGCCAATTACCTAAAGAAATTCAATAGGGTACGCCCCGGTTATTTCTCTATAACCAAAAAATCTACGTTCACTCGCGGTGACTAATGGTTCATGATCAGGGGACTTGTGGTAAATACTTAGGCAGTACCAATAATCAAGAAGATACAGCATTTATGAAAAACCTTGTGTTCTAGTTTAGAGCATGTATCTCCCTCGCGAGGTTTGTAAAATAAAGTAAAAACGAGGCTATGAACTCACCTTGATGAAAATGAACACGCACAAATAGATCAAGCACAACGTAGCGGAGGTTCCAAACCGAAACCTAAAAATGATGAGATGGCGAGTCTCAGTAAATGAGCATTTTGGTTCGCGACCAAAATAATAGAGCATTGAATATTCTTATTCAATAGATCATTGGATTGTCCAATCCAATAGTGTGCGTGCGTGCTTAATGTTTTTAGTTAATTTATGTGCTACATTGCCTTAATTAATGATCCTCATTTACACATAAGTGAAATGTTTTCTCCCGTTGTGATCTTAATAGATTAGTTGAGTATTTTAACCTGTTTAGATTCCCCGTGTGTTTTATTGGATTAAGTATATATATATAATTATTTTCTAATAATATATATATATATATATATATATATATATATATATATATATATATATATATATATATATATTTCCATATATGAAATAAGTTCATCAATATCCGAAAATAATACGTTCATTTGATCAAAATACTCGTTTTTACGAAGTTATGATAAGATTATAAGTTTTTCTAAAATTTTTCCGGATTTACACTTTTTACCCTCAAGTTACGAAAAGTACGAGTTTAGTCCCTCAAGTTTGAGAGATTTACACTTCCTACCCGAAACATATTTTACATCAAAACTTTCAGAAATGACATTTTAACCCTTCGGTAAAACTGATTTTACAATAACAGCCCCTTAAGTTTCACTTATTCACTTTAAACCTTCATTTTTCCTATTTTACACTTTTAGCCCAAAAGTTTATTAATACTAGTTTAACCATATTACATAAATGATCCTTGTAGTTTCGATGTATACATGCACACGTAATATCCGACCTTTAACTTTCGCATATGAACATGTTTAGTCCCTAAAATTCCCATGCAAGTTTATTTACGTACGAACTACCCCTTTATCTTTATAAAATGATCAAATTTTAACCCAAGGATAACAAGATTTGCATTTTAGGTTCGAAATATATTTTTATATATGAAAACTTTGCAAAAATGGTTTCAACTTATTTCAAGCTTAATTCTAACTTATTTTTATAGCTTATGGGCTTATCTTGGACTCATTGGGCCGGGTTGGGCTCTTATTGGACTTTGTTTGGGCTTAACGGGCTCGGTGTTTGGGCTTTAGGCCCATTAGTGTTACGTGAGTTTATTGAAATGTGCGAGTGGTTTGGGAGGTTTCAAATGGTTTCTAGTTCGATTATTAGTGTCATGTGTGGTGTATCCATAAGATATTATTAGCAAAATGTAATGTCGAGTGCAACATAGGTACGTTATATGCGTTTTATAAAAGGATAACGAGACATAAGGTGCATTTAATATTTTAACGTGTGATTATAAGAATGTAAATGAGAGAGCGAGTTTGAAAAGGACTTACAACACTCGTAACGAGTGGTGATGATAGGTGAGAGAGATGAACGAGTAGAAATGCTCAACGAGAACCCCCTTGTTCCCCTTATAATGTTACCCGTGTTCCTTATATTAACCCAAGCCTTCCTAGATCCTTTTCAATGCAACGTTTTCTCCTTCTTATTCTTTTTCCACAATAGACGATTTATCTTAGGTGTGTGAAAGTTTGAGTGAATTAGTGATGTGGTCAAGTCTTGAGGTGGTTTATAAAGGAGAAGAGAGCAAGGCATTTCCATTATTTTACTTCCTAGACTGTCTATGTTCTAATGCTAATAAGCCATGTGTTTCTTTGGTTTTGAGCGTGCAAGGGTGTCAGTGAGAAAATGGGAGACATGGTCTTGCCTAGTCGAATCAAGCAAATATATTACCCCATGGTTTATAAGGTCAAAGGGTTGGTCAAAGGATTAGGGGGGATTAATATATTACATTAGGTTGGCTAAGTGAGGGGATTTGTCTCTTTTTCTACACACACACGCAATACATGGGACAACAAAAAGGGAAAATGCTTTTGATCTTATTTTGATACCTTTGCTAGGTTGGTTTGGTTTCTCGTCCGATTACAAAAAAAAAAAAAAACATATTTATCTCAATTCTTTAATTCATGTACATGGGCTTTGGGGTTGGGTCTGTTAGACGAGGCCCTAAATAAAAAAAATGTTGGGCTCTCTTGTTAATTCGTGTGCCAAGGTTAGGCCCGAAGTGGTTATTAAGGGTGTTGGGCTCAAGTTAGTTAGTGAGGCCCAAAGTGATAACAGTGTGGGCCTGATCCGGTTATGAGGCCCATTTACGTGTCGGGTTGAGTTGTGAAGTGGTAAAAAGTCCAATGAGTTTCGAGGCCCAATATGAATTTTAATATATTCTTATTATAATTTAATTCGTATTTTTACAAATTTTTACGTATTCGTTACGTATTTTAAGGTTATCAAGATCGTGGGGAATTTCGTTCTGATCACAACGGTATATTTATGAACGCTCAAGTTGCGTCGATCATGCATATGCCAAATGATTTGCAAATGTGATGTTTAGAAAATTTCATGATAAAATAAATCGAGCTTAATTTCTGGTTAGAGTTTTAAGTACATTAAAATTTTCCGGGAGCTTACACGAACCAAAAGGAACAACACATAAATTGATCAGAAGGAAGGACATTGGAATCACGAATCAGGAAAAGCACGAATCTGTGAAAGGAACGCACGTCTCTTGTTTTCCCTAATCGACCGGTTTTTCTTTTAATTCTTTCAATTCAATACAATTCAATATACGCTTTGTTTATTGTTTCGTCTTTATCGTTTCTACATATATATATATACATATATATATATATATATATATATATATATATATATATATATATATATATATATAGGGTGTTTCTTGTGAGAAGTCTAATTTTTGTGAGAACGCGAGAAGAGATCCTAGCCCTACATCTAATCCCCTCTTTTTTTAGATTTAATGGCTAAGATTAACCAAAAATTTGCACTAACCAAGGGCATTTTTGTAATTATCAAATCATACCTAATCTAATATATTGAGAAAAAAAAACACACAGTGACTACACCGAAGGTGAAAACACCGACTATTCTCTCCGATCCAGCAAACTTTCTCCACAACCACCACCGTTTAAACCACCCTTCACCGCCAAATCGAACCACCGTCACTCCTCCACAATTATCGCTTCACTTCTTCACCTTCTGCAACCTTCTTCCGCATTCGTTCACCAGAATATTAATCATCACCGTCGTTAAATTGCCGATCAACCGCCGTTCAACCACATTATGCCATCGCCGTTCAACCGCTGTATATCACCGTCGTTCAACCACAGAATCAATGAATATTAATGAAGAAGATATGGATCTAGATGACTCGCGTAAGAAACTGAAATCATTGATATCACCGAAATATCACCAGAATACACAAAAGATATCAAGTAATTATCATAATTTATTATTAATTAATTTTTATAAATTATTGTTTTGAATTGTGAAAATTATTAGCAAATTTAAGTTTATTTAGTGTATCTTCGCATGTGAACTGATTTAATTTTATTAGTGTAATTAATTTTAGTTGGAGCATCTTCGCATGTGAAGATTATCAGTTAGGAATGAAGCTTTGATGCAATTAGCCAATTTAAGTTTGGATTACATTATCTTCACGTGTGAAAATATGAGTAAGTAATGGATTTTTGAGGTTATAAGTGCATATTATTTTAGTTATATTATCTTCACATGTGAAGATTATGGATTTTTGAGGTTATAAGTGCATATGACTTTAGTTATATTATCTTCACATGTGAAAATTATGGATTTTTGAGGTTATTAGTGCATATAAGTTTAGTTATATTATCTTCACATGTGAAGATTATGGATTTTTGAGGTTATTAGTGCATATAAGTTTAGTTATATTATCTTCACATGTGAAGATTATGGATTTTTGAGGTTATTAGTGCATATAAGTTTAGTTATATTATCTTCACATGTGAAGATTATTAGTTAGGAATGATGTTTTGATGCAATTAGCGGATTTAAGATTGGATTACATTATCTTCGTGTGTGAAAAATATCAGTAAGTAATGGATTATTGAGGTTATAAGTGCGTATAAGTTTAGTTATATTATCTTCGCATGTGAATATTATCATATAGGAATGAAGTTTTGACGTTATTAGCAGATTTAAGTTTGGATTATATTATCTTCACGTGTGAAAAATATTAGTAAGTAATTGATTTTTGCGGTTATAAGTGCGTATAAGTTTAGTTATATTATCTTCGCATGTGAATATTATCATATAGGAATGAAGTTTTGACGTTATTAGCGGATTTAAGTTTGGATTATATTATCTTCACGTGTGAAAAATATTAGTAAGTAATTGATTTTTGCGGTTATAAGTGCGTATAAGTTTAGTTAGAAATGAAGTTTTGACATTAATAACGGATTTAAGATTGTGAAGATTAACAGTGGAAGTTTTCAGGTTATAAGTGGATATAATTTTAGTTATAATATATTCGCATGTGAAAGTTAGGAATAAAGTTCTGATGTTATTAGCAAATTTAAGTTTGTATCACATCATCTTCGCGTGTGAAAAATATACATAAGTAATGAAGTTTTAAGGTTATAAGTGTATTCGCATGTGGGGATCTCTAATTGTTCTGAATCACTTGATAACGCTAACTGGTCACACACGAGTACATGCAATATATAAATATAGGTTCTTGTTGAGATATATATAGAGCCTTTAACCATATTTGGTGTTTTGTATTCGTTATCTGTTTTAAGGCTATTTGGTAACATGCTATTGATAACGCTTAACTCGATCACACACGGACTTACGTTCTATTTGAAACAGTGAATCAGTAGGTTCTGTGCCGGTAGATTGGGTGGTCACTAGGTGGGACCCAACAGTTGATGCAAATTCGACCAAAAAGGTACTCTATTAGTCTATTTCAAAAGTAACTGCAGTTGCTGCAAGTTTGTTGTAAGTGGCTTACTTACGACTCTGTACATGAAATTATGTAATTGGATTTGGTTATAGGTTGGTCTTGTTGTTGGTAAAGGGAGTGAGACGATAAAAATTTGCAAGCCAAGCAGGAGCTCGATTCAGTTCTGTTCAAATTCTCACTCGAGGAATATATTAGCATAATGTTATAGATTATAAACTTTGATAAGTAAATTCACGGAAATTACCGATTTCTGCCAACGAGGTTTTGTGATGCTTTATTCGTTATTCGTTTGTGTTTATGATTAATCTCTGAGTTCGGTGATTGAAGTTGTTTGATATTTGTATGTGTTAATGAAATGATGCTTAAATATAGGGCTAGTTGATGATTATAGTGATAGTTATACTGAGTAGGTAGTTTGTTTCGTTGAGTTGTGGTTTTAAGGAACTGGTTAGGAGTTTGGTCGCATTTCATCATTTTGCATACAGGGATTGCAGTTTTGTTATGTTTTATTCGTAATTCACGTTTTGTTTTTGTTTAATATGTAATGTTGCTGATTGAAGTTGTTTGATAGTTTTAGGTTTATTTGATAAAAGTTAGGGCTAGTTGATAATTACTATGACAGCTATAGTTCACCGCGTAGCCTTGAGTTGCGCTTTCTCAAAACTGGCTTGGAGTTTGTTCGGATTTTGTCAATTTGTGTATGGAGATTACGGTTTGGTTCGTGTTTAGTTTATTGAAGCTGTTTGAGATTGTTGTAGTTAGGAAAATTGTGTGTGTTTAGGTTTGTTATAAGATTGGTTCTTGGTAATTTGATTGTGAAGTATTTGTGTCTTTGATAAAATGATGCTTAAATTTAGGGCTAATCTATGATTAATGATAGGAGTGATAGTAAACTGAGCATGGCTAGCTTTGCTGTTGAGTGTTAGTGAGCGATTAGTGATCGCATTGATAGTTAACTGATCATAGCTATGTTTGTTTCTCTGATTATGTGTTCAAAGACTGCATAGGATATCCTTCTGATTTTCGCCAATTTACATCGAAGTATTGAGGCTGACGGCTAACATGAGACATTTAGCCTACAGATTAACTATTTGTTTGTGAACAGTTTCCCATAGTTAATTACTAATGAAGTTTAAAAGTGATTCATACTTACAATTGGTATCGGCAAATAATTGAATTGACAACCTCCAGAAGAAACTTCTGTATGACTTCTGTATTGTTAATGCAGGGGTGAAGCTAGTGATTAAAGCTGACAAAGATAGGAAAATAAAGTTCTGTTGCTTGCAATACATGAAAATATGTGGTGTTGATTGCGAGGATGTTCTTCGTCGTTTTCTATTCGTTGAAGGACCAGATGCATATCACCAAGGATCTACTGGTTCGAACTCTTTTTACCGATAGCGTTCTTCAGTATTTATGATTAGAGTCTTCCACCATTCATAGAGTCTGCTGTTTGAAGTTTGTGATAATGAGACAATCGAAAATTAGTTCTCGTTCAAGCAACTCAAACCGATTATTTGATCATATGTAGTTAGATGGTCATAGTTACCTTCACTAAATCGGGATGATTTTTGGGTAATTCAGGTGTTATTGTTCTTGCCGCTACTAATAGGCCCGATGTTCTTGGTTCGGCTTTGTTGAGACCAGGAAGGTTCGATAGGCAAGTTATTGTCGATAGGTATGATGTTGTCAAAATCCTTCAGATTTGATGTCGTCCAACTACTTGAATTGTTTGATGCATAAAATTTTTAGGACTATGAGCTTCTGATGCAATGCATATGCAGTTACTTGAATTGGTTGACCATTGAGAACAAATTATAGATGTATTTACTAAGAATTACATGAAATTTATTAGCTTTAATAGGATGTCTGATTATGTAGATGCTTAGGAGTTAGGACTAATCATAAACTCACAAGGAGGGATTATATATAGGGTGTTTGGATATGCTTTTGAATCTATTCTGAGTATAAATTTGAGCAATGTATGTCATAGTAGTTAAATTGCAATTGTGGTAAGGATACTAGTTATGGATATAAATGAAATATTCTTAAACTATTTAGTAACTTCAACAAGTGAAAGTGCAACTATTGTATTTGTTACAACTCGTAATAAGTTATTTGATCCAAAGACATTGAAATTTCAAGAATATCTCCCGATTATTAAAACTTTTTGTTTCTTGTCAAAACTATAACTCCTTCTACATGGAATGGTTAAAGATTATAAATTTGTCATTATTGAAGTTTATCAGACCTTTACTAATGGTGAACTACTTTGGATATGGCAGGTGCACTCAAGGGGTGTGTTGATTTTGATAAGATTGCAAGGAGAACGCCAGTTTCACCGAGCTTATTTGCATAACCTAATGAACGAAGTTGCTATTATTGCTACCAAGCGTGAGCTTAAGGAAATAAGCAAAGATGAGATAGTAGATGATCTTGATAAAATCATTGCCGCCAGAGAAGAAAACGTTGTTGTTTCAGAAAAGAAAAAAAAGCTTGTTGCGTATCATGGTAACCAAACATAAACTCTTCTTTACGTTTTTTTCGTGGTTTCTTTTAATTACAGTATAACGTAAATAGTGTTTACGGGTGTATGTACATTGTTGATTAGGTTATTTCTGGTTTGTGGTTCGTAATCGAGGGTACTCTCGTCCCTCAGATGTGTTTCGATTCCTGTTGAGGTGTGGAATCATTGCACCAACTCGATTCCGTTAAGGATCGGGTGGTCTACTAGTCACATCATAGTCGCCCTTAGTGGTGCATGATGGTGAAGCCTCATTTGATTCATTTTGATGAAGTACGACTACTCTAGCACTAAATAATCTCAACACGTTTGAAAATTTGAAATTTTAATGCTTTATTAGTTATTACTTGATACTAGCCGCTTACATATCCTCGATCTTGGTACAGGTTATTCATCCTCCTGTAAATGTCATCACTGTTGGTTACAAAGTGGATGAGTCATGGGCGAAGCTCGTATTCATCTGATGATCTGCCTAAAGCTGTGGTTATGACCCTTGATTTGATGAACTCATCGATCAGCAGTATGGACTTTCACCCCATACATCAGCATAAATCTTGGCCCTCTTGAGGAGCTGTCTAACTTGTTCAAACCTGACATACTTCTTTGTGAATCTGGTGGAGGTAATTGAAATCAACTCTTTGCAGCCTTAAGACCTAATTAGAGCTTTGTTTAGGAGGTGTTTAGATATGAGCTATAAAACTGGTTATATGAATATATGGTTATTTCGATTAATGTCACATAAATTTGTAATGTAACCAGTTCTTATTAACTACTGGCAACAAAACTGATTAGTTAAGAAAGAACCAAGATTACTTGGGTACTCTTTTATAGTCCCAGTTAAAAGAATTTCACCCACTTGGAACTATAGATGATTGATGTATTCAAGTAAGAAAGATAAGAATAGTTTTTGTATAGTTGAAAGTAGTTAACTGTGTTATTTTGACATCATATACATTAACAAAGATATAAGAATGTACACATTGTTCAAATTATCTACTAGTAGTACCTTAAAATATTCAGAATATCGAGTAATCCAACTTCAAGTAGTAGAAACACATCCAAGCTAGCCCTACCTCTTGCAGTCAACATGACATAACTAGCTTTATACACACCAAGCCGTCCCCTTAGAATAGGTGAACTCCATTACAATTCATAGAGCAAAATTCATTGTTAAGTTTTATTTAAAAAAATAATCTTTGTTTAATTCATTTGATTGCAGACAATTTGGCTGCCAACTTCAGCAGGGAACTAGCCGACTACATCATCTATATCATAGATGTTTCTGGTGGTGACAAAATTCCCCGTAAAGGAGGCCCTGACATTACACAAGCTGACCTTATTGTATGTGGTTTGCTTCATCGTTTCATTATACATCTAAAACTTAATATTTCTTTTAGATTTCAAAATGTTCGAAAGATATAATGAAATAATTGTACTTTCAGGTTATAAATAAGACTGATCTTGCAGCAGAATTGGGCGGATTTGCCACTTTAGGAGTCCCATTTGATAAGTAAATATTAAGCAAACATCCACTTTATGTATCCCCACTTTAGGTGTCCCCTTTGAGCATTTCATTTTTCAAGGTTAGTAGAATATACAGGAGTTTTGCCATTAGAATTTTTTTGACAATGTAACAAATACTTCATGTGAATCTTGAAAATCAATAGTACAACATTGATAATAAAACGAAAAAAGGGGATGTTTGAGGATAATAGAGGGAATCTCAATTAAAGGTCCCGATGTATTTATCCTTTGCATGTTTCCCAGAAGCCATGTCTTCTTGGATCCACCATGACACAATGTGTCCAACAACCACAAACTTCACTAAAGGCGTTTCCAGTACGAAAACTAATCAAACCCTCGCTCCAATATCCAACCCAACAATCATCTAATCTTTCCATGATCTCCCCTAAGGTCTCACCTGTCTGCGTTCTTCGCGCGTGAAAATTTTAGTAAGAGCATCTTCCGCGTGAAGTGAAAAAGGAAGATTAAAGGTTAGTGGAGCTTATGCGGATCGTGATCAGTTATGTGTCTTTTTTTATTTTAGTCAATATGCCGTAGCTACTATAGGATCGGTGATCAATGTTTTAAAATTGTGGAAAGCATTGTTTCAGTTTGTTAAAGATCGTTTGTCTTTGGCAATTATGTTTATTTTTCGTGAAATGTAAACCAACTTATCTATTAGATTTCGGTTTCAATGTGTTATTGTATTTGGAAACTAAATCAAGTTACTTTGGCAGCTGGCAGATGTGTAAAGTACCGGAACAAAAGGGTGATATGGAGTTAGCAAAGAAGTTTTCACCAACAGGCTGGCTGATTCGAATCTGTAAGCAAAGAGAATTCAAAAGTTGAGGCGTTGGATGCAACTGGAAGAAGTTACTATAGTTGACGGTCAGTATTGGTTTACATTTTTTAGCTTGAATGACCTCTTGTTTTTATACACATTTGTAACTGATGGTCTCAAAATAGTTGTTTGGTATTGAGATAAACTAGTTTAGCTCATGTGATTTTTTAATTTTTTAATGATTAGCTCACACAGACTTTCAACTTCCTGTGATTATTGTTTTCATGTAGTCCAAAAATGATTCTTATCGTATGAAAAACTCAAAAAGTATGCGGTGTAGTATCATTTGATTCATTCTCATATTTTTCAGTCCGAGAGAAACCAGAAGGTAACTGTATTATAGTTGTAGTCTAATTTGTAGCTTAGGTAGAATATGCCTTAAATATAGCCAAGTTAGAAGGTAACTGTACTACACTATAATGTTGCATTAACGAGATGTGGATTAATTATGTTTTCAATCATTGTGATTTCATATACAAGAAGATAGCTGTCAGTTTCCAAAAGTATTTGCTTATTTCGCTCTGCTGTATTAGACTCTGAACCACTGTAATGTCTGCAGTTGAGTAAGGTTTAATTAGTACCATAGAACTAGGTTTCTTTTATGAGAAGTGCTCGTTAATTAGTACTAATACCCTTTTTTTGTGTATTCAAAGTGGTTATTAAGCTCGTCTGAACTAATTTATATTCACATACTAAGAGTTAACTCAATTTAATAATGATCTTCCATTATCGCATATGTTGTAACATTCGTTAGTACATTTCATTTATGATGAAGACAGAAAAAATTAAGGGGCGACACATTAATCCCATAAAGTTTTTGTTGAGCTGAGGAATCGATAAGTTGAATGATGATGGTTTTGAAGGTTCACTGAACGAGGAAGCCATCTTCAAAACTGTGTTCTTTGGGCATGAAAATGGCGTAAGTAGTAAAAGTGCATTGTAACCGAAGCAATCCATTTCAAAGTTGATGATAGTACCCCTAAAAATGTGTCGTTTCTAACAAACAAGGAGCATTCAGTTATGACGAAGTCGAAAGATGTTATGTACAGTGAGGAGCAATTCACATTATCTCAAAACCCCTCAATTGTTCTTCATGTCCTCACTGGTTGTAATCTTGACCCTCAAGATTTAGCAAAATTAGAGGCAAGTTTATATTTTTCGATGTCTAAACTATTAAAAGATTTTAACCCGACATTTAGAATTTGATGGTACTTCTGATTTCTGTGTGAAAATTATTTGTATTTGCAGGCTACATGTTCTTTCTTTAGGCAACCTGCCCATTTCGCCCCTGATCATGAGCTCTGTTTGACCGAGCTTGCGGCTCTTGATATGTGTCAAAATAGAGCAATCTTTAAGCCAATGACTTCAGAAAAACGTGAAGAGTTGAAATTAAGATGCGGGGGTACATGGAAATTGGTTTTGAGATTCTTGTTGGCTGGAGAAACATGCTCAAGAAGGGAAAAGTCTCAGCTATAGCAGACCGACATAGTATCGCCGTGACTTCAAAAGGTTTTGTTTATACCTTCGGTCTAATAGTTCGGACAACTTGGTCATGGGACTACGAAGAAGAATCAAATCCTCGCATTATCGTTTCGATCTTTATTCTTGTATGTTTTGATTCGTTTTTATTAATGGTGACACAATGAGTGTATTTGACCATTTGGGTCAAAATCATATCTTTTTATAAATGTCAAAACAGGACTCCTGATTCAAAATGTACTCAGGTCAAAATGAATACTTTTCTATCACATGTTAAAACTAGGAAACTGGAATCGGGTCAAGAAGAATACTTTCTAAAACAGGTCAAAGTCATATGCGTGTCAATACACCGATAGTCGTTCAACAAATGCTTGCCTTTTTTCAATAATCATGTATTTAATACGATTTCAAGAAGAGTAGTATCAAAATAACTCCTTTCTTCTAAACAAACTGTCAAAATTGCTATCTTTAGTTTTCAGTTTCACTCATTCACATTTGTCGACTTGTGAGTTGTGATGCGATCATTGGCAGCGTTCAGATCATACACAAGCAGCAGCAGGGGCAGGAACAATGCTTATAAGCTTTATGCCGGGCGGTGTTTACGCCTTTGGAAAGGACTCGTTTTGGGAAGCCGAGTATGGAGTTCAAGGGAGTAAACAAGTCAAGACTCCTCAATTAGTCGAGTCTTTAAAAGACATATTTGTGGTACAAGCTGCCATTGGAAACTTCTTTACGGCTGTTTTATCACGTGAAGGAAGAGTCTACACGTTCTCTTGGGAAATGAGACCAAACTTGGTCACCAAACTGAACCAACTGATCTTGAGCCCCACCTCTTGTTGGGCCCGCTCGAAAACATACATGTAGTCCAAATTGCGGCTGGATATTGCTACCTTCTTGCCTTGGCTTGTGAACCTAGTGGCATGTGAGTCTTAAGAATCTTTTTATAGGAGTGTTTTGTAGTGTAATAGTATCAAAAGATTGTTATCGTAGTCCATACCCTTTAGGTCAATAATCTTGAATCTGCCACTGATTGTCATGTTTACATGGTTTTGCAAACAGGTCGGTGTACTCGGTTGGATGTGGGTTAGAGGGAAACTAGGCCACAGGACCAAAATGACGAGAAATGACCAAGATTGATAGAACAGTTTCAAACTTTGAACCTGCAGCCAATGGTGGTTGCGCGGGTGCGCTGGGCATGCGGCTGTACCAAAAATTGCTCTCCTTTTTTTCCGGCCTGACATTACTCGGGTGTTGTTGTGTCTGTTGGTGAAGGTGTTTCCAAGTTTAAGATTGGGGATTGTGTTTGTGGTTTTGCTGGTATGGGTTCTTTTGCTGAGTTTATTGTTGCTTATGAGAATGATCTATGAGTTTTTGTGTTTATTTTACCTTATTGTTAGGGGGTGTTTGGATTAGCTTATTTTTTGGGTTATTGGCTTATTTGATATTGGAATAGCTCGTTAGCTTATTTTGTCCGCCTTATGAGCTTATCAAGCTGAGCTAATGGACTTAAATAAGCCATAAGTTTAAGTTGATAAGCTAGAAAAAAGTAGGCTTATTAGTTTTTCCAAATTCAAATAAGCTCATAAACACAAAAAATACAAAAACAATTACCAATATGGCTCATAGCCTAGCGGTAGCCTTAAGACGTGTCTAGGACAATTGTGCGAGATATTTGTAATGTATATATTGTGAGATTGTTAGTTTGCCATTAAAATAAGGCCCGAAAAATAAGCTAATCCAAACAACCCCATAAAACACATAACAACCTAAAAAAGAGGTTGTGTTGGTTGTATTGCTTTTTTTTAATCTTACTTTATTATAAGAAAATTGCTAATTTGAACATTATCTCCTGAATGGGTTGTTTTAGGCAGCTTATAAGTGCTTAAATTTTGTTTTGAAGGTATGGAGTAATCAGGGGTGTGATCTAGTGCACGTTGGTGCACTGCTGCGTATGGAACGCTCGTGGCTTAACCTTAAAGCCGGTCGGTAGTTATAAAAGATTTCATATTTGAAATTTATGGTATATACTAGTAGTGGCGTTGTCCTCCTAATACTAGCTTTTAACATCTGTGTGTCGTGTAGGCAAAGATGTGTGGTTGGCATTTGGTAAAGAGACTCTTGATTGAACATAAAATCGACTAATCTCACTAAAACTAAAAAAGTTCGGAGAATTTGTCCTCTAAGCCGGACATTTACGAGGGTCTGCTTCATTGAAAGAACCTGAGCCCGTGACACCGCAAACGAGGATCCTATTGATTAAAAAAATGTTATCACCAACCCCACCTTTGATTGATAGTAACAATGGTGATACAACAAGGCATCCGATGAGCCACAACAAGCAGCAAATTGCACGAAAACTTGATGTTTGTGCACATATGTTTACTCTACCTATAGTATTGTTGCAATAGACAACGAGAATTAGTTTGTATCAACTGTTGTATAAGTAGTTAGTTTTAAGAGTGAAAGAATGTAAGAAAAAAATATGTATTAGATGTTTAAATGTTGGCAAGTATGCTTTGGGAATGAATAGATGTTGTGCATAATTGTTCAAATTCTAAATATGTCACATGAGTATAGATTACGAAGTAGGTATTGATTGTTATAAGCGACTTAATTAGTTTGCGTAAATTAGAATATTGCAGAGATCAAATTTATTAAGACTATCTTCGCGCGTGAAATGTTTAGTTAGAGCATCTTCACACGTGAATATACGAGATATTTTTCTTCGCGCGTGAAAAGTTTAGTAATAGTATCTTTGTGCGAAAATGGGAGATATTGATGTTTGATAGATGATTATTTAAGTTTTTTAAGAATATTTTCACGTGTGAAAATTATGAGCAAGAATTGAAGCTTTGATTACTAGCGTATTTTTTTTACTGGAAAAGTGTCAAAATAGGAGATATTATGTTTAATAGACGATTATTTAAATATTGTAACATATCTTCGCGTGTGAGAATGATTAGAAAGAACTGAAACTTTAATCTTACTAGCGTATTCATTATACCATATTTGCAAAATAGGAGATATTGATATATAGTAGACGATTATCTAAGTTTTGTAAGAATATTTTTTTCGCGCGAATATTATGAACAAGGATTAAGGCTTTATTTTACTAGCGTATTTTTTTACTAAAAGTTCAAAAATAGGAGATATTGATGTCTAATAGACGATTATTAAGTTTAGTAAGAATATCTTCGCACTTGAAAATTATCAGCAAGGAATGAAGCTTTGATGTTACTAGCGGATTTTTTATACTATAAGTGCAAAAATAGGAGATATTGATGTTTAATAGATGTTTATCTAAATTTTGTAAGAATATCTTCACACGAAAAAAATTATAAGCAAGGATTGAAGCTTTGATCTTACTAGCATATTTTTTATACTAGAGCGGTAAAAATAGAATAGATTGATGTTTGATAAACATTTATTAAAGTTTTGTAAGAATATCTTCACATGTGAAAATTATGAGTAAGGACTGAAGCTTTGATCTTATTAGTCATATTTTTTATTCTAGAAGTGCAAAATTGGATATATTGATGTTTAATAGACACTTACTTAAGCTTTATAAGAATATCTTCACATGTGAAAATTATGAGTAAGGATCGAAGCTTTGATCTTATTAGCAAAAATTTTATGCTAGAAGTGCAAAAATTGGATATATTGATGTTTAATGAGGCGATTATCTAAGTTTTGTAAGAAAATCTTCACGCTTGAAAATTATGAGCAAGGATTGAAGCTTTGATCTTACTAGCATATTTTTATGCTAAAAGTGCAAAAATAGGAGATAATGATGTTTAATAGACGGTTATTTAAGTTTTGTAATAAATAACTTTGCGCGTGAAAATTATGAACAAAGGTTGAAACTTTAATCTTACTAGCGATTTTTATGCTACAAGATGCAAATTTACTGCAGTGAAGAGGTTCTTAAAAGCTACAAGATCGATATTTGCACGTGTGAAGAAGTTCTTCACAAGCTACAAGACGTATATTTTAACATGTGACAAAGTTGTTCACTCACCTTAAAAAGCTACAAGACGTAAATTTGCACATGTGAAGAAGTTCTTAAAAAGCTACAAGACCTATATTTGCACGTGTGAAGAAGTTCTTAACAAGCTACAAGACGTATATTTGCACGTGTGAAGTTCTTAACAAGCTACAAGGCGATATTTTCACATGTGACGGTTGTCCACTCACCTTAAAAGCTACAAGTCGTAAATGCACGTGTGAAGAGGTTCTAAAAAGCTACAAGACGATATTTGCACGTGAAGAAGTTCTTAACAAGCTACAAGACTATATTTTCACATGTTACTAAGTTGTTCACTCACTTTAAAAGCTACAAGACGAATTTGCACTTGTGAAAAGTTCTAAAAAGCTACAAGACGATATCCACGTGTGAAGTTCTTAACAAGCTACAAGACGTATATTTTCAAATGTGACGAAGTTGTTCACTCACCTCAAAAAGCTACACGTGACGAATTTTCATGTGTGAAGAGGTTCTTAAAAAGCTACAAGACGTATATTTGCACGTGTGAAGAAGTTCTTAACAAGCTATAAGACGTATATTTTCACATGTGACGAAGTTATTCACTCGCCTTAAAAAGCTACAAGACGTAAATTTGCACGTGTGAAGAAGTTCTTAAAAAGCTACAAGACGCATATTTGCACGTGTGAAGAAGTTCTTAACAAGCTACAAGACGTATATTTTCACATGTGACGAAGTTGTTCACTCACCTTAAAAAGCTACAAGACGTAAATTTGCACGTGTGAAGAGGTTCTTAACAAGCTGCAAGACGTAAATTTGCACGTGTGAAGAAGTTCGTAACAAGCTACAAGACGTATATTTTCACATGTGATAAAGTTGTTAACTCACCTTAAAAAGCTACAAGACGTAAATTTGCACGTGTGAAGAAGTTTTTAAAAAGCTACAAGACGTATATTTGCACGTGTGAAGAAGTTCTTTACAAGCTACAAGACATATATTTTGCACATGAAGTTCTTAACAAGCTACAAGACGTATATTTGCACGTGTGAAGAAGTTCTTAACAAGCTACAAGACGTAAATTTGCACGTGTGAAGAGGTTCTTAACAAGCTACAAGACGTATATTTTCACAGTTGGAGAAGGCTAACGGCCTATAAATGGAATCCTTAGGCACCATGAGAGAAGTTTATCCCCGAAGAAGCTCCCTGGTTCCAAGGTGCTTGTTGCAACCATCCGACGACTTAGCCACTTAGTTCATTTAGCTTGTTATCCCCGGCGTACCTTTGATCCATTGAGCGAGAGCCCTTCCACACGGGACCCCGGATCACTGGTGGTCATCTCTATTCCCAATGGTCTCCTCACAAAGGCGTGTTTTACGACTATGAAACTATAAACACCATTCTCGTGAGAAGGTTCTCCTTCTCTTATTATCCGTGTCATTGTTATACATTAAAACCTGTTAGCATGTTAAAAAGTAAAAATAGTTTCTAGCTTCTATTTTTTGGTGTTGGGTTAGTGTGATGACACATTTTCACCCTTTTAGTAGACGAAATATGTAACATGGTCACAAATATTGTCAAAAATAACATCATACAATAATTTAAATGGTGCACGAAACTTTTAAATTGGAAATTTCGAAGACGAGTCAAACGGTCTGATGAACTTACATTTGGTTGATGAACGACTTACATTTGATTCGGTCTTTCCTAAGCGAATACTTCTCAAGAGTAGTTCAAAGATCAAAGAACAAACGGTCTCGCATAAATCTTCTTCTTTGGGACTGACATGAACAAGCCTTAGTGTTTTGGATCCTCTCCTAAAAATTACATAGATGAGTTTGTCTTTAGGATAAGCACTTGTCTCAACTTGATGTTCTGTAGCACCGGAATATATTAATTTTATGTGTAAAACGTATCAACATTTTAGCATCTTCCAAGTTCGACACTGTAAGGTATGTTATTCTTTCTTTGAAGGGCGTTGATGACATCACCAAACACGAAAAGTGAGAGATTGATAGCTTTTTCTTCTTCTTGATCTTCTTCCTCGACGGCTTTGTTTTTAGAACACGTTCACCTACTCCCAAGTCAACCATCCAAAGTTTGTTTGTGAACTCTCGCCTCTCAGCGGCATCAAAACAAGTCATTGACATGCGTATCATGCTGCAAAGAACCAATAATTTTTTACAAATTCAAGACCATGATTTTAGGATATTAGATATTGGTTTCATGAGAAGTGGTACCAGTGAGATCTACTAGAAATTTATTGGAGTTTGTGGAAGCAGTTGATCTAGGTTGACTTTCAAGTCCATAAAGGCTAATCGCATGGTTAAAGTTGCTAACTTGAATGGCAACAAGATTTCCGAACACAATCCCACCATTAGGATTCATTTGGATTGAAAGACTACAAGAAAATTTCGATATACGCCATAATCAAACTACTAAATAGAGGTATTGAGTTTGTATATATGTTGCCAAATATTATATGCTTCGGACTCACCATGGGGGCATAGTGTAAGTTCTTTTTCTTAGATCGCTTACTATAAAAAAGATAGAGCTCTAAAAGGATCATAAAACCGGTTCGATACGAGCTCAAAGGGAGGAGAGACTCTACGAAAATCAAATAGAGCCCGTTTTCAAAACGGCTTTATTACGTTATAGACGGTTTTCAATCTAAAACATGGCTCTATTTGAAGGACAAAAAAAAAAAAAAAAAAAAACCTTTATGCGTATCCCAGCTATTACACCAAAAATCGCAAAAATGAATATTGTATTTATTCGAATTAAGAAGATTCATTGAAATTACATCTTACTTCCTGTTGATACAATGAGATTAATCTTGCAAATACATTTGCAAAAAGCACATTGGGAGAAGCTACAATCTAACTTAATTGACTACTTGAACAAAAATGAAAGTGAATTCACCATTCAGTCATTCACGTTAATGTGAAGTTTTGTTATTATACAATGCCTTTGAATAACATGACTAAAGTTGATGACATCCCAAATCCGTCTTTAGAGTTGAGAATCATGCTAGTTGACGAACACACAATAAGTCTTAACTTTGCCCATCCTAGTACACGCTCTAAACCACAACAATACCTGAAAAAAACCATGTCACCCATCCGCAGAAACTAAAACACAGCTTACCTTTGTTGTTATCATGTATATGCATCTAACCTTTCTTGTTATCATCTATATGCATCTAACCTTTTGGTTTAGCATAATGTTTTTTTGTGTGGGAATGTTATGACTGCTTCAAATTGCAGCCATGCCTAGCTACCCTTTTTGTAGGAGAGTGATTGAAACAAACATAATGATAATATATAGTTGAACCGGTCTGAACGATACTACTTTGATCTCAATGGCACTGTTTGACTTTTCACACAACTCGACACAACCGTTGACTCATAAAGTCAATTATCCTTTTTGTGAGGTTTGTTGGATTATATGCAAGTATACAACCGTTGACTTTATAAAGTCCTCCATTTTCTAAATGTCCGAAAATACGACGCTTGAGAATGGGCGTCACAAGTTGATTTTGTTACCCGCCTCATAATATATTTTCGCTACAAATTGAAATTTTTTGCAAGGTATGTTTTAGTATCTTACTTTTTTCTGAAGGATCAAAACCTCGAGAGGAGGAAAAGTGTGTACCTTGGTATGCTCCACAAAATTTGATTCCTCTCTTCCCTTGAATGCGATGAAGCTCAAGTGAAGCTTTTGATGCAGCAACTGATGGCATTGGATGTCCAGTTGTCCACATTAGCAACATATTATCTCGGTGTTCGCGGTGGATTTAAGGTAACCAAAAAAGGTAGCCCCTTATCATCAATGTTACGCATTTTAATGTCAGTTAAAAATATATCATACATCTTCTCAGTTGTTATTAACTTTTTATTGAAAAATAGCATCTTAAATTTTCAATTCTAGCAAACCTGAAGCACATTTAACCAGTAAGTTAAGCAAAATTTGTTGTCCACTTTTCCAAGAAAGTTCCATGAACTCCACGGCCTCCACGCTGATGGGTTCTTGGGTATTAAACTTTTGTCACGATGTAGAAAAATGTCGCTGCAAAATATGAAAATAAATGTAGTTGTGAACTTCTATTCCAATATTTGAAATTATAGAAGCAAAAGGCATCTCAGTATACAAGTCCACTAAGATTTTCACTGTTTTGCTTCTAAGAAAATCCCAATTAGTGCGCGGTGTAAAAGCATAAGGTCGAAGATATACATAGTCGAGTCACATACCTATAGACATAATAAAAGAGCCAAGTATTCTTTGGTTGTGTAGCTTGTTCTCGTAACATCTTAAGAGTATCCGCATGCGTGGCTAGTATGCATCCGTAATACCTTTCTTCGATCCATCTTCGCACGTGATTAAGCAACCTGCTCATACTCAACATCCAAAATCGAAACTTTTAACCTAAACATATATATAATCTTTAAAATCATTTAAAATAACGAATATAACGAATGACCGGGACAATGCCTAATATTAAGAGCAATGACTTAGTGACTTACCATCATCAAGTTGTGAAACAGATTGAACACCACAACTGTTCTTATTTGGCAGCCTTTATTCTCTAGCTCTTCTCTGACCTTTTAGTCATATGAGCACATAATTAACTTTTGAATGTTAAGATTATTGTATAAAGAAGCATGATATGATAAAATTAATGAAATACCCTTTAACGTAAGCCCCGTGAACGGCATCCACAAGAAACCACTAAGGCGACCAAATAGCTGATAAAATATGGACAATAAGTAAACGAAGCATGAAATAATTCAAATGTGGTTTTATATCTCCCATCCTCAAATATGAAAGATTTGCGTATATTGCAAGTATGTAATACCTGAAGTAGATGGTGATTGCGGCAAAAAGAGATTATGGAAAAGGCAGAGAAGCTCATAACCCTTCGGCAGGCGGACCGATGGATAAACATATGGAACTGTTAAAAATTAGCGTCACACGGGCGTTCCCACCTAAATTCGCTGAAATTCTTAATATAATTATATTTTTGATCTCACAATGTAAGCCTTTTGAAACAATTCGGAGTAACCATGTGATTTGATGAAGTCTCCCAATGTTTGGTTGTGACTTATGTCTTGATTGTGTTCAACCTCTTCAAGGTACCTGGCGTGTCACTTACAAAGTTACCTTTGGCATTTGACGCTTGAACCTCATACCTTTAGACAAAATGATTTTTTTGGTCATATCTTTTATATTGTTATGCTTTTTCTTTTTGGGGTTTGTACAATGTTATGGATTAATATGTCACAATGCAAGATCTAAATTCCAGAGTATAAACTACCTCAAAACATCATGTTTAAACTTTGTGATTTCTCAAATCATCTGCCAAAAATAAAGGTAAACTTGACTATAATATAAAAGTCACGAAAACCGACAAAGAACAACAACGATTCAGTGAGGACCTAATCGAACCAACTATCATACCACTTCTACCTTGCTCACCTAAGCACAAACTAAAACTTAAGCTAGATATTGAAGGTTCAACTGTTGAGAAAATTTACGCTAAGTCGCTAACTATCGTGCAAATGTATAAAATCAATATCCTGATTCATAACTATAATCACAGAAATAAAATGAACATATCAATCATACTATTAGTAACGTTCATAGATTTATCAATCTGTCCATTATGCTATCTCGCGGAAATTCTTTATAATGTCCTCCAAGGCAAATAATATATTTAAACCGAAACCATATCTCAGGGTGAGCTTTTGCCGCCCACACCAGAGCACACTTCGATGCAGTGTGTTATTTAAACTTATCTGTAAAACTTGTTTGACCAAAAGCTGAAACCTTAAACCTAAAACAACTGAAAAGGCACCTAAGCTCTTTCCAAATAGTCGAGAGCAATTATTCAAATTAGCCATAAAACTGTCTATGACTAAAAGACGGCACAGGTTGGCTAGGCACATTTTGCAATCGACAATTAATCATACATCTTAATAAAAATCACCGATTTCAGTCCCATTATTTCATTGTTAATGCTAATAATGAGCACATAGGTAAACTTTAGTATCAAAAACTAGCAAGTAAATACCAAAATGAGAGTTCAACCACGTGGTAGATAAGAGGGCAAGGCTTTCATGGTGTTCCAAGGGAAAATATCATTGACCTCAAAGGCTACTTCCAATATTTTTGGATTCCTTGAAGGTGCCCTTTCCCACAACTACGACCACGTAACTATTCTCTGGGCTACTTCAGCAAGTGGATGACATGTACCTAAATTCAAAACCCAGGTAAATAAAATTGATCAAAATACCATCATCAACACAACTAATACAAAACAAAGGGGTGATCCCGTGAGGAAAAGCACATAAAGCATGACATTGTAGTCAATGACTTGCTAAAATGACTTCCAAACTAAATTTTGATTAACCATTTGGGATATTTCAATTTCATCTTTTCTCCCAACTTCCCACTAACAGATATATCATATTCCAGAAAAGTAACTATAAAATATCCTAGAGAATCATTAATAATGATTAACACGAATATTTTGTTTCTAGATGCCGAGGAATAAAACCAACTCACATGAAAACTAGACAAGTAAATCTAATACTATATATATAGCGGCCTCTAGATAGCCTCGCTAACCAATGTCCAATTACATACTACCTCTAAAGCATAAACCTCATAGGCGGAAAGATAGGGCGATTGGGTAAAAGATTATTTTTTGTGCTGGTTGGTACATAACCGGTTACAATATTGTGATATAAGTGGCAATGAGTGGAACATGGATATGTTTTGTCGCTATATTATATAAGTGGTTGTAATCACCGATGAGTTATCGTGGTCGATGCAAAAGCATTTTTATCCTAGTTCTTGTAAATGTTAGACGATGAGACCAAAGTAATATTAGAATAGGAGAACAGAAGGCATAAGATAACATCATACTAGAAAAGATGTGATTGCTAGACAGGCCGTAAAATGTATATTGTTTTTCAATTTTCATTTTACATTATATGACTAATTAATACGTTAAATACGTTCACGAAAATTTCTGTCATTGCAATTTGAAGCGTATGCATTTTAATCGTGACTTGGTACCTTTTCAAAGACGTTTCCATTTAAGACAGCTTTTACTTTATATTTACTGAATTTGGCATTTTGATCCAAGAAAGAAAATGTTACCCGAATTCACCCATAAATGGGTGAAAAGGTTACACCTGTAAAAGTAATGATAGCAGCTTAACATCAAGTCAAAATATGATGTGCATGGAAAAGAAAATACTCACTGGTCCCTTTCATGTACAAGGGTTTCCAACATAGTAGGGAACTCCTTGCTCATCTCTTGAATAACAAGAGTCAACATGTCCACATCGTTCAATTCATTTAGTGATAACAACAAAATATATGCTTAGAATACTCTGAATGAAATCACCAAGTTTTTCAATTGTGTTTAGTTTCTTTAAAATTAATCAAAGAGCTACCGATAAGATGATGAGGCACCTACCATTTCTTTAAGACGCAAGGGGCTTGGTAAAAATATAGATTGGAATATCAACGAATACATCAACTTTGTCTTAAGCCATAGTGGCATTCTTGACCATGTGCGCTTCAATGTTATCTGTTTAATCATCACGTGAGTATCATAAGAGTTACAATGTTAACACATTTAATGTTACCGCACAATCGAGACCAAACATTATATGTACAAAATAAAATTGAAGAGTAAAAGCGTACAACTCAGCAAGATATTTTAATGAATACCCTAATTCCTAAATCTACGAACACCTTAAGTCTCCACTAAGATATCACATCGGTTTACAATCCCAACCTTGCTTCAGAACAAGAGTACCAAGAAGCAGGAAGCACAGAAGAGAACATGCCCCAAAAGCGAACTTTGACTTCTAAGGTGTTTATTTTCTTATATTGGAGCCATTCATCGACCTTAAAGGCTAAAACTCGCCATTGAACTCTTCAAAACCATCACGGTAACCCACAACTTGGATTATTAAGACTTCCTTTTGTCTACATTATTCGCCAACACAAATATAAAAATGTCCCTTAATTTCAACATCAACCCACCCTTGTTTAAGTACAAGCCACTCACCTTACATCTTTGCTTTGTAGCTCAAGAGCCACCACCTATTCCATCTCTTTCATGTTACTCATCATAGTAAAAAGCACACAAAAACTCATCATGCGAATACATATGGGCATTGACTACTTATTCTACTTTTCTATCAGCTGAGACTCTTACAAGTGGCTAGAATAAAACTATCTCTAACAAAAACCATTACAGTACACTGTCACACCTCGCCGAGGTATGAAACACGAGGTGTAACGGAAGGGAACATAAGCACAAGATAATAGAACATACCAACATTAATATTTAAAAGCAAGAGTATACCATTACAATACTAGTTTAGCCGTCATCGGCAAATATATTACAAAGTTTAGATCCCAAAATATTGCGTTCTATTACATAATGATTTGTAGTGACAATTGAAAACTTCATTATGCAAGACTTGGTAGAAAAAGCTTACTAACGATCACCTGAAATGCATGAGAGAAAAACGGGTCAACTATGAAAATAGTTGGTGAGTAAAACACGTTTAATAAAATAAGAAAACTCGTAAGAAAGAGTCCAAGGTTTTCATCTAATAGTCCACAAAGCAAAGGCATTGTGTATTCACTGGGTTCCAAGTTCACCATACAAAACTTGCAACTCTGTGTACACAACCCATTGCAAAAAAATATAGTGTGTCAAGTAGTCAAGTGTAAGTGGTCATAATAGTTCACAATATAGTACCAAGTATATAATAATTTAGAGATGCTCTGAACATGGGAGACTTTGCACTTGCCCCAGGGGAGACTTAAATTGAAAATGCCTGCTCCCATAGGGAGACATTTTGCTCCGACCGAGGCTTTAAGTTGATGCCCAACATGGGAGACTTTATAGTGATGCTTCGAACATGGGAGACTTTAGGACAAGGTCATAACACGTACGGTTCAATAAGTTCAAATAAGTCGTAATTTCGTAATTTAGTTCAAGGATTTGATTCGAGTTCACAAGTTCTAGTCAAAAGAGTTCACAATGTAAGAATCAATTTAATTCAAGTATGGTTCATGCATTCAGCCCCAAAAATATAGTAAAAATGTAAAAAGGGGATGTGATTACTCACTTGATGAATCGGTATGATGACAAGAGTGAGTACACCGAGGTATAGAGAAACTTTAATCTTGACCTATGATGAATGATATGATATGAAATAAGTCATGGTGTAATGTTATGCACGCAATTCGGATGATATTTATACCATTTGTGAGTTTTGAAAATAATACTTATCGAAAAATACTCGCTTGACGCCTTGACCATTCTTAAATTACTTTACAAGTATTTACGCCAAAATGTCATCCTACAATGGTTTTATAATGATTTATTGTGAAATTATCACTTTTCGTCAGAAAACAATGTCGCCGGAAATTTCATGAAATTGACAAAAATAGCTTTGAAAAACTAGTCGAAATGGTGTAACGCCGATCGTTAGAGAACGAACTCGACGGTTTTGGAAAGTTTGTATCGACATCTAGAAGTTTCAGTTCAGGAGTTTTCGTCATAAAGGTCTCGAACATAAAGATAATAGAGGTTAAATATGGTGATTTTAGTTACCGTAACACTTATCTCGTAAAAATAATATAGTTTTTCTAAAAATAATAGTTACGGCAAGTTTATGAAAACGTGTATATCTTAGTCGCTTTCAAATCCGCTTTTCTACATTATATGTCCTTAGCATCGTATCAAAGTATACTAATATATTTTTGACAAGTCGAAATAATTTATGAAGCTTAAGGCTCGTTTTTACTCGTATAAAAAAAAAAATAGTATGCTGAAATTTTCAGAAAATGTATATATCACGTCAAACTTGAAAATAGCATAACTTCTTCGTTATAACTCCGTTTTAATCCGTTCAAGCGGCCACGGATTCGTTTTAAAGTATATTTTCTAAATATCAAGGCCAAAATTTCGTGCCTACTGTCGGATTTTCCAGAAAATCAAAACAAGGACAGAACACTTTTATAACTTATCTAAAATAGTTTTTCTCAGATAAACCTATTTCAATCCCTTCAAATCAACTCCAAAGCTAATCTAATCCTACCATACACCTTCTTAGGGTGTCATGGGTTCCTAAACATCATCAAGACCAACATATACCAAGGGGATAATTATAGGATGACCTTATATATATATAACACTAAAAATCATGTAAAAATGGTATAAATCAACATAAGTCTTGCATGTTTGCTACAACTATGAAGAAATAAATATGATATGAAGATGAAATATGTAAAATGATAGAAATATGCTTACAAGTAAACTTGATGAGGTGATTAGAACCAAGGATAAACCTAAACACTCTAGGTTTTTATTTCAAAACCTTAACAAGAGTGTGATCTAGATTGATTATAACTTGTGCTCAAGAAAAAAATTTTGATCCCCTCCTAGCTCTTGATGTAGAACCGGTTTTATGGAGAGAACAAAGAGAGAAATGATTTTTACTAACACTTGAAGAAAATGAAATGAATGAGAAAGATAGGTGAAGTAGACTTTTATGTAGAGTAGAAACATATATAATCAAAGACCATGTTCCATTTAATGCTAACCCTCCCCATAGGGCCGATTTGGGGAGAATTGTTTCAAATATATATATATATTTTTTTTAAAATGTATAAGTATGAATTTGTAATAAAAGGGTGTAAGTGAAATTGTTTAGTTAAATGTACAAGTAAAAGTAAATGGAAATTTTTGGTACAAGTAAGTTTTTAATAGATCAAAATAGAATGTAATAAGATAATAAAAATTGTAAAAATACCTTCCTTGTAAAATTTGAGTGATAAAATAGTTATCGAGTAATTTTTAAGAAAAGTGTCGTAATAATATAACTTCAACGATACAAATAAATTCAAAACACTAGGTAAACTCAAAATATAGTTTTTATAAACTAAATGTAAGTATAAAATATGTCGGGATCATTTTTGAAAGTAATAGATTAAATGCTCAAAATAATAACTCACGCGATAACGTTTCTTTAATAAAAAGAATTACGCGGTTAATGTGAAATGAAATGCCATGAATGAATTAATATGATGCATATTTAATTTAAGAAATGACCGAATTTGAGAATTGTGACATTCTTCCCATGTCACGCGGAATCACGCCCCCGTGATTCGATTAACCATACTATGGTCCAACCTCGACAAGAGTGCTAAAAGTTCATGCTCGTACGAACAGTCTAAATGATCATATCAATGCCCATGTGTACAGGGTTCCCCATTCAACTAGAGATGCGTCCCGTGATTAGATTTGATTTGGTAAACTTGCCCAATATCGAACGTAGCTCTCAAAAGACCTTTAGGTAGTCGATTCTAATTTAATCTCATAACTCATCAAACAAGAACTGTCATGAGATTAAACTAAACCGACTTGAGTAAACTTGTCTCTTAGCTTGATTTTCGCAACTCATCAAACAAGAACCGCACTAGATCAAGCTAGGAAACGAGTTGTTAGAAAGGTAGGATTCAACATCCTTGAATGAAGTCTTTGAAAGATTCGCCGATATTCATTTGCTTACACAATCAAATCAAATCAACAAAATATATAACAACTAAGGTCAATACCGATAGGTCTCAAATTAATCAAGGTCGTGAACGTGGTAAGAATTGGAAGGATGTTATGTACTCAAAATCATGTCGCATGCATAAGGTAGTCGCTCAAAGAATGTATTAAGAGCCATGGCTTCCTGTACCCGTAAAGAATGCTCGACCACGCATGCGGGAGGAATTTCAATGTTCGGATCTTGTGGGCCTTCTATTGCCAATGCCAAGTTTAGACGATTACCTCCTTGATTGGGAGTTCTTTTCGCCTTTTGGATGTGTATTTAAGGTGATCTAGACTTCCACACCGTAACATGCTTTTCTCTCGTCCTTGATTCCCGCCTGTTGAGCGCCGGGCGGCCCTGCCTCACCGCACATTTGTCGCACCTTGGGCAGTCGCCTAAGTGATGATAATTACATCGAGTGCACAAAGGATGTGGACTCCGCATATCCTCTCAGGGCCCCTGGGTGGTCGCCCCATAGTTCTCGAGTTATTCGTCGCCTCTTGGTTTGTGATTCCGTTTCGGTTTCCCGGTGATCCTCCCCGTCGCTTTGTCCATTGTCGCTTGCTTTTTGTTAGTTCTCCGCACTGATCACATCATTTGTCGCGATACGCCATACTTACGCGGCTTGTAGAGTGGTTGGTTTCGACAGTGACATCCTCCTAATTTCTCGTATCAACTCATATATATCGGTCAATCAACTCTCCACAAGGAAACCATGTGAGGAACCATCCTAGTTAACTCGTGGAACCGATCGTAACTTGTCAATCTCTACTCCTACCATCAAGTGGTTCCAAAATTCTTCTTCAGCCGCACTTCATCTTTTCTGCAGTACTCATCAGTTAGTAGTTTCTTAAATGCTTCCCAAGATAACGATTTGTCGCCTCTTCCTCTAATCTAGGTTGATTGTTCCACCGTGTCAAGGCTCGACCTCAGTAGACCAGCAGAGAACTCAACCTTGTTTCCTTCAAGACATTTCAGATACTAAGTTTCGACTCAACATTCTCGAACCAGTTAGCAAAATCCAATGGCACCCTCAGACCATGAAATTCCATTGGCTTGCATGTCATGAAAGTTTTGTAGTCCGCATCCTTGACCAAAGATTTGAAGTACCTTTCTCCGTTGTTGGTTCGTCTAGCATCGAGATGTGTTAAAATTTGGGTGAGTAGATCCGCTATTCCAGCAGCATTGTTTTCTGGATTGTCATTGTTGTTTGGGTTGCCGTTGTTACCTCCCGAGCGCAGTTTGCTTGCATGATCCTACAGAGGACCAAAACATCGGTTGAGCAAACGACCGAATCGAAGTCGATGAGGTGTAGAACGGTGGTAATGTGTGTTATAGTGATCAAATATGACAGATTAGGGACATGCTATGTCTAACAAGTCGAAAGATGGAAAAGAGAAGATATGAACAAGGTATGGTAATGTAGACGTGAACGTAAAAACATGCTATGCATACCCACCCGACCAATGCAACTTCGGTGACCGGACTCAAAAGACTCGACTAAACATGATTTAAATTTACTCTTCTTATCATTGTATGGTTCTTCATAAATTAGACATAGTTGATCAGGCTATGTATAATTTATGATTAACGATGCAAGCGATAGGACTAGATGACTCTGATGATGTTCAATGTTTAATAAAATAAAATAAAAATTTTTCCGGTTATAGCCGTGATTTTTATTTTTGAAAAATCGGCATTCTCTATAACCTTTGGCTCGACCACTGTTACACCTCACGGAGGCGGAAACACGAGGTGTAACGGAAAGGAACATAAGCACAAGATAATAGAACATACCAACATTAATATTTAAAAGCAAGAGTATACCATTACAATACTAGTTTAGCCGTCATCGGCAAATATATTACAAAGTTTAGATCCCAAAATATTGCGTTCTATTACATAATGATTTGTAGCGACAAGTGAAAACTTCATTATGCAAGACTTGGTAGAAAAAGCTTACTAACGATCACCTGAAATGCATGAGAGAAAAACGGGTCAACTATGAAAATAGTTGGTGAGTAAACACGTTTAATAAAATAAGAAAACTCGTAAGAAAGAGTCCAAGGTTTTTGGTCATCGGAAATAGTCCACAAAGCAAAGGCATTGTGTATTCACTCAGCCCAAGTTCCCATACAAAACTTGCAACTCTGGTGTACACAACCCATTGCACAAAAAATAGTGTGTCAAAGTAGTCAAGTGTAAGCGGTCATAATAGTTCACAATATAGTACCAAGTATATAATAATTTAGAGATGCTCCGAACATGGGAGACTTTCTGCTCAACAGGGGAGACTTAAATTGAAAATGCTCCGCTCCCATAGGGAGACATTTTGCTCCGCAGGGAGGCTTTAAGTTGATGTCTCAACATGGGAGACTTTATAGTGATGCTCGAACATGGAGACTTATAGTGATGTCTCGAACATGGGAGACTTTAGGACAAGGTCATAACACGCACGGTTCAATAAGTTCAAATAAGTTTAAATTCTAATTTAGTTCAAGGATTTTATTCGAAGTTCACAAGTTCTAGTCAAAAGAGTTCACAAAAGTAAGAATCAATTTAATTCAAGTATAGTTCATGCATTCACCCCAAAAATATAGTAAAACGGTAAAAAGGGGATGTGATTACTCACTTGATGAATCGGTATGATGACAAGAGTGAGTACACCGAGGTATAGAGAAACTTTAATCTTGACCTATGATGAATGATATGATATGAAATAAGTCATGGTGTAATGTTATGCACGCAATTCGGATGATATTTATACCATTTGTGAGTTTTGAAAATAATACTTATCGTCGAAAAATACTCGCTTGACGCCTTGACCATTCAAAAATTACTTTACAAGTATTTACGTCAAAATGTCATCCTACAATGGTTTTATAATGATTTATAGTGAAATTATCACTTTTCGTCGTAAAACAATGTCGTCGGAAATTTCATGAAATTGACAAAAATAGCTTTGAAAACTAGTCGTAAATGGTGTATGCCGATCGTTAGAGAACAAACTCGACGGTTTTGGAAAGTTTGTATCGAAATCTAGAAGTTTCAGTTCAGAAGTTTTCGTCATAAAGGTCTCGAACATAAAGATAATAGAGGTTAAATATGGTGATTTTAGTTACCGTAACACTTATCTCGTAAAAATAATATAGTTTTTCTAAAAATAATAGTTACGCAAGTTTATGAAAACGCGGTATATCTTAGTCGCTTCAAACCGCTTTCTAATGATTATATGTCCTTAGCTCAGATCAAAGTATACTAATATATTTTTGACAAGTCTAAATAATTTATGAAGCTTAAGGCTCGCTTTTGACTCGCATAAAAATAAAAATAGTATGCTGAAATTTTCAGAAAATGTATATCACGTCAAACTTGAAAAATTAATAACTTCTTCGTTATAACTCCGTTTTAATCCGTTCAAGCGGCCACGGATTCGTTTTAAAGTATATTTTCTAAATATCAAGGCCAAAATTTCGTGCCTACTGTCGGATTTTCCAGAAAATCAAAACAAGGACAGAACACTTTTTATACTTATCGAAAATAGTTTTTCTCGTACTAAACCTATTTCAATCCCTTCAAATCAACTCCAAAGCTAATCTAATCCTACCATACACCTTCTTAGGGTGTCATGGGTTCCTAAACATCATCAAGACCAACATATACCAAGGGGATAATTATAGGATGACCTTATATATATATAACACTAAAAATCATGTAAAAATGGTATAAATCAACATAAGTCTTGCATGTTTGCTACAACTATGAAGAAATAAATATGATATGAAGATGAAATATGTAAAATGATAGAAATATGCTTACAAGTAAACTTGATGAGGTGATTAGAACCAAGGATAAACCTAAACACTCTAGGTTTTTATTTCAAAACCTTAACAAGAGTGTGATCTAGATTGATTATAACTTGTGCTCAAGAAAAAAATTTTGATCCCCTCCTAGCTCTTGATGTAGAACCGGTTTTATGGAGAGAACAAAGAGAGAAAAATGATTTTGACTAACACTTGAAGAAAATGAAATGAATGAGAAAGATAATTGAAGTAGACTTTTAGGTAGAGTAGAAACATATATAATCAAAGACCATGTTCCATTTAATGCTAACCCTCCCCCATAGGGCCGGATTTGGGGGAGAATTGTTTCTCAATATATATATATTTTTTTTTTTTAAAATGTATAAGTATGAATTTGTAATAAAAGGGTGTAAGTGAAATTGTTTAGTTAAATGTACAAGTAAAGGTAAATGGAAATTTTTGGTACAAGTAAGTTTTTAATAGATCAAAATAGAATGTAATAAGATAATAAAAATTGTAAAAATACCTTCCTTGTAAAATTTGAGTGATAAAATAGTTATCGAGTAATTTTTAAGAAAAGTGTCGTAATAATATAACTTCAACGATTTATATACGAAATAAATTCAAAACACTTGTTAAACTCAAAGTATAGTTTTTATAAACTAAATGTAAGTATAAAAATATGTCTGGATCATTTTTGAAAGTAATAGATTAAATGCTCAAAATAATAACTCACGCGATAACGTTTCTTTAATAAAAAGAATTACGCGGTTAATGTGAAATGAAATGCCATGAATGAATTAATATGATGCATATTTAATTTAAGAAATGACCGGAATTTGGGAATTGTGACACAATCCAATTCAAATTGTTCAGCTAGCCAAATTTGTACTCACATGTAATTCAAAGTGCTCTTTACATTCGGAAAAGAACACCAAAACATACAAAAAACTTAATCAACCTTGGCCATCATAGAGATTCATTTCCTCAATTGACCTTGATTTCATCCGACCCATTGTCAATTTTGATCAATGTCAACACGAAGTTAATTAGAAATCTTTCCGAGATGTCTAATACTTGGAATGACATAAACCGACATCCAAAGATGAACACTTAAACCAA
>OU343216.1:49865976-49892328 GCA_910596185.1 Chrysanthemum makinoi | reverse complement strand
CTCAGTGACTGAATGGAAACTCCTGCCAGGGTCAACATCAAACGACAGCAGTCACTTCGGTAACTCCCGTGGATTACGCTAGTGTGTCTCAAACGGTCTACGGTCATGAGGTAATGCTTTGGCGTACCTCGGCGACTCATCTGAGCTAGGTGTACTTACGTACATCAGCGTTATCTCACTTGTGGGACTCCGGTTGAACGCCTTTGTGAGAATTAGAGTTGTGTTTTCACACTATGTCCGTAACACTACTCAAGTTCAAACCATAAGCACCGGATTATTTCTAACCCATGTTTTATGTTTTCATCTTATGGATGCTTGCGGGTAGAAAGATCGCGGCCGATTCTCCACAGCCATGCCAACATCATCACTATATGAAGTTCTCACATGACCAAAGGCAACACAAAGTCAAAATGATTCTTCATCATCAAAGAATCTACAAAGTTTAAAGACTTAGAGAACTACATCAACATTGAAATCCAACGTTGAGAAAGCGTGTGAGCATGTTGGAGAAAGACGTGGAGACACCGAGTAACAAATATATCGGGCGCACACAACAACATACTATCACTTCCATCACAAAGAACAAAGATCAAAGAACAAAGAAAATGATGACGTCAAAGCTGAATATTTCAAAGGAAACAATTTCTCTACTGGGAGATTGTTCGAATCAAGACACTTGTTCTCACAAGAAAGAAGAATGTCAGAAGACGTCAAAGCTACTAGTACATCAGCACCTACAACGTTTATATTATCAATCACTAACACTTAGGGGAGATTGTTGGAATCACTCCTAAACTTGAATTAAAGTGTTAGTAATTAATATGTAATAGTTAGCTTAATTATGGCCTTTATGTTTGTTATTAAGCTTAGGCTTTTGTAGAAGGCCCATAAGCCTAGGCCAAGCCCAATAAGTAAAGGATGGGAACTTGGTGTGTTGCCCTAGTTCCCTCCTATAAATACTCTTGTAAACCCTCACTTGAGGGTTGGTTGTTCACTTTCATTATTCACCTACGCATATCCTTTCTTCATATCTTATTCGTGTGTTTGTGTTTGTGTTTGTGTTCATCCGATCATCTCCTCCTTATTTCTTATAGTAATGCTTGTGTTATGAATATGGGAACCTAACAAGGGGAGAGCACTAATTGGGGGAGAGTGAAAAGTCAGATTTAATCCCCAATTAGACTTGCTCATATTCTCCAGCAAGTTGATTCTCACAAAGATTAAAAGTGGTCTTCTCAAAAAGATTTCAAGTATTTGGGTGATAAGATGTTGTGATTCAAGTGTCAAAACCAAAAGGGGAAGGAGACAAGCATCTAAACGCGAATAAACTTGATGAACTTAATACTTCTAGGTGATTGAAGATATCCCGGGAAGACAAAGGTCATTACCGCAGAGAAACTCAATGTTTATCTCATGGCGTTTAGTGTTCTTATTCCAACTATGTGGGGGAAGTGATGTAATAGAAAGTTTCTGAAGATAAAAAGAGGTACACAAGTGTGTGATGATTACGATGTTATCGAAATCATCAAGGGAGAGAGAATTGTGTACATTAGGGCTTCGCAGCTATCTCACTTGAGAGCTTAATCGGTGATTGAGAGATATAATCACTTATTCAGAGTTGACATCCGCAGAGATTGTCATCCGTAGAGATAATCGGTGATTGACCTGCTTCTTCAATGTTATCGGTTATTCTCTCTTTGGGCATGGTACCGGGTTCTTGAGCTTCATACACTATCATCGGGGAGAAAAGTATAAATCGGGGTTATTCTTTGGCTATCGGACTTAATCTGCTACTTCGATGGTATAAGTTTCTCTATTCGGGTAGATGTGTATTCGGGTTTGTGAGCTCTAGTCTAAGAGACTGACTGCATCAATTCAACTACGTAGGGGAAGTGGTCTCTTGACACCTTTTGGAATGGATTGCTTCAGTCTTCAGTGGTAATGAAATTTGAGAAGAAATTTAAAGAGTGGGATGATACGGTGCTGTTCTTGTTGATGATATAACCCCGAACGATGAATCACGGTGATTATTCTTAAAAGGGCGACAAGTTCGATGATAATGTTGTGCTTCTTTGTACACTGCTAAGAGAAGCTTGAAAGAAAGCTTTGAATCCTTCACTAAAGGATTTTCGGTTTGGGGAAGCTGCCAAAGTCTAACTTTCGAGATGGTTCAATTTCTTTCTTCAATGCAAGAGCCTCGGAAGCTTTGGTGGTGAAGGTTTTAGGGATGATGACTTCTATCTTCTACATGCGGGCTCGATATCCTTATCTCGGTACTCGTATCATCATTTTCTTAAACTATATCATCTTCTCTATCTTTATAAATATTTATCAAAAACCAAAATACAAAAATATAAAACCAGCAAAACAAAATAGAAAAATATAAAATCAACAAAAACCCATAAAAATTTGAAAATTTGAAAAATACCAAAAATATTGTTTTTCAAAGACATGTCTTCTGGTATTGATAACATCTACGGTCTTAGAAATGTCATTCAATAATGGCACGGGACTTTAGATGAAGTTCGAGCAGGAGGTGTAAATATTTCTTTCTAAACATGTCTAAAAAAATAATAATAAATAAATAAATAAATAAATAATAAAATGGCTTGCAGTTATTTCAGACTGTAACCCGCGCTAAAACTATGGTTTGCTATTATTTCAGATAGCAACCCGCCCTTCAAGGAAGGAAAGTGTTGCGCTAAACCAGTTTTCTAAAAAGATTTCGTGCACTTATCCTAAAACAAAATGAAGAAAGTATGTCAAAGGACTGCTGTTCCTACACAAATGTTTTTCCGTCTAAAATTCTTCAGAAAAATATTTGTTTTAACAAAATGGTGGTTAATGATTTGCAAAATCAATCAGTATCTGAAGTTTTTATAAATTTGCAAAACTCAATCAATGACTTCAGCGCTTTTAATCTTTTCATAAAATGAGTCATTGATTGAGGGGGAGAATGTTTTCAAATTTATATCATCTAACGAGCTTATCTAATTATCCTTTATACTTAATTGAAAAACATGTTAACCTACATTGAAGGACTAGGTGCCTAGGATATGATTGTTAGGATTAGATGATTAGAGTTTGATAAACACATAATTCCCATGCATTTGTATGATCTGATTTGATATGTTGGATTGACTTTTATTAGTCGATTTTTTTTTGGGTGATGTCGACCACGACATATCTGTATGTGTGTTCACTAACGTATGCAGGTATATTGGTTATAAGAATGTTCCCGATCCAGATCCCACAATATAAGATGATTGGATGCTGAAAGGAAAGGGTAACTATATCTTGGGTTGACAAATGAAGAAACAGAGCTTAATTGGACTTCTATGGAGAGTTGGCATGAATGCAACGTAAGAGGTCTCATCGTGCATCATCGATGGTTTTCTTCATCACAAAATGAAAACGAGCTTAATTTGACCTCAGTTGGCATTAAAATGCAACGTAAGTAGTCTCATGCATCGTGACGGTTTTTCTTCCAAGCCCTACAGCAACAACATAAGCTTCTCTACCACCTAACGTATCATTGTGAAGGAATGTAGTGATAATACCATTTTTCTAAAACTTTGAAAAAATATTGTTTTTGAAAATGGAAAAATGTTGTTTTGAAAATAAATCGGATTCAGAGTGTTGAAATCAACCGGACTTTATTTTGTCAAATCTTAAGTGATTTTAAATTAAATATTTTCAAACGATATTTCATCAAAAAGTCCGTTTGTACGTTATAAAGTGGTGATCTAAAGATTTAATGTTATGTCATGGTATGATCTTTCTTTAGAATCAAGATCTTTCAAAATGAAATTTTTTCTGTTCTTGTTTGATTGTGAAATTGTTTTATTTTCCTTAAAGATCTCTTAAAACAATCATACATGACACTAACAATCTTTAATGTCTTAAATTGGTCCTTATCCATCATTTTTCAAAATTAAATCTTGCCACGTCTTTCCCTTAAAATTTTCTAAATGATCGGGGGAGAGATCGTGATTTAAATCTCAAATATGTTTTAATGGAATTGGTTTTAGTCCTTCAAAGGCACTCCTGCCTCCATGTGCCAAACGATTTCAATATACATAATGCACATGTTGAGGGGGAGCATTTATCCAAAAACTAGATGAGTTTTTAAATCAGACACATTTTCTCCCACGTTTTCTAAACCTTATTAAATCACTTGGGATCCAAAATTTCAAAGGGTTTGATATTTTTGATCGGGGGAAAATTTGTGATTTAATATGAAACTTGATTAAAGATGATCATTTTGATTCAAATGTGCATACTGCTCTCCCATATGTGCTAAACGCTTTTGAATCTCGAAGCACATATTGAGGGGGAGCATTTCAAAAGAAAACAAACTTTCAAGGTACAAAAGATTCTATGTTTCAACATAAAGTACCTTGATTGATTTTCTAAATGGTTTCTTAATGGATTTTGTGATCGTGGTTGTACTTCAAAAGAACTCTTTCCTCTATGTGATAAAATGATTTCAAATATCCTATGCACATATTGAGGGGGAGAATTTACCAAAAGAAATTCAAATGGCTTTTTCTACGGAAATTGTGATCTAGAATATATTTTGAAGAACTCTTGCCTCCATGTGCTAAACAATTTCAAAACCATATGCACATGTTGATGGGGAGCATTTCTAAATGATCAAAACAATTAAGGTATAAAATGCTTTGATATTATATCACAAGTACCTTGATTGATTTTCCAAATGATTTTTCAATTGGTTTCAAGAAGGAAAGAACAATACCATAAGACCGACCAATTGACTTTATGCATGGTGTTATAAGGATGGTTAGGTTAGGTATTCGTTCCCACGATCCCGCCAGAGCCGGAGGGATCTACCCAGGGACAATCCACTAGATAGTGTAGATTCCTTAGGTATGATGAAAAAAGGAGAAAAATGAGAAATGGGAAGAGTGCCGACTGAGATTGAGCTAGAACTAGAACAAACCAAACAAGGTTCTAGTTATGAAGTCTCGGTAAGCACTGAAGGGGTTGAAGAATGAAAAAGAAATAAATGTGAAAAGGGTGAAAAGAAATAGCCCTCCAATAATTCAACCTTAGGGCAAAAACCGGGTTCAATACATATGCTACTGGTGTTTACTAAGGTAACACTAGTATTGAAGACAAGACGTCATGGACCTAGTGACGCACTACACTAAATTTCCCAAGCTACTCAAGTTCCTCTTAAAAGGACTTGTTTCATTCTCACAGGGAACCTACATAATCTATCGACTTTCTCTTAGAGATTGTTGATATTGAAGAAGGAGACCCTCTCCCTAGTCTCCGGCATAGGAACCAAATATGCACAATTGAGTCTAGAGCCAAGAGATCATCCACAATATCTCATTAGGACACAAAATTAATGAAGACTTGCTGTTTCACACAATGTGGAAAGTAAGTATATATTTAGAGTCCTACGCATTATCCTTGTGGTATTGCCAGAACAACCGAGTGATATGTAAAAGTATTCACGATGAAGATGGAAATCCTTCTAGAGCCAACATCAAACAAGCTCTTGGTGGGTGACATGTGAGATCTTTTATAAAGATCAAACTTTTGACAACTGGATAGAAACAATGGGGCGATTCATTCTTGAATCAACCTTGGTCCAGAAATGAATTGAGAATACTTTTGGAAAAACCGTTTGATGTGCAAATCTTCTTTTCTCTAGCACATCGAATGTGTATTCATATTTCAAACTCAAAAGTATCTCTGATTGAAAAATACTTTTGGAAAAACCGTTCGATGTGTAAAATTCTTCTTTTCTCTAGCACATCAATGTGTACTCTTTCAACGTAAAAAGTATTTTTGATTGAAAAAATTGATCTTTCTCATAAAACCTTCGTCGTATTGCAAAACCCTTTCTTCTAAGCAATCTGATTGTTTTAAATCAATTTTCATCAATCAATGAATCTCAATTATTTGGTTCACTCACTCCATGTTGTCTTCTTTGAGACGTTCGGTTTGAAGCATTTAAAGAGCATTTGCGAAACCACTCGGGAGATTCTTCGAAATCATACCGATCATAGCGTGCGAAGTACTTATTATGTTGATCAGCGGGGAACCGTGGGCGTGTACCACCTCAATTCGAGCGAAAGTGATCAAAGACACTTTCGGTGTGTTTTATAACAACTGCTTGTTGTTTGCGGTACATTTGGGCGGTTCTGCGGTGTCCCGAGAATTGAGGAGTCAATCCAAAGCCGCATGTTCACAACATCCACACTTAATTGAAGAAATCATGACTTGTGCATATCTACAGAACCTTGCTCTGATATTTATATAATATGCTTCTGCTACGCTACTGCAAATATCATGAACCAACGAAAGCTTCCATTACTCTGATGAAAAGATTTCATGATCCAGAAAGTGTGAGCATGTTGGTCCGTAAGTCACAACTTCAAATGATGGCAACACTACAATGGGTGATCGAGATTTCTTGTGGTCGATGATCTCCGAGAAAGCTTGAAGATCATCAAAGATGTGGATCGGTTCAAAGACCTCCAGAAAAGTACAACATATCGGGAAAATGAAGAGTCACTACAAAAGCATAAAGAATGCGGACATTGAAGAATTGAAGTCTGAGCTCGAGCAGAAGACAAATTAGAATTCTAGGATTGAAATGTAAAAACATGGGGTGACCTCCCTTAGGGGAGATTGTTAGGAATTGGAAATTCCAACGTGAAGTGTCGGTCACCCCATCTATAGTCTAGCATATGTTAGCTTCGTGACATATCATTATTCTTGTTTTATTAGTTAGTTATTAGCCTAGTTTAGTGTAGTGTAACACCAGTGGAGGACCGGACGGGTCTTTACCCAGCTGTATGCGATCCATGATCCAGGAGGAAGTGTAGTATGTAACTATAAATACCCTCTACCTCCCAAGGTAGAGGTTTGGACCTTTCATTCTAATCTAACCTTCTTTCTTTTGTTTTACTTTCTCTCTAGAAAGGCTCCCATCTTCCACTTTCTCTCTCTAAACTCTAAACTATACGCCCTATATTTGTGATTGTTTGTGTGTTTATGAAATCCAATATCTAACACTTAGTTATAGATTTAGACTACCTGATTGTTTTTTATTTTACACCATTTATATCCCATGTCTTATCCCACCCTTTAGTCATGAAACGTGTCTAGGTGATGCAGCGAGCAATCTTTGGTGTCTTGGCCATGGATTTGGTCATTGTATCATTGATTTTTCCACAGCGTGACATGTTAGTAATGACAAGTCACCCATAACCTTTGTCGTGTCCACCCATATTACCTTTGAGAATTGTTTAGCCTTTAACTCTAGTGGTGGAGATTTGTGTAACCAAGCTTATGATAGAATACATGCTATGATGGATTGAGTGATCACCCGAAATTGACACTTAGAATAGTTGAGAGATTTGAGTGTTTTGTTCCCCTTCGTGAGGTGTTCGGCTTTGTTTTATTCTAGCATAAGGGATTTGTAAACTTATATTTTCCAGGTTTTGGGAGACATCTTTTTAGGAATCTTTCTAATAAGGTCTACTTGAGGGCAAGTAGAGTTCAAGTGGGAGGATATTTGATAACATCAAATTGTCCTGAATATTAAGTGTCAATTTCCCCAGATAATGCTTGTAATTTATATTGTTTATATGGATTTACGCTTGTTTTCCATTGTTTTCCACTTTCACGTAAATTACGAGCATTGGAGCTAAAGAGAGCGGAATTGAAATTATCTAAAGATTTATCATAGTATCTTGATTTTGAAGAAGCGGCATAACTTTCGTCTCACATTACGCGTAACTATTGCGTGTCTCGGAAAACCAACTTATCGAAGGTTACGTTAACTCTTCCCAAAGGCTCGACGTAACTATATTAGGTCAAGCGAGGTTCCATGACGGTGATACTTACGCCAGTAACTATTACATCAACTTCTGCAGTAACCAAGTTTATTGAAGACTACGGTAAACCACTTATAAGGTTCGCCGTAACCAGCGAATCTAGTGCAAATACGATGAAATAGAAGGTTATGGCGTAACTCTTATATTAGTTACGTTGTAACCCGTGAAGGCCTATAAATACCCCGGTGCATTTCTAATCATCCCATTCCACACACAACAACCCGACGTGGGAAAAAGCTCAAGCGGGTCTAGATGAGCATGGGAGCTCTCTCGAGGAGAAATCACTCCCTACGATAAGCATTAGCATTTTATATTTTCTTTACTTTCAATTCATGTATTTTGTACCTTTGAATATTGAATTGATTTGTATGATTAATATGAAGTGGCAAGCACGGTCTTTGGCCGCCTATTATGATTCCTTAATTGTTTTGTTTTGCGTTACTTTACTTTCGTACAATTATTTCTAAGTGTATACATGCATAGTTTATTGGTAGCCACCCTTGGTTCGGTAGTTTTGAATGGCGGTAGAGGCCAATTTCCTAGGAGATATGACCCACTGACCCTAGGTGAGCTGGGTGAGGCCCGGAAGGTAAGATATCAACCGCGACCCTTCTACTTGTGCGATTTGACCAACTGATCACCTACCATTTTGATGAACTTAAGAATTAGGGGGTGAGTGTCTAAGTTCCTAAATTCCGGGCACTCACTATTATAAATCTAGCATGTAGCAAAAATTAATGACTTATCTTAGGGGACCAGGAACAACAGGACTTATGAGGGGACACCTGACTTCTCCTGTGGTGGCATCTTTGCTGATAGGTTAGGGCGAATTGACCAAATGCTATTCTCTCGACTTTGACCCCACACAGTAATTGGAAGTAAGTAGACGTAGACATAACTAGCTAGGAGGATTAACTAGGTTAGTGTGGAGTCCCAAACCTTGGATCTAGAACACTTAGCTTGTATACGTGTTGGTTACCTTGGATGGATCCAAAATAACAATGAGAAACTTTGTTATGAATACACACAGATATCGCGGAATCTACTTGAGTGTACTTTAGAAGAATAATGTAAAACATTATAACACCAAACGCTTCAATATTATTGATGAATATCTGAGTACTCTCCTAGTACTAGGGTTTACAACCTTGAAGCTCTACTTTTAGAGCTGACTAGAATGTGTATATATTTAACCTAGTTGAGATCTCCTTTTATCACTCAAGAAGATCTCTTCTGAGAAAGATAACTATAGACTAAGTATATCATATCTTCTATTAGAATAGAAGATATCTTTGATTCTAACTTCATACTGCTGACATTCCAAACACATGGGGTACAAACTTCACCTTATCAGATACTAACTTTCTCATTACTTATCAGTACTAACTAGTTATTACTTATCATTTAACATATCGGTTACTAACTTCTTTGCGAAATAAGTATTAACTCCAATAAGCATATCCCACAATCCTCCTAAAGCTTGTGATTGGGTTTCGAGAATCACAAGTTTTCTTGATCTTGATTCTTCCAAGTGTTAGAATCGTGCTTTCAGTTTGTTTAGACCTTATCTAGGATTATCAATAAGCACAAATAACAATGAACAATAATATGTATGCACAGCGGAATAAATAACTTTCATTGTTATTATATCAAGGTTTCGCCATCATCATGTGTTCTCTGAAAACACATCCACGGCGACAATCCTAGGCGATCAACTCTAAGAGCGGTTATGCAGCGAGGGATCAATGATCCTTGGGCAGCAACCCTACAATTCCACTTCATCAAAACCCTAGGCACTTGCACGGGTTTTCCCACACACACACTTTGGTGTTTTACATCTTGACACACAATAAAACCAATTCCACGTGTCTCTTTTATAGCATAAAGATACAATGACTACAAGGGACTAGATAATAAATACTTCTTTAACAAGTAGGTCCCTTGTCTTTCTTTGTCTTCAACCGTTCCTTCATCTTTCATGTATTTTGTCTTGTCAACT
This sequence comes from Chrysanthemum makinoi, assembly GCA_910596185.1. Taxonomy (NCBI): domain Eukaryota; kingdom Viridiplantae; phylum Streptophyta; class Magnoliopsida; order Asterales; family Asteraceae; genus Chrysanthemum; species Chrysanthemum makinoi. The sequence continues at coordinate 49,882,449 of OU343216.1, read as the reverse complement.
TAAATATAATTCCCAACAATCTTCCCACAGTTGATAATGGCAAAACCAATAAGCTCTGAAACAAATATGTCATGAAAGATAAACGAACTTCCCCTTGAACATGCAATCACCAAAAATCTTCAAGTTGCAGCTTCCAAGTACTCCTTCCCCTTTTTGTCATAATCCACTAGGAGAACTGCGAATAGAAGCAACTTTGATCTTTAAAACCATGAACAAATATCATACAACTAATCCATCTTTCCAATGCCTCAGATACCTCCATGAAGTTTTTAAGCACTAAAAATGAAATTAAGGCAAAAGAAATCCGAACCAATAGTAAAAATTCCAACAGTAATGATAAAACCTTCACGCTTGATGTAACATATAAATGGTTAAGAAACATTTAAGCAATTAAGCTTCCTAAAACCCGCTGTTAACCATTTAAAGAACTTTCGAATAATAACCACCATAGAATCAAACACCAAATAGTACAGCTTCATGAGCGATCATAAATAACTACGAAAAATACTACAATGATATTTGAAACAAGCGATAGTAATAAAATGAAGATCAGTTCTTTGGTAAAATAGTAGAGACCATGTAAAAAGTGAAAAACTTCCCCTGAACATGAACATGATATCTACTTCAACCAATGTACCTGACCAAATAATAAAATCATCATTATTAAACACCCGGTCTTGAATCATCACCAACCGTGTGTGTAATCTTGTGTGTGTATTACCCAATAACCTGTGTGTACCCTGATCATCACATCCAAATCGTCTACTTGAATCAACTTCAAGCCAGTAGAACCACATATCTTACCTCTGTGTGTCAACAAATATCACAAAACTCAAATCCAAACACTCTTTAATGCAGCCACAATATATATCGAGCGTACAAGCAAGATAAACTTCTAAACGCTGCCGCGTTGAGCACAAGTGGAAACGATAAAATCTTGTAGTGGAAACATGTATACTAGCAGTGGTAACTTTATTCGTACTAGTAGTGGAAACAAGCATTCGAGCAGTGGAATCAATACATTAGCAGTGGTAACGAGCAAGCGTAGCATGGGTAACAATCAACATGTATGAACTTCAAATCATGACACCATCTGAGTCTTTGAACATACAGTAGTTTCCATCGATCAAGACAAGCTCACCATAACTTTCCCTCAATCGTTACCATGGTTATGCTTTTCACCGATTACTAGGGTTTTATGATTTTGGAACAGAAGTATAATAAACCCTAACATTCAATAAATAGATAGTGTCGTCATTTTTTTTTTAAGTATAAAGACGACACTTTTTGGTCTTTAGTGACACTTTTTAGTGTCACTAAAAACTTGAAAAAATCAACTTACATGATGGTTCCAGTTAGTTTTGCACGTATATCTTTTGACTGAGACCTCGGATCAACGATCCTCCTGGAAAGCTAGATGAGTATATAGAAGCTCCACCAAAATTTCAGTCCGATCCGTCCGCCAACGAAAAAGTTATCGCCTCTTGAAAACCGTGTTGCGTAAACATTACGAATTTTAACCAATCAAGCGAATTTTTCTTCTTCTTCAAGAAACCTTGCTAAATCCCAGATATCAAGAGCAACCCTCTCTGATACCACATATTAGAATCATGCTCGAGGTTGTTTAGACCTTATCTAGGATTATCAATAAGCACAAATAACAATGAACAATAATATGTATGCACAGCGGAATAAATAACTTTCATTGTTATTATATCAGGTTTTCACATCATCATGTGTTCTACAAAACACATCCACAGCCCCAATCCTAGACGATCAACTCTAAGACGGTTATGCAACAGGGATCAATGATCCTCGAGGTCAAAACTACAAGTCTACTTCATCAAAACCCTAGGCACCCCACGTCTGGGTTTTCCCACACACACACACTTTGGTGTTTTACATCTTGACACACAATAAAACCAATTCCCTGTATCTCTTTATATAATAAAGATACAATGACTACAAGGGACTAGATAATAAATACTTCTTTAACAAGTAGGTCCCTTGTCTTTCTTTGTCTTCAACAGTCCTTCATCTTTCATGTATTTTGTCTTATCAACTTAAATATAATTCCCAACACAGACTTTACTTTTTGCTAGGTCTTCCAGCCTGATCATAAATCTTCAACAACAACTCCTTAGCCATATCAACTGCATTACCCATCCTTAACCCTGCTGTAAGCATTTCTAGAAGTGTTCCAAGGGCAAGAGGGTAAGTTCTTTCAACCAGCATGTAAATGTCTGTCCCATTGCATGTAGTAACCAAATGTAGTCCACATGAATCCAAAGAATGTCCATGATGGAGCTTCCTCACGGTTTGATACTTCCATTGTTCTTCACTGGTCAGTTCAAATATATTCTGCAACTCAAACAATAATTCCAGATCCTTGTCATTATACTGATCTTTATTCTTGAACCTGTTCTTGACCAAATCCCATAACTTCAGCAAATCACGGTTGCTCGCTGTTCTCTAAGCCAGATGCCCTTAGGCTTGTCCCACTATCTGTAAATAGATAGAATGTCAAAGAGTGAGTTAGTGCAAAATGAATCTGACTAACTGAAACCATCAATTCATGTTCTTTTATACCACAGGATGCCACATATTGCTTTGGCATCACGGAATCCAAGCAGTGTTACAGAAGTTTCAACATGTGATTGCATTAGAATGAGCATAATAAAGGAAATCACACTTGTTGTAATAAATACCAAATCATATCCATACTGCTTGTGTAATACCTGAAAAGTTAGTCCAAAACCAAGAAAACACAATCCAAGACATTATCTTGCCAATCCGTATTAACTTTACACAATCGGATTAACTTGATAACAATCAGTACTAATCCACCAGTTTACAAAACTTTACAAAATGGAGAGAGATAAAACATATTTATGGATGAAGCATTCCAATACTTGTCACCAAGTACTGAAATCTTCCCAAATCAAAAGCTTTTGTTAAAAGATCTGCAACATTAAACTCAGTATCAATCCTTTCAACCTGAATTAATTTATTTTCATTACAGTCTCTTATAAAGTGATGTTGTTGAAACCCAGATCCGAACTCAACTAGGGTATCAATGATATCGATTGATTGAATGCACAGCGGATAATAATTAACACAATCAACATCACTATAAGGTTTCTTTATTGAATGAAAACTAATACTACTACAACTACTAGACGCTCTATGCGTTTACTTAGACTCTCATTGGAGAAGTCTACTAAGAAATGAAAATAAAAAGATGATATGTAACTAGATGCCTACCCTCTTTATATAGGAGAGGGATGTTACAAACCCTAATAATAGCTTACTATGAAAGCTACTATATATTACATATAAGCCCTCGTTCTTTCTTCGTTCTTCATTCTTGCTTGTAGTTTTGTAATCCGCAATTCCCAACAATCTTCCCCTAAACTGGAATTTGACTAGGTTAAGTTCCAGTTTCCTGGTAGTACAAAACAACCACGTATGAAGAAACAATGCTAAAAACATGTCATCACAAATAATTCGCTGCACATCTACTAATCTTCTTCCCCTTTTTGCTAAGAGGGGTCTTGTGCAACTCATAGACGCTTCCCCTCAAGTGATGCATGTAGATGGTAAGTATATAAACCATAAGCTTCCCCTTAAAATTATACTAACCATCTCAATTTTTTTTATCACTAAGAAAAGAAATAATAATGATTTTTTTTTTACAACTAAACAAAAGAAATAAAGCGTGAGCGCAAAAAGTCAAATCAGAAGAAAATAATCTACCAGAGGAACGGAGAACCAGTAGAAACACCAAAGCATGTGCCTATATCTTGTACTATTCACGTGACTCCAAACTCAGATGATATACTAGCAAATGTGAGCATTAAGCACATTTTCTATAGATCTCGCCCCTTCACTAACACTGAGCACTACAACATAACTCCTTAAAGTGATAGCAAATGCGAGCATTAAGCACTTTTAGTTTTAGATCTCACCCCTTCGCTAGATTCATCAAGTCTTTGTCACACCATTAATGTACGAACAAATTATCTCAAAAGTGTTCATCACGCACTTTGAGATATGATAAGACACGCACCTGATCAACCAGAAGGAACTCCAAAACAATCAGCAGCAACCAATCAGTATTAACCAATCAGCAGCAACCAATGCTACCAGCAGAAACTGAAGAAACCAGCAGGAACCGACCAGTGGAAATAAATCAAAATATGCAGCCAGTAGGAACATCAAACCAAGCCGAAAATATGTTAATTACTAGGGTTCATCGTTGAATAAAAATTCAACTCACCACGACTAGTAAAACATTAGAAGACCAACTGTCAAGACCAGAATTAGCATATACAACAACCGATCATGAACAGTATAAATGTTATCCGACCAGAATTAAGTTCCCACGCTGCCATTATAAACCATCGTCTACCAGTATACAAAATAATACCCACGTGATATCAGTAAAAAAATGATCAGTAGAAACAATTTGGCCAATCAAATCACGTGCAAACAAATAAGTATATACCACCATCAGTAGCATCCCCATCATATCAGTAGTATCCACAAGATATCATAGGGGTCATACTAATCTTGCACCCCCTAAAAAAATTTTAGGGGGTGTTAAAGCTCGTACAATCATTTGGTAAAGGTTTTTTTTTTAACTTTACTATTTATTTTTTGTCACTTTTTTTATGCAAGTCTTTTTTTTTACATTTACTCTTTTTACAAATCTTACTTTTATAAAAGTAAGATTTTTTTACTTTTTATTTTTTTACTAATAAAGTATATAACTTTTTACAAGTTTTTTTTTATTAATCAGTTTTAAAACTTAAAAAAAACGTAGTGGAAATTTTTGAGGCTCGAAGGTTGCAAAAGTGAGATGTTATCTCACTTTGCCGCCCATCTTTTCATCATTGAAAATTTTAGGCTCAAAATCATCATCGCCAAGTATTTTTCATCGACAAAGTTCACATTCACAATAGTAAAGATTCTCAAATCTGCATAAAGCAATTCACTAACAATAAAGATTCTCAATCAATCGCCGCTTTCTTCGTTATAAGGAATATCACATTCACAATTCACAACCATACCCACAAAGAAGCAATCACAAAGAATCACAGTTCATACCACAGAAGAAAGAATCACAGCCATACCACAAAGAAGTTTAACTGGAAAATGTCGAGCTCACCATTTTATACCAATGAGGTAATAAACTTTACAATATGACATGCAAAATTTATAAAACGAGATTTTAATACTGCATTATTATTGTTTTATCATTTTGGTCAAATTTGAAGGTTGCAAAGTCATTTGCCGCCATTCGATTATACCGCCAAATCATTTTTACAAAACAAAGTTTTTTTTTTATCATCGCCGATCTCGATTTTTTGCATGTTTTCGCTTATTTTTTGGCTTATGTTTTCGGTTTATTTTTGCCAAAACAACCATGAGCCAAAATGTAAAACAAAAATAACCACTATCATAAACTTCAAAACCAAATAAATACTTGATTATGATAGTGGTTATAAACAACCAAAACCACATGAGCCAAGAACAACCATGAGCCAAAATAAACCGAAAACAAAAAATAACCACTATCATAACCATGAGCCAAAAGCGCCATGAGCCAAGAGTTGCAACGACGGTTTTTAATTTATTTACCTTTTTTTTGGCTTATGTTTTCGGTTTATTTTTGCCTCACAAAAAACCGAGCCAAACAACCAAAACAACCATGAGCCAAAAGCCCAAAACAAACCATGAGCCAAAACAACCAAAACAACCGAGATATGGTATCAACTGAGATATTGCCAAAACAACCATGAGCCAAAACAACAACCAAAACAATGAGATATGGTATCAACCATGAGCCAAAACAACCAAAACAACCATGAGCCAAAATGTAAAACAACCATGAAGCCATGCGACAATATACCAACTTCAAAACCAATTTGCATCCATATATACCATGCACCTCATTAGACCAACAACAACATCAACCCATATACCATCACTGAAAACCATCCTAACGATCTAGAAGGCGTCGGTGAAATAATACCGCGTGCGCTCTATGTAAAATGATCACCTTTTCCGATCTATCGTTTGGTATATGGGGTGAAAATATCCGTGGTCGTGCTACGAAACATTTTTAATTTGGAAATAGAGAAGAGAGATAAAAGAGAGTAATAATTGTGGGTAAGAGATAGAAAGATGGGGACAAATGGGGTAGGATGCAGTTGGTTTTGAGTTGGTATATTGGTTAGAACTTGCTTAAATACCGGGTTTGTTTTTTTTTTTTTTTTTTTGAAAAGAAAAGTTATTTGTTAAAAAGTAGAGTTTGTAAAAAAAAAAAAGGTTTGTTAAAAGTTATTTGTAAAGTAGTTAAAAAGTTATTTCCAAGAAACGAAATTTGCGTAAGGTTTGTAAATTTATGTAAGGTTTGTTAAAAAAATTTTGTTAAAAAAAATAAAAGTAACAATAAAATAAAAACTAATATAAAAAATATTACAATTAATAAAGTTGTATTTTTTATAAAAGTTTGTTAAAAATAAAAGTTCTTGTGTTTTTTATTTTTTAGGTGTTTGGTAATGAAGATGCTTTAATTGATTGGGTGAAATCTACTGTTGAATCAATTGGTTTTCTTATTGTTAAAGGAAGAAGTAAAAGCAGATAGGGCTATAAGTACTCTATCGAATTGTTGTGTTCTAGATATGGGACGTCTGCACGTGAAGATTTAGAAGATGAACTTGAACTACAGAAAGTAGTACCGCTAAAATTAATTTGGTATTATTCAATGTACTAGGCATAATCATTCCTAACGTCATTCCATGTTTTTCACAAGCCATGCGATTAAAAGAAAATGAGTTCGTTTTGTGAAGGCATGACGTAACAAAGATGTAGCACCACGAATTATACTTTCTACATAAAAGAGAGCGATCCGAATAAGCGTATCGGCATTAAAACGATATACAATGCACAAGACAAGATACGTCGCGCCAATCGGTGATTTGACTCGATACAACCCTGTTAGTACATTTGCAGCGTCAAGGTTATACATATTACCCTAGGATAAATGACCACACAAATGAACTGGATGAAATATTTTTTGTTCACCCGACGTCATATGCCTTGTGGACAACATATCCGGAAATCATGCTGATGCACTCCACATACAACACCTGCATGTTTAAACCGCCATTCTTTATAATTGTTGGGTTACTAACAAACACAACATTCTCAATGGCGTTTAGCTTTTTGGACAAGGAAAAAAAGACAAATTTCAAATGGGTGTTGGAATGTGTTAAGTTGGTGATACAAGAACAATATTACCCACGCGGGTTATCGCCACCGACAGAGATTTAGCGCTGCTTGGGGCATGCGAGAAGAATTCTAAACGCTAACAGATTACTCTACGATGGCATATCAATCAAAATGCTAAAGCATTGCAGGACCCAAATTGATTCGTTAAAGGAGTATGAGTCCGTTAGATGGACATGGGAATTGATAGTTACAGCCCAATCGAAGATGTGTTCACGCATTATTACGAGCACCTACAAGATTTATTAGCCCAAAACCGTACTTAACCATTAATTCTTTGTTTTATTATTTAATAAATAACTACTCGAATTGTTTTCTCACTTTGGTAATTCTTTGTTTTATCGATGTTTTTCAAGATTTAAATCGGTCAAGATTACGACAACATGTTTGTGTCATACATTACCGATCACATATAGCTTACGGCAGAAACAACATGTAGAGTTGAGAGTCAACACGCCGTTGAAGTTATACTTGGGCAACACACAGTCCAGCTTAGACACGTTGTTGTGTTCGATCGACAAGATTATACTGCAAGCAAGAAACTGCGATCTGCTTCTTGAATACAAGCAAAATCAAGAAACTGCAATGTGTGGATAAGCTATTTAGCGAATTGCGCTATAATGTTTCAAGAGATGCTTTACTACTGTCACTCGCAGAAAGTCAACGGGATGGCGACCCACATCAATGTGATCATCGGCTTGCGGTCAATTTATGGTTTACCATGCTATCACCAACTGTATTACCTTAAAGCAAACGGTATGAATTTCAAATTTATGCCTATCAAGTTATTCTCTCCGTCGATACCGATAATTTTAACTAGTTCCTTTTTCGATCATGGATTGCCTATTCCGCTTGGTTTTGTTGATAATTTTTGGAGAACCTAAGCGTTCCCGGCCACGGTTGTTGTCCAAATACTCAAGAGTCTGAAGAGCCTCAAGGGCCTGAAGAGCCTGAATATTTTTCTTGTCAAGATGACGTACAAAAATTCCAAAGTGTTTATACCGAGCATCGCCGTTTGTCAAAAAATATGTTAAATGTGCTCGAGGTATATACGCTCCTGAATGTGTGTCACCAACAACCTCACAAGTTAAAGAAAGTAATCGTGGACGCCCGAAGCGCAAAGGACAACAAATCCAAGTCTAAACCAAATATCCCGGATTTGAACGAAGGACTTAACGAAGAACCCCCCACAAGGCACCGCGAAGCTACACAAAACCTAAAAAAGTCCAGTAGTAAATAAAGAATGCGAGACACAGTTCTTATGTGGGAGAGCCTTCTAACGCCTCGGACTTAAACGAAGGACCTAACGAAGGACCTAGCGAGGGCGACTTAAGACACCACTTAGCGTTCCGGATTACTTTAGCGAATATTGTATGCTGAAATTCCATTGGTTTTCACGCTGGATCATGGGGATCTTTAACGTGGAGGTGATGGAAATTGTGGCTATCGAGTGCGTTTAGGTCTTGGGCGGTCATCAAGAAATGTGGCCCGAGTGAGCTCTTGCCAGGCGAGGTAGACAATAACGAGGAAGTTTACGGAGCGTGGGTAATTCTTTTACATCTATACGCAACTTCGATGAATTGGTTTAGGGGTGCAGACCCGGCGTTGTTGATGACTATGCCGGGAGTGGTTATTGCTACATCTATTAACCGTCCTATTGTATGTATAACCAATTCACAATCTCTGTCTTCCGCTAAGAGGTTCTCCCCGATCAGCCAGAAATATTGTCTCCGGTTGTGATTCTTCGTGTGGGAACAACGATGTGCCTCACTTCGTCTTTTGCGCTTTAGACTCACCACCCCCGTATAATCACCCACAATGGAGACATTATATAGAAATGCCGAGGCAGCGCCATGGGAACATGTGTTTGCTCAACGACGAGGATAAAGATATACGAGAAAACAGTTATTGATTTATATTGTAAATGACACAACATGTATAGACGACATCGATATATTGTAAATGACAAAACATGTATAGACGACACGATTTATATTGTAAATGACAAAACATGTATAGACGACATCGATTTATAAAGAAACTCGTCATTTTTGTTACAGATTTCTTAGTTTCTAGTTATATTGTAATTTTGTGAACCATGTATCAACTATTAATCTATAACAAGATTGATTCTTGTGAACCATGATATTACTAATTTATGTTGTGAATAATTATACAAATTCTTTTGGCCAGATGCAACAACAAAATCCTTACTTGTGTCGTTGTCAACGTGGATTAATAAATGAAAGAACATCCCACCACCCAGATCGCGGGTCAGGTATGCATGTCCTTCTCAAAGTAAATAAATAATTAAGCGTTTATTTTATGTAAATATATCAATAACTTGTTTGTTTAGAATACATTTCTTATAATTGTTTCGTCATGTAATAGCCAGGGACTAAAGACTATAGGTGTCGATACTTCATGTGGAAGGAAATATTTCAACAAAAGTACTGGTGAAGCCTTTCTTCAACGCAGTGCTCAAATCGAAACTAAAGATACAACGATCAACATGCTATTAGTGAAAACAATTTGTTAAGGCAAAAATAAAGGCTGGAGGCATCACCTAATGGAAAAGCAAATCCACATTGATGCGACGTCACCAGAGTGAATACTCATGAGCTTATAGATAGATGCATTAATAATCTTCATGCGGAGTAGATTGTAATATGAAAACATTGTTGTTTTACTTGTTTAATGTTTTAATGTTATTGTTTAATTAAATGGAAACAAACACACAATTAAAAAGCATAACGTAAAATAAATATCATATAAAACACTACACAATTAAATACACTATACATATAAAAACACTACACAAATAAATACACACTATATATACTCTACAAATAAAAACACTATATATATACATTACACAAATATAAATTATACACAAAACAAAAAAAAAAACTAAAAACTAAAAAAAAAAAAAAAAAAAAAGACAACTAATCATCAAATAATGATTTACCAATGACGTATTCTACTATGGGGTGAAAGAATTCATGCAAGTGCAATATTAGACCCACCCTATCATAGACCAATAAAGTACATGATCAGTATCAAATGTCGCATGGTATCAAAATTAGCTTTCAATCAAGAACATTTAATATTCGGTCAGTAAGAAAAATAGCCCCACCACGATTATATCAATCCATGAACCAATCACAATACGAGACCACTGTAACAACCCTGCACCATATCACACTAAATTCGAACCTCACATGATAAGTCAAATATAAACGAAATCAGTATAAATGAAACAGTAAGGAGACCCCACGAAACCAGTCACGTGACCCCCTTTCATTTGCCAATCACACGAGAAGACCATCATCGTAACAATCATACACCACACCACACATATTAACTTCGAGCCAAAACCCACGTCAGCCAAAGCAAAACATCAAAAAGTAATATGAACCTCGTTTGACCAAATACATACGAGCCCCACTAACATCACATGACCTTTTCAAATTCATTTAACCAATTACAAATACCACCGACCAGCATAATTAAAGATCATACATGTAGCCCAGTATCATTATCTCATACGCATGATCTCATATTTAATTGGACCAATGAAAAACCCTCATAAATATACATCACGTAACCTACTATCTTAACTCTTTATTCGAATATTAATGATTGGCCTCGTGACAATTGCATAAAGAACGAAATCAATGATAATAATCATGCGTGTCAAAAAGTATCATGTGACCATTCTTTTAATGGAACCAATCAAAGGCATAAATGTGCCACAACTTCTGACCTCAAAAGAAATTCAACTTCGTTCAGAAAATATTAAACCGTGATCGATAAAAATAATGATTACCTCATAAATAAATATACTTGAAGCGCCTTCACAACAACAGGTAACCTCCGCAGATTCGCTTTTGCATCTTGCCTCCTTTCTCTTTACATCTGTGCTACATAACAATTAGGGTATAAACCCTAATTACGGAAAAACCTTATAAACCCTAGAGAGACCAGGCGCCTGAAACCATTGTTGAAACCCAGATCCGAACTCAACTAGGATATCAATGATATCGATTGATTGAATGCACAGCGGATAATAATTAACACAATCAACATCACTATAAGGTTTTCTTTATTGAATGAAAACTAATACTACTACAACTACTAAACGCTCTATGCGTTTACTTAGACTCTCATTGGAGAAGTCTACTAAGAAATGAAAATAAAAAGATGATTTGTAACTAGATGCCTACCCTCTTTATATAGGAGAGGGAGGTTACAAACCCTACTAGATATCTTACTATGAAAGCTACTATATATTACATATAAGCCCTCGTTGTTTCTTCGTTCTTCATTCTTGCTTGTAGTTTTGTAATCCGCAATTCCCAACAGATGTCTTATCTCAATGTGTTTAGTTTTAGAATGAAAAACTGGATTTTTTATAATGCATATAGTACTGTTGTTATCAACATAGATGACAGTGCTCATGAAATTATACCCATAATCAAGCATCTGATTATGAATCTAGAGAACTTGACCACAGTGAACTTGTAGCAGCTACATACTCGTTTTTAGTTGTGAAGTTTGCCACAATACTCGCTTCTTGACCGCCATGAAATCAACCTATCACCAAAGAACCGACATCCTCAGTGGTTGACTTCCTATCAAGACTTGCCCCAGCATAGTCACTATCTGAGTAAGCTACCAGATCAAAGGGAGAGTCTTTAGGATACCAAAGACCTAATTGAGCATGGCCTTTCAGATATCTAAAGATTCTTTTAACTACATGCAAGTGAGAAAGCTTTGGAGAGACTTGAAACCTTGCACATGCACACACAGCAAACATAATATCTGGTCTGGAGGCAGTCAAATACATCAAAGATCCAATCATGGACCTGTAGAGATGCTGATCAACTTCTTCGCCATCATCATCCGGAAGTAATGGCTTCTTGTGCTCCATAGGAGTACTTGCAATCTTTGTATGTTCATAGCCAAACTTAACCAAAATCTCCTTAACATATTTATCCACGACTAATAAATATGCCATTTGAATACCTTGACCTGTAGCCCAAGAAATAGGTGAGTTCACCATGGAACTCATCTAAAACCTATCATGCATCAATTTTTCAAACTCTACACACAATCCGCTTGGTTGAGCCAAAATAATGTCATCAACATAAATCTGCACCAATAGGATATCATTCTTCACATTCTTGATTAATAGAGTCTGATCAATCTTCCCTCTTCAGCCATTGCCCAAAGATACTTGGCTAAGGTTTCATACCAAGCTCTGGGCCTGGGATGTGCAGGTCATAGAGTGCCCTTTGAACTTTGTAAACTTTGTCGAAAGTTGGAATCTTCAAAACCGGAGGTTGGAGCATATATACCTCTTCAATCTTTCCATAAAGGAAAGCACTCTTCACATCCATCGGTATATGCGGAAGTCTTTATATGATGCATAGGCCAGGAATAGTCGGATAGCTTCAATCCTTGCTGCCTGGAGCACAGACCTCATCATAGTCAATTCCTTCCTTGTGTATACCCTTGAGCCACCGGGCCTAGCCTTGTTCCTTATTACCATACCCCTTTCATCCTTTTTGTTTCTAAAAACCCATTTAGTGCCAATTGCTCTCTTGCCATCAGGAAGATCCACTAGAACCCATACATTTTGAAGCTTTAAGCAGAAGCTCCTCTTGCATTGCTTCTACCCATGATTCATCTTCAAGAGCTTTGTAGACTTTCTTTGGTTCTTCTTGAGAAACAAAGGGCAGACATACATCTGTGAGGCACCATGATTTCTTTCTTCATAGATGGCATGAAGAATCCGTCTGACTATTTGAACTTTAGATCGTAGCTCTTTTCGAGCATTGACATCCCCAATGACATTTTCCGGGGTGATCCGATTGATTCTTGTGTGGTATAGCGTGAGCAGATAAGATGAAGCTATATTTGACAAATCAATCTCATCGACTTCACCATGGGGATCGGGAACCTCTGTATTGTGATGGAATGGAATGGGAACCATGTACTAAATTCGCTCATCAGTATTTAACTCGCTTGTCGCGATTAACCACATTTGTACTGATTACTTGAGGTTCTATCACTGTATCATCTTCATTAGTTACCCCTCATTCAATGGTATTTAAAGGCTGATCATCTTCTTTGTTTGCCTCCCACGAAGAAGTGCTTCCAAAAAACTATCTTTCCAAATGGGCAAGCGGGATACATCTTCATCATCAGAATCAGCATCAGGACCTTGGTTTTCTCTCTGCAACATTGTTAGAATCCACAAAAAGGCACATAATTCATAGATTCACGTTAGCATGTCAATATCAAAAAGCCATTTTGGTCCTTGCACCTCTTCACTAGGTTTATCCTCAAGAAACTCTATGTGCATTCTCCTCTATCATACGGTTCTAGAGTTATAAACCCTAAAGGCTTTACTATTCAATGAGTAGCCAACCAGATATCCACTATCAAATTTTCCATCAAACTTACCTAACTGGTCAATGGTATTGAGAATAGATACATGACACCCAAAAGGTTTAAGAAAGTAAAGTGTGGGCTTTCTACCAAAAACAACATAGGGAGTCTTGCCATGAGGCTTTACAATCGGTACTGTTGCGACATGAAGCAAGTATTAACTGCCTACCAAAATTTTGTGGGTAGCTTGGAATTTGCTAACATGGTCCTAGAAGCCTCAATCAATGTCCTATTTCTCCTTTCAGAACCCCATTTGCTGAGGAGTTCTAGCTACACTGTATTCTCTTTTAATACCCTTAAGTTGACATAACTCATTCATCACTTGGTTTTTAAACTCTGTACCATTATCACACCTAATGATTTTAACTTTCTTATCGCTAGGTTTTCATCGCAATTATGTATGTCTTAAGGATTTCACTGGTCTCATCCTTAGTGTTCAAGAAGAAAACCCAAGTAAATTGCTAAGAAAATTATGTCACAACCAAACAATACTTCTTAAAGTTTAGGTTTGCTAACATTAGTGGGGCCAAATAAGTCCATATGCAGCATGTGAAGTGGTTAGGTGATAGAATTAAAAACCTTGGGCTTACAAGAGGCTCTATGCTGCCTCCCCTTTGAGGCGGCAGTAACTACAGTCCTGTTATTTTCAAATCTTTTTGATGGTAAACCTCTTACAAGGTTGTTTTTTAGCTAAAGATTTATAACCTAAAGTTCACATGACCTAGCCTTCTATGCCATAACATAGATTCATCCAAAGAAGCTATAGCAACTAAACATGTAAGATTGTCTTTGGGCACTATGTTTTCATATTGACATCTGTAAAGATTGCTTGTCCTAGGAAACTTAAGTAAAACCTGATCATCATTGGGCAACTTAAACTTAGGAGATAAAACCAAGCAATCGGATCACAGTGAACATAACAAAATTTTTCTTTCACACATTTGTGACATTAATCAAATTGTATTTGAGTTCTTTCACATAGTACACATCTTCAAAGTCTAAATTACCAGTCTTGATTGTGCCTTTACCAGTAATTCTTCCACCAATTCCACCTCCAAAAGAAACATATCCTCCATTCAAATCAGTGAAGTCTGAAAGGTAAGATAGATTTCCAGTCATATGCCTGGAACACTCATTTTCTGAATAGCCAAGATCATCATTTTTATTGTTAGAATGTTCCTGCACACAAAATAATGGAAATTAGTTCCTTTTGGGGACCCAAGCCATTCTGACTGGATCTCCTGCGGCATCAATGTAGTTATATTTTGAAGAGTAAGCGATGCACTATTGGGTTGAGCGGCCTTTCACCCAACAGGCGAGGGCTTAACTATGACCCTTGTTTCCCACAGCAGCATTCACCTTTGAACCATTATTTCATTTTTAGGCTTATAAGTATTAACTTTTGGCCTTGTCATTAACTTTTGGTACAAAAGTATTAACCTTTTCTTGTAAAACTTGACTGCCTATCGCTATGATTGAAGGTTTGTCTTTGCTTTAGCATTAAGGGGCCTTGGTGAAGTAGATGGTGACTTTGAAAAGTTTCTTTTGGGTCTTTCACCAAATACTCTGGGTTGAGGTCTAGCGATTAACGGCTTTGAATTATTCAAAGATTTTATGCCGTTTTAAGAACGCTCTTTCGGTCATGAAGGGTTTGGTTCTCAGATTTATCCTGCAGATGAGAAAACTTCCACACAAAGCAAGACTTATTATACATGACAAATTCATCTCTAGTTGCTCGATTTTAACCGATTCAGCTTTCTTTGATTACCTCTAGAGTGGATGGCACATTTCTATATATCTCGAGCATATTTTATAGGCTTCCTATCGGTTTGTCAATAGGTCTTATAGGTTTAGAGGCCTGTTCTTGCTTTTGTTCACTAGATCCTACATTTGCCTTTGTATTTTCAATTATAGACACCTCAGGTAAGGAGGTATCACTGGCACTTTCAAACACTTCCTCGGACTTTTAGAAAGAAACATGCTTTTGATTATGTGGCTTTGGGACAAAATGTGGGTTCTGAAATTCTTTTAATCCAGTGTGTGCAAGGTCTAAACCGGTGGTGAAGGAATACCCCTCAATGGTGGTTGGGCTTGCTTATAATTAGGTGGTGAGACTTATACCCCATACCGCATTTGGCTTTACCAATAATAGCTTTTTCAGATATTTGTCAACTCTTCAGGAGTTATAGTGGCGTGTGTCTTGAAGTCAGCTCAACACTTAGTTCAATATTGTCTTTGATTTGAGTAACTTTTCTAATTCCTCTTTTACACACTTATGGTAGTATTTGAAAGAGATTTCTATTAAAGGCAAAGAAGTAATCATTATACAAAGACTCATTTTCCATAAGTGCTTAACTTGTTTTTCTAAGACTGCTAAACCTCTCTTATGATTTGCTAAGTTATAGTTGGTTTCGCAAGAAGTTCTTTAGACACATTATCAAACCCTGCCTTTTAGCTCTAAATATTTGCTTAAAGGAATACATGTATCCGAAAGCAATTTGTTTCAAAGAAGTACCTTAGATACTCAAAGCCATGTCGATAGGGCTTTCTTCTTCACCATGAAGTCTAATCATATCCAAAGCACCATCAACAAATTACCATTGCTTTTCACAGGGATGAGGGTCAAGATCACCATTCTTCCCCGTTGTTCCTAGGCTCTCGTGATTTCCGCAAATGCCTAAGTTTGTTAATTGTAGTGACAACTTTCCTTTTTCAAAACCC
>OU343216.1:49835360-49865876 GCA_910596185.1 Chrysanthemum makinoi | reverse complement strand
ATGAATTCTTTTCATCAGAGTAGTAGAAGCTTTAGTTGATTCATGATATTTGCAGCAGTGTAGTAGAAGCATGGAGTGAAAACATCAGAGTCATTGATGCATTTATCATGATTTCTTTAGAAGTGAATGTGATTTGTGAGCATGCGGCTATGGATTGACCTCTCCATTCTGATCAGCTACAAACGTCGGACGTACCTGCATACAACAGTTAGCAATAAAGCTTGTGATCAGGTAAAATTCCGAAGAATTTCCTTGACAGGGTTTCGCAGCTGCTCTAGCCGTTCTCAAACCGGAACGTCTCAAAGAAGACAACACGAAGAGAGTGAACCAGCGAATGAGATTCACGATGATGAAAATGATTTGAAAACAATCGTGTATTAAATATAAAGGTTTTTGCAATACAACGAAGGTTTTATGGAAAATCAATTATCAATCATAAATATCCTTTTGATTTTGAAAAACATAAATACAGTCGACGTGCTAAAGAAAAGAATTAGAGCACACCGACGGTTTTTCAAAGGAATCGTCATCTATTTTCCTGGACAAGTAACAATTCAATTTTGAATCGCTCCATTGATGAAGTCCAGATGATGCGTAGGACACTCAAAATATATTCTCACATTCCACAGGGTGAATGGTCTTAGGATGATGTGTCCTAATGAGATTTATAGATGATCTCGCGGCTCTAGACTCAATAGTGCACATTTGGTTTCCATACGGAACTAGGGAGAGGGTCTCCTTCTTCAATATCAACAAACTCTAAGAGAAAGTCGATAGATAATGTCGGTTCCCCGTGAGAATGAAACAAGCCCTTTTAAGAGGAACTTGAGTAGCTTGGGAAGTTTAGTGCAGTGCGTCACTGTGTCCATGACGTCTTGTTCAATACAGTGTTACTTAGTAACCACCAGTAGCATATGTATTGAACCCGGTTTTGCCCTAAGGGTGATTATTGGAGGGCTATTTCTTTCACCCTTTTCTCGTTTCATTTCTTTTTCATTCTTCAACCCCTTCAGTGCTTACCGAGACTTCATAACTAGAACCTTGTTGGGTTATTCCAGTACTAGCTCTGTCTCAGTCCGCACTCTTCCCATATCTCACTTTCTCCTTTTTTCATCATACCTAAGGACTTCTACACTATCTAGTGGATTTTCCCTGGTAGATCCCTCGGTTCTGGCGGATCATGGGAACAAATACCTAACCTTATCATCCTTATATCACCAACATAAAGTAAATTTGGTCGGTCTATTTGGTATTGTTCATCTGCCATTGGAACCAATTAAAACCATTTGAAAATCAATCCAGATACTTGTGATATATTTATCAAGCATTTGTACTGAATTGTTTTAGATATTTTTAGAAAAAGAGCTCCCCTCAACATGTGCATCATGTATTTGAAATCGTTTTGGCACACGGAGGCAAGAGGAATGATTAACTTCTTTGATTACCATTTTCTAGAAGATATCAACATCATTCCTGATCAATCAAGTAGATAAAGCATATTGGGGAAGGATGAGGTTTTCATAAATTTGCTCCCCTCAATATGTGCCTCGAGGTTTGAAAGAGTTTTGCACATATTAGAAGGAACATGCACTTAGAGACAAATCAATCACGTTTCAATTCTTTGTGGTTTAAAAAGATGCTCCCCCTCAACATGTGCATGGAAAATTTGAAATTGTTTGGCACATGTGGGGAGGAAAGCTTGCTAACCACTTATGAAACCATTTATCGAATTATCAGTTTAAATCCAATTTAAATCACAAATTCTCCCCCGATCACAATTTTCAAATCATTTGAGAATTGTGATTGATTTGCTCTGAACGGTCTATCTTTTATTAGTCAACCACTTGTGAATGGTCAACCATAAAAGTCAAACAGCTCAGAACAAAATGCAATTAAGTCCAGAGGAGTATAGTGTTTCCCTGGGTCGTTAAGTCCCAACGAGGTGTGTAAACTGTATACAACGAATTGTGATCGGGTGAATATTGAACAGGAAAAGGTATGATTGACACTAAGGAAATTAATCTAATCAAGACTTTGAAGTCATTTTAATTCTATATTTAAACGATTAATGTTTAAAACTAAAACGTACGTTTAAATAAAATTCGTGAACGTACGAATAAAAACGTGAAAATAAAGAAGTAAAATACCTACGGATATGGAAAATACATTTTACAATCCTAATGATGCAAGAAAATAAAATTATTGGAAAAATAAATTATTTTATGACTATTTATTTAAATATTATTAATTAAAAACTATTTTTAACTATTTAATAATACCCTAAAATATAAGAAAATATGAAATAAAGCTAGAAAAGTGAAATTATGACTTAGAAAAATCTAAAATATTATAAAAGTTATTTTAAAACTGAAAATATATTTTTTAGACTTTTTAAATAATTATTATTAATTAAAAACTAATTTAAACTAATTAAAATTAAGAAAATAACAAATGAACAGTAAAAAATATGAGACTTTACAGGAAAATCTAAAATATTATTCTAAGCCTGGGAAAAATATAAAAAGTTAAATAAGCCCACTAATAAGATGAATTGGGCAAATAGCAGTTAAATAAGCACTTGAAATAAGCTAAAAGCTAACTATAAGCTCCCATAAGTACTAAAGCCTAAATCTAACCTAAATGAGCTATGCAAATGATGGGACCTAAAAAGCACAAGCTACAGAAAAAAAGCTCGAGACCAGATTTTATAATATATATGCCAAACGGCCTCTAAGGCCCTACTTTAAGCACTATATTAAGCTATCTAAAAAAATCACAAAAATAAACTAAAAATACCTAGCTGTAGATCACCAACCGAAGATCTTGTATCCCAAATTTCAGCTCAAATGGACTTATAATGAATAACGGTCCAAGCTTAAACTGAGATGCTCAAAGGATCAACTGCACTACCCTATTACTCCCCTGAGCTGCTAAACCAGCGATTCCATCACTTCTCTTGACTAATCCTCCTTGCAAAACTGAATGTACCCAACTTCAAACACACTTTCGAACTTGAATTGCAGATTAAGGACATGAACTAAAATTAACAGCATAAAAAGAAATAATTAAAAGAAAACTGGAAATGTCATTAACTGGAAATTAAAGAGTACAATTTAAAGCGAAACTTAAAATTAAAAGTGGGACTAGAACATTCAATTTCTAGACTGAAAAATAAAAAAACTAAGACTGCTTATATCAATGGCATACATGACTATTTATACTAAAAACTAGGTCTTCACTCTCTTGTGTGTCTTCTTTGTTGTGATGTATTGTTGTTGCTTCCAATGCCTGACAGTCATGGGCAAAAAGGGAGATGGGGTAAAGCTGGGACAGGATGAGGGAAACAAGGAGTGGGAGCAGGGAATGGGAAGGTGGAGTGTTGGGTGAGAATTTGCAGGGGAGAAGGGGAATATGATGGGCAAAAGGGTGTGTCAGTTTTCTGGGTTAAAGGGGTGGATTGGGTATGTTTTGGGTTTATAAAAGATAGGTCCGTTGTATTAATCACAAGGACCATAATTGGCATTCCCAATTCTTCAAGGGTTGATCTTGCCAACTTCCAAAATTTATCACATGGACCAATCTTGCCAATCTTCAATAGTACAAGGACAAAAAATTATTTCATTTTTTTTTTTTTTTCATTTCAAGACTATTTTGTAAAATACCAAAATCCAAGACCTAAACTGCAATTTTCCAAAAGTATTACAAGGACCAATTTGACCAAGTTAGAATTACCAAAGGACTAAAAATATTAATTTTCCAATTTAAAATGTCCATGGGTAAATTCGTCAAATCTTGAAATTTCAGGGACTAAAGTTGCCATTTTGCAAAACTGAGCTTTATAAGGCTAATTTTGACAACTTAAAAATTTCATGAGGGATTTATGAAAAATTAAATGTTTTGAATACCCAGGGACTAGATTTTGACAATTATTGCATAAAATACAGTCTAAATATTTTTTTCTGTCTTTTTGAGACTTTTCAAACTGTTTTTGACTGTTTTTGCAGTGTAGAAGGAACAAAAATGATGAGTATTTAGACACTCATCAGTGATCTCTGTAGATTTAAATTGATTTTGAAAGCTTTTGAGGGGAGATGTGACATGATTATGAGAAACATTTAACCGATAAGTATCAAGTTTGAGACTTTAGACTCCAAAGATTAAACATGCTTGATTATCTTTTGAAAACATAATAATAACAAAGGTCTTGTACCAATTGTATACAATATTGTAAAACATTATTCTTTTTTATTATTCAAGAGTAGACCTTTCTCGATTACGTGCCAATTGTTTGAAAAATACACTTTTTGATTGAAATCATTCTCCCCCTCAATCAATGACATATGTTGTTAATTGAAGGATAGAGATTTTGACAAATGCAAAGCCCGGATGATTTACAAAAGCAGAGTCCGTAGTATTTTCAAAGCAATTTTGTTTTCATTAGACGACAAATATTTTTCAGAAGAATCATTTGAAGGAAAAATATTTGAAAGGAAACATTTGTCTTTTTAACGACAAACATTTGTTTTTAGAATCAGAGCATGAGGTTTGAAGATTTAAGGTAAAGCATGGCTCTGTTCTTTCTTTGAAAAACGGGGTTCCTGCCGTAATGACAATAAACCATTTTCACTTTCTCCCAAAATAATATATATATATATAACACACAACACCACACACACACACATATATTATTATTATATATATATATATATATATATATATATATATATATATATATATATATATATATTTGTGAACATTGAACAACATCTAAAGACCCATGTCATTCTTTGAATGACAGCACAAAGACCGTAGATATTATCGAATCGAGAAAAACATAACAAAATGACAATATTTTTTGAAAATTTTCAAGTTTTCAAATTTTATGTATTTTTGAAAGTTTTATATTTTCTATTTACTTTTGTAGGTTTTGTAATTTTGTATTTTGCTTTTCGAATAAATATTTACAAGAGATGGATGAAGAAAGACCTTTACTCCTCGTCTTCCTCTTGAAGACGTTTGAGTGTTTACGGTTGTAGACTCTTTAGACCAAGTCGTGGAAGGATAAACTCAAAAACGTTCTCTAGGAAGAGCTTTGGTGAAGATGTCTGCTAATTGGTATTCAGTCCTCATAAAATAGAGTTCCACCACACCGTTCTCCACTTGCTCCCTGATAAAACGATGTTGAATGTCAATGTGCTTTGCTCTTGAGTGTTGAAAGTTGTTGCATGAGAGAGCAATAGCATTTTATTATCACAGGCAGAGGATTTTGTTGAATTCAAAGCCATAGTCAGATAATTGGGATCTCATCCATAGAATTTGAGCACAACAAGATGATATGGCTATGTATTCAGCCTCTGTAGAGTAAATAGAAGTACTCATTTTTTCATGAAGACCAGCTCACAAGCTTATCACCAAAAACGAGCACCTCCGGCGTATTTCGTGTATCTTGACACTGCATGATCAGCATCTGCATAGGCGGTTAGTGACATACCGGTGTCCTTCGGGTACCAAAGTCCCATATTGATGGTTCCTTGGAGATACCGAAAGACCCGTTTAACCGCTTCAAGGTGCTTTTTGGTAGGCTTAGCCTGATATCTAGCACACATGCAAACATTGAATAGAATGTCTGGTCTATTGGCTGTGAGGTACATCAGGGATCCAATCATACTACGATATTTCGTTCGGTCTACCATGATTCCTGAGTGGTCCTCATTCGGGTTTAGTACGCTCTATCATGGAGTGTCCACAGGGCACAAGAATCAAATCCAAATTTCTTTAAAATCTCATTTGCATATTTAGATTGATTTATAAAAATGCCTCCTCGACTTTGTGAAATTTGTAATCCCAAGAAAAATGACATTTGTCCCATCATTGACATTTGAAATTTGGCACCCATTTCATTTGAAAAACGGTCACATTCATTGGGGTCAGTCGAGGCAAAAATAATATCATCAACATAGATTTGAACGTGAATTAAATGTTTGCCTGACTTTCAGGTGAACAATGTCGGATCAACTGCTCTTTCTGAATCCTGTAGATAGAAGAAACTTTGATAGCGTATCATACCATGCCCTAGGAGCTTGCTTCAAACCGTAAAGAGCCTTCTTCAAACGATAGGCGTGAGTAGGATGCTCTGGATTCACAAAGCCTTCAGGTTGGCTAACGATATCGACTTCTTTAAGGTCTCGTTAAGAAAAGCTGTCTTTACATCCATCGATAGACTACCATGTTCTTACTTCCGCATTAGCCAAGAAGATTTGATTGCCTCGATTACGAGCAACTGGAGCAAATGATTCTTCAAAGTCAATACCCTCCTCTTGACGGTATCCTTTGCAACCAATCGAGCCTTGTTCTTTAATACATCACCATACTCATCTAGTTTTACTTTGAAGATCCACTTTAGAGCAATGATCATAGCACAGTCAGGAGCAGGTACTAATTCCCATACATCTAGTCGATCAAACTCATGAATTTCTTCTTGCATGGCATTGAACCAGCTGTCTTCATTCATGGCAATTTTAACGTCTTTTGGTTCGATCTTGGATAGTACGAAATTGAAGAAGCACCATAAGGCATCAGTTTCAAGAAGCACCATAAGGCATCAGTTTCAGTTTCAATGATGTTGTCCAATGGATGATCATGTGTCCATTTTCTAAGGTGTTTGTGTGGTTGTTGTTGAGGAATTGAAGTAGCAGAGTCAATTTCTCCTGATGAAGAAGGTTCTGATGATGATTCAGGAGCAAATATGTTTTCAAATGGGGCATCTTCAGGAGTAGCAAAGGGATTATCTCCATCATAGGTGCCAGACACACAACCATGATGTACACTCGATGATTGATGACGTTAGGTCACTAGTTTTACTACACAAGCTTAATAGAAAGAGATAAAGGCGATTGAACAATAAACCAAACACACACACACACGTTTAGACTATGACGGTTATGCGTAGGATATGTGTGAAAAGAAATAAATTGAACAACCAACCCTCAAGTGAGGGTTATACATGAGTATTTATAGGTGGGAAGCTAGGGCAACACTCCTAGTTCCCATCCTTTACTTATTGGACATGAGCCTAAGCTCATGGGCCTTCTACATAAGCTTAAGGCTAATAACAAATATAAAGGCCATAATTAAGCTAACTATTACATATAAATTACTAACACTTGATTATGGTTTAGGAGTGATTCCAACAATCTCCCCCTAAGTGTTAGTGATGAAAACGGTGAAGGCGTTGATGTAATAGAAGCTTTGACGTCTTCTGACATTCTTCTTTCTTGTGAGAAGAATTGCCTTGATTCGAACAATCTCCCCAGTGTAGAGAGATAGTTTTCTATGAACAGTTATGCTTTGACGTCATCTTTAACTTTGTTCTTTGATCATTGTTCTTTGTGATGAAAGTGATAGTATGTTGTAGTTGTCTGTATCAAGTCTGCCTCAGGTCTGCTCGCATGCTCCAGTGTCTCCACGTCATTCTTCAACATGCTCACACCCTCTTTGACGTTGGATTTCGGTACTGATGAAGTTCTTTAAGTCTTTAACTTTGTAGATTCTTTGGTTTGATGAAGAATCATTCTGACTGTTGTGTTGCTTCGAGATAGAACTTCCATTAGTGATGATATTGGCGTGAGCATGGGAAGAATCTGCAACGATCATTCCACTACCGAGCTTCCATAAGAAGAAAACATTACAAAAAGCGGTTAGTAATAAGCGGATTTCGGCACTTACAAGTTTGAACTTCGAGAGTGTTAATAGCATAGTGTGAAAACACAACACTAATTCTCACAAAGGCGTTCTGAATCGGAGTCCCACAAGTGAGATAACACGATGTACGAAGTACACCTACGATTCAGGATGAGTGCTCGCCGAGGTACACCAAAGCATCACCTCACGACTGTAGACCGTTTGAGACCACTAAGTGCAATCCACGGGGAGTTGCCGAAGTGACCTGCTGTCAGGGTTGTTTGATGTTGACCC
This sequence comes from Chrysanthemum makinoi, assembly GCA_910596185.1. Taxonomy (NCBI): domain Eukaryota; kingdom Viridiplantae; phylum Streptophyta; class Magnoliopsida; order Asterales; family Asteraceae; genus Chrysanthemum; species Chrysanthemum makinoi. Next base: position 49,857,902 of record OU343216.1, on the reverse strand, counting down.
TGGCAGGAGTTTCCATTCAATCACTAAGGATCACAAATGTGAACCTCTCATAAATGTTCTCGACAGATTGCTAAGATCTGTGAAGGACTCGATAATGTACCACTGAAATTCTTATTGTTGAACGTCAAGTGATGAAATGTCAAGTGTACCTAAGAGATCTTTTGATGAATCTCGTGGCTCTAGACTCAATAGTGCATTTTGGTTTTCCTGAGCGGAGACTAGGGAGAGGGTCTCCTTCTTCAATACCAGCAGTCTCTAAGAGTTAGCTGATAGTTTACGTAGGGTTCCCTGTGAGAATGAAACAAGCTTTTGTTGAGAGAAACTTGAGTGGCTAAGAAGGTTTAGTGCATGCGTCAGTGGGTCCATGACGACTTTTAATCTTCAATACCGGTGTCATCTAGTGATAACCAGTAGCATATGAATTGAACCCGGTGTCTGCCCTAAGTTGAATAATATGGAGGGCTATTTCTTTTTACCCTTTTCTTTGCATTTCTTTTTAATTCTTCAACTCCTTCTTTCACCGATTCTCAATTCTCTTTTTTTTATAATCATACCTAAGGACTTCTAAATTCTAACTATTGGTTGTGTCCTTGGGTAGATCCCTCCGGCTCTGGCGAATCATAGGACGGTTATTCCTAACCTTAGTCACCTTATAACTCCATGACTAACCTATGTTGCCATAAAACCATTTTGAAGAAAAATCTCTCAAAGGGTTTGTAAATGAAAAAACATGTTTGAACCACTGTGAGAGTTTTATCTTTTAGCAGAAATACTGCCCCTCCACATGTGCTTTAGAGTTTTGACGGAAATCTGCACAGTGAGGGAAGAGCGCGCACTTTTGAATTGATCGACTCTAGATAGACATTCTCCCGCGAGACACGGTTACGTAGCATAGTTAAAGAGTTGCATTGTCAGTTTTTAGGTGACAACTAGCTCTAATAACTATCTTGAAGGTGTGGACAACCCCGAGAGGTTGTCAAACCCGTCAAGGTTCATGTCTACCAAGAGTTTCTCGAATGGTACATTCTACTCGGACAAGTCCTTGCGAGGACACGTTTACATCGCTAGCGAACTAGCTTGAAATTATTACCCGTCCCGGACAAGTCTTTTCGAGTTGCTAAACAGGTTAAGATCGTCAATTCGTGGGTTGAAGTCTTTTTGCACAATTCATGAGCAAAACACAACATATTTCTTATCACGTATTTTTCTCCCCCTCAAAAATGGCATATAAAAATGTTATTTTGAAAAAGTTAAGAATAAATATGACCATTTCGAGTGTTGCGGAAGAATGACCACTGTGAACGAATATTTTGTGAATAAAGTTATAGTCAAATACTCCCCTCAACGAGTGATATAAACGGTTGAGGTTTTGAAAATCATAAGGGAAAGTACTTGTTCTTTTGAGCAAAACCTTGAAAAATGAAAGGTTTGATAGGTTTTACTCAAAAGTAAGAAGATTTCGCTCCTTTTATAAGGATTGTGGCACTGAAGCGTACCACAGGGTCCTTTATTTATAAGAACGGGTTGTACACTGTAATGTGTGCACAAGCCACTGACATATTAAATCATGCATCCAAAGTTATAATGAAAGAAGCAGTTTAAGGGGTACCCTGTAGTCCAGAGATGTCGCCAAGAGTGTGAATCGGGCGTTGAAAGCGGTAGTGATGAATCACGAATGAGTCGACCACCAACATAGCTTTCCAATCTTCTGAACTGATCCCTTCTATACAGCCGTTCATCAATCATTGTGATGATCCGCTTCACATCTTCGATCACGAGAATTCCATCGCTTAGGAGACCCAATCTTCGATGTATATCCTTTCAACCGGTAAGCCAATCCATCCCTAACCATCTTCAAAGTGTGATCTCCAAACTTGTGAAGATCTCTGCACGTCATCAAACAATTTCTTTGAAGTTCACTGCGGTAAACCGCCAGAATGGTTTGCGATGAGTGTAAGTTGTGAGAGCGGTTGATGTGGGAAGATCAAGATGCGGGGAGTGAAGTTGAACGGGTATGATAAGATTCAACGCAGCTGGAGATCTTCTACACGTTCTTTGATAACTATGCGTCTGATGAAGATGAGCACTGGCTTGATGAATTCACGGTTGTACTTCGTGGAGAATTGTCTCATACGACCCTGTACTTTGGCAAGGTACATGTCTTCGATGTCGTTGATAGAAAAATTCTCAAAGTCATCTTCAGAGAATGCATAATCCCTTTAGTCTTGTATTCGCTTGACCACAATATTCTTGAGATAAGTGTAGTCCCATTTGGACGAAAGATCAACGTGTTTGATGGCAACGATGTTTTAGTCTTGAACACTTCACGTTGAGACTTGAACACTGCAGCTTGTAGTAGAATCTTCGGGTTTCCGGCCAATGATGAATCCGTACATTGAATCTCGGTGTATGCTTCCACTTTGTTGGAGAACAAGTGATTAGCTCTTTTCGATAGCTATGCAGTTTGGAGAGTATTCGGCTTGCTGGGAATGGAAGTGTCAAGGATGTAGCGTATTTCCTTGAACCATGCACTGTGAATAAGAAACTCCAAGTCTTTGTTGAAGAAATATCTGAATGGAATCCTAGGCTGATCAGGTTGGCCAATTGTAGGAAGAGGTTTAGCCACGGTATGTGTAATATGGAGGATTGTCCCGTTGAATGAAGTCGATGTTTGCTTCTGGGTTGAGCCAATCCATGTTGTTAGACATAGCTCGTGCAATATTATCAAGGTGATATTCGACCTCGATAGCACTTTCTGAGCTATCTTTCCACAGTTGAAAAGCTTCATTCTTGATTCGCCGCAACTTAGATTTCGTCATCTTCTTTACTGGAATTTGAACTTCTTGCAGTAACTTTGCATGCTCCAATGTATTACCGTCTACCGGATCTTGACCTTGGCCAGGGTAGAGTGGAATTAACAAGAGTAGAGAACCATTCAAATTCCTCTGTATTATCTTCATCTAGCCATGATACGACGTCAACTTTGGGCGCCTTCTTCTTTTTTTTAGACCTAGATGAGGATTCGGTTTTGAACTTTATCGGAGAGGCGGGTTGTTGTTGGGGCTCATGGTATTCTTCATCGTCACCACCCGTATACTTAAAATGATCACCGGTTTTCGAGTCAGGGTGGTGTCTCGGATCCTGAGGTTTATCTGAGAAGAGCGATGGAGGAGATATTTGTTGAGCTAGAGTCCTTTGGGGTGGAGGCTGCATTGCGTCTTGAATGGAAGATGATTCACCAGACTTCTTTGTGCGTTTGTGCTCTTTATCCTTATCCTGATCTTTGTCTTCATCATCTCTTGAACGCTTAGGCCTTACATCCTTTTCTCTGAATGATGATTTGAGTTGGTATTCCAGCAATGCTTCAAATAGTTTAGCTTCATGGGAGGATGTAAAACGTGCAGAGCGTTTCGGCATTTGCGCTACCAGCCGGTTCACCAATTCATCATCTGAGAATATTGTAGTTTCAACTGGATTGATGCTCAAATTCATCGGAGTTGATTTCATGGCTTGCTTGGCTAAATGTAAGAGATGCGGATAAAGTTGTCTGGTATACATCTCCTTTGTCAGTTTCGGAACGACCTCCATTAGGAACTTGTGAGAATATCCTTTTATCATCTCGTCCATGCTTCCTTGAAGATCATCCTTCATAAGCTTCTGTACATACTCCCTTTCAACTTGCATCTTGTCATTCTCATCATGAAGGTATGTTAACTGGTCAGCAATAAAATTTAGCTTTTTGTAAAGTATGTCTTTCTTTACTTTGTTTGACCGCATTCATAATTCTTTTTTGAGTATGAGAAATCCAAGATCGAGGTGGCTTCTTACTTGATTTGGATGTTGATTTGGTTGATTTCTTTGATGGTGGTGGTGAAGAATGAGAAGACGACATGAGGAGACTCTGGATCCTTTGGAGGTGCAGAGGTTTTCTCCTCTGAGCGACGAGGACTGTCTAGCGAAACTTATCATAATCGGTGTCATCTCCAGACTTATTTCTCTTGATCTTCTTAGCAGTCTCTTCTTCTGCAGTCTTTTCTTTGTCACCCTCATCTTTCTCAGACTTTTCTTTAACATGTTCCTCAAATTCATGCTCAATAGTTTCTTCCACGGGCTTTTGTTGTTGCTCCAAAGTGGTGGCACCAGATCCCTTATCGGGTTGATTAACCGCATCAGGACCTGGTGAAGGTGAGCTGCACCACTGACCCTCCGGGGCCACCCATTTGATCTTTTCTAAATTCTTTTGCCACGTGTTGGAGTTAAAGGAATTTGAACTTCTTCCTCTATGAAGTATCCGATTGCTCTTCTTCTTCATCTGATCTTTCTTCATAAGGCACAAGTCTACAGGAGTCTTCCTTTTCTTTGTACCGGGTGGACTTGGAGGTTTAGGCTGGCGAAGGAGGTTCTTCGGTTCAGATCAGAGTAGAAGATCTCTTAGATCTGATTGTGTATCTTCGAGCTTTAGATCCACACCTCAGCTCTCTTGCGGTTCGGCTCGGACTCAGGAATGGGAATAGGAGTAGCTTCCTTAGAGGGAATAGTCCTTTTTCGTGGAGGATTCCTCTTGGGGATTATCCTCGACTTTTCTTATACTTGGACAGCACTTCACATGCTGCCCTTCTTGGTTCTCCGTATAGGTGGTCCAGAGACTTCTCATCGAGATGACCAACTTTGCCTTCTCTTACTGCTACACGATACCTTTTGTATGTTTCAAGCTTTTTGATTTCAGTAGTCGAAGGTGATCGAGTAACAACGCACCTGTTTCTTTGTTGACTATTCCTTGATTCCTACGGATAGGATGGGTTCGGTCAACATGTCGTGATTGTTCGGGTCATTGAGCCTCTTGGGAATGTCAGGATGAAGTCCAAGTGCTCTCTGGATCAACAGCTTTGTGTATCTGATATAGGGAATCTTTGAGCCAAGCTTTTAGAGAAATGACATCATGTCATCCCATATCGAGCTTCAATTTCGATGTCCTTCTTGTTGATTAATGACCAAAATATTTGAAGGCTCCATGAGCTTGGGATGCTCATAGTCCACTACTGCCGCCAGAGAGACTTGGAAATGATGATGATGTAGAGGGTTCTCCACGGTTGAGGAATGTTCTTAAGCTCTACATGAGAATGCTTAGTGATAATTCCCGAAGCTTCATCATAGCCAATATCCATCAGGAATTGCAGAACTGTCTCTTCAGTAGGTGTGGCATAGAAGTTGGTTGGCTCGATATCGGTGAATAAGAAGAACGGCCCGTAAATTGAATGTGATGGTGATTTGTTTGTGATTTAACGTCACTGTCACCGCACTTTAACCTTTGATCCTTTGCATTGAATTCCAGAATTGTTGTATGTAGATCTCCGATGCTGTAGCAAGTTGTAGTGAGAGCATGTTCTGGTACGGATGATTCCTAAGAATATCCACAGCAATCAAGCAAGAAGATTCTGAGCATGTGAGGGTTTCAAAGTCAACTCTGAGATTGTTCTTTACAATCTTTCTTGGATAGCCATTAGGGATATCAGCAATTGTGAGAACTTCTGGTGCATCCACATTCATTTGTGAAGCCATGTCGTGATCTGAAATAACATTAGCCAAAAGAACCAACATATTGAAGGACATAATGTTAGTCACGAAGGTTTTAATGTCTAATTATTGATTGAATGTTATAATGTCAATGGTTGTTACGAGTCCAAAGTCACTTGTATGTCTAATAGTCCAATGGCGTCGTGAAGAGTAAATTCGTGAGTTAGTTAACTTTAAGTTTTAAAGTTTATGTTATCACTTATAGTTCACAACATATCAAACATTTAAGTTTATTAGTGACATTATTGGATTCGTGACGTTATGATTTAGTTATTTACAAGTTTGTACACGTAACAATTCAAAATGAAGGTTTGATCAAGGCTTATGCGTAGGAATGGTAGCTTATGCGTATACAAGATAAGTATACGCGTGAGCGTAAGCTTACGCGTAGGATCCTGACTTACGCGTAAGAAATATTACACGTAGGAACAGGAGAACCTTATGCGTAAAACTTATGCGTAGGCGTATATAAACCTTACGCGTAAGGATTACTCATAAGAGTAAACCTTATGCGTATAGTTACTGTTACGCATATCCTTCACAGGATACGCGTAGTCCCATTGTAGAACCTTACGCGTAATAGTTACGCGTAAGATTACTCTTACGCATAACTTTCTACGCGTAAGGTGATCCTTATGCGTAGAGTAACAACAACCTTGATTCTGAATGTTATGAGTAGCAAACCTGAAAAATCGTCATCATAGCATCAATTTTAACTTATACATTCAATCTTAAAACAAATCAAGGTATGAAAGCATGTTAAGCAGTTACGCGTAGAAAGTCATACGCATAAGTCAAAACCCTAAGGTTCATAAATTACGCATATGATTTCTAACCATAGGAATAGCACCAAAGTTTTTCTGGTAGTTCTAAGTAGTTTTGTGAGTGATATAACCAAGTATTAACATCCAATTCGCAGTGAATCAATAATACCCAATTCTCAATAACATTAAACCCTAATCTTTAATTCTTAAACAATTAGTGTTTCTGGGTTGATCTAAAGCCTAGATATCATCAATTCACCATCATAACACCATTACACAACTATCTTTTTGACCAAAAAACAATCACATTTGAGAATACCCAAACCCACGCATAAACCCTTTCAACTTTCATCTTGTCATTCTCATCATGAAGATACGTTATCTGGTCAGCGAGGAAATTCAAACTTTATGTGAGAGAATATCTTTCTTTCCGACCGTTGGCAGCTTTAACGAGCGATTCTTAGATTGAGAGATCCAAGATGGAGTTGGTTTTCTTTAATGATACGGGATGATGATTTGGTGATTTCTTTGATGGTGGTGGTGAAGAGTGAGAAGAAGAATCTGATGATGATGAGATGTGAGGAGACTCGGGTCCTTTTTGGTTCAGAAGTTCTTCCTTTGATTCGTGCAGGAATATCTACAAGATTGACATATCCTACTCAACATCTTCTTCATTGCTAAAACTTAGCTTGTTCATCAGCTTTGGCTTTGGATGCAGCTTCTTATCAGCTTTTACCTTCTTAACAAACTCCCTCTCAGATTACTTCTTCAAAATCATACTCAAAGAGTATCTTCGACCGTGTTGTGTTGTACAAAATTGGTGCACCAGATCCTTATCGGGTTGAAGAAACAACATTTTTAGGACATGGTGAAGGTTGAGCTGCACCACTTGACCCTCCGGGGCCACCCATTTGTTCTTTGCAAATCTTTTGCCACGTGTTGGAGCTAAAGAATTTAAACTTCTTTGTATGATTTAGTATCCAGTTGCTCTTCTTCTTTCAATGAGCTTTCTTATAAGGCACAAGTATAGGAGTCTTCCTTTTCCTTTGTCAGTGGTGGACTTGGAGGTTTAGTACTGAAGGAGATGTTCGTTAAGAATGTCAGAGTAGAAAGTCTCTTATCGATTGAGTGGCTCTCGAGTCCTCGTCCATTAGGTTCCTCTGCGGTTCAGGCTTAGATACGGGAATAGAACAGCTTCCTGCGGGAGGAGCTGTCCTTTCGTGGAGGATCCTCTGGGAAACAATCCTCTGACTCGCCAGTGCTGCAGCACTTCCCGCATTCCTCTTAGTCTCCTAGTAGGTGTTCCAGAAGGCTTTTCATCAAGTGACCAACTTTGCCTTCATCGTACATGCTACTTGATACCTTTTGTATGTTTCGAAGAAGCTTTGATTTCATTTGTCAGAAGGTGATCAGGCAGAACGGCACACGTTTCTTGTTCACAGACGATTCCTTGATTCTACGGGATATAGGCTCAGTCAACATATCGTGATTGTCTGGGTCATTGAGCCTCTGTGGAATGTCGGGATGAAGTCCAAAGTGCTCTTGGATCAACAATTTCGTGTATTGGGACATAGGAATGCTCTTGAGCCAAGTGTCTTGTGAAATGACATCATGTCTTCCCATAGCAGTGCTTCAATTTCGATGTCCTTTTGTTGATTAATGACCAGAAGATTTGTAGTTCCATGAGCTTGGGATGCTCATAACCACTATCACGACCAGAGCCGATTTGGTAATGATGATGTAGAGGGTTCTCCACGGTTGAGGAATGTTCTTAAGCTCCACATAAGAAGCTTAGTGATAAGTTCACGAGCTTCATCATAGCCAATATCCATCAGAATTGCAGATACTGTCTCTCAGTAGGTGTGGCATAGAGTCTGTTCGGCTCGATTTCAGGAATTAGAAGAACAAGCCCGTGGATGCCTTGTGTGATGTGATTGTTTGTGATTGAGGCGTCACAGGCACCGCACTTTGACCTTCCATGATCCTTGCATTGAATTCTAGAATTGTTGTAGTAGATTCGGACTGTAAGCAGTGTGAGAGCATGTTCTGGTACGGATGATTCCTAAGAATATCCACAGCAATCAATCAAGAAGATTCTGAGCATGTGAGGGTTTCAAAGTCAACTTTCGAGATTGTTCTTTACAATCTTGAGTCTTTTTGGATAGCCATTAGGGAAGATATCGCAATTGTGAAACTCAGTTGCATCCATATCATTTGGCGAGCCAGGTTGTCGCGATCCTGAAATAGGGAATTTTTAGCCAAAGGAGAACCAATTGATATCGAAAGACATAATGTTAGTCAACGAAGGTTTTATTGTCTAATTTTTGAATGTACAGGTGTTAATGATTTTTACGAGTCCTAAAGTCACTGTTTGTCCAATAGCCAATGACGCGTGAAACTTTTAGTGATGTAGTTAACTTTAAGTTTTAAAGTTTATGTTATCACTTATAGTTCACAACATATCAAACGTTTAAGTTTAATAGTGACATTATTGGATTCGTGACGTTATGATTCATTTATTTACAAGTTTTCACACGAACAATTCAAAAACGAAGGTTTATCAAGGCTTATGCGTAGGAATAGTAGCTTATGCGGTCAAATGGGTTATATGCGTAGGCACAAGCTTACGCGTTAGGAATCTATCATAGCGTAAGAAATGTTACCGCTAGACAGCAGTAACCCTTATGAGTAGGACGCGTGCGTATAAAAAAACTTACGCGTAAGGCTTTATCGTAAGAGTAGAAATTATGCGTAGAGTCACTGTTTACGCTAGGGTTACCTTAACAGGATGCTCGCGTAGTCCATTGTAGAAACTTACGCGTAACTTGATGTTGCGTAAAATTTCTCTTACGCATAACTTCTACGCGTAAGGTGATCCTTATGCGTGGAAGTAACAACACCTTTGATTCTGAATGTTATGAGTAGCAAACCGAGTTAAAAATCATCATCATAGCATCAATTTAACTATACATTCAATCTTAAAAACACGGATCAGCATGAAAGCATGTTAAGCACGTTACCGTAGAAAGTCATACGCGTAAGTCAAAACCCTAACGGTTCATAATTGCGATATGATTTCTAACATAGGAATAGCACCAAAGTTTTTCTGGTAGTTCTAAGTAGTTATGTGAGTGATATAACCAAGTATTAAACATCAATTAGCGTGAATCAATAATACCATCTCACAACATTAAACCCAATCTTTAATTCTTAAACAATTAGTGTTTCTGGTTTGATCTAAAGCCTAGATATCATCAATTCACCATCATAACACCATTACACAACTATCTTTTTGACCAAAAAACAATCACATTTGAGAATACCCAAACCCACGCATAAACCCTAGTTTTCTAGATTCAATCAATTCACTTTTCTTTTAAAGTCATCATGTTATGAGGATAAATGAAAGTGTTATGAGTGATGTCTTTAAAACATTTTGACACAGTATTTTTGTTAGGAATTAGAAAATTACATAGTGAAGAGTCGGTCACCCCAAATGTTATCTAGCTTAGTTAGCTCAGACTTGTCGTTAGTCACGTTATTTAGTTAATTAGTTTGTAGCGTGAGTATAGCTTGAGTGCAACACCGTGGAGGAAGGACGGGTCTTTACCCACTGTATACCGATCCACGGCCGATAGGAGGTCGTTTTGTTTGTAACTATAAATACCCCTTCCATCCATGGAAGGGGTGGTGCTTTTCAATCTAACCTTCCATACTTTTGTATACCAAGTCTCTAGCAAGAAAGCACCCAACTCTCTACTTCTCTCTCTAAAATGGTAAACATGTATTTTGATCATCCAAGACCACCCGAATCATCAACACAATAAATATATCGATCCTACAATTGGTATCAGAGCCAGGTTATTGTGTTGTGTTGATTTGTGTGGGTTTCGTACCATGGTTATTGTGTTTCATTGATGTATGTTGGTTCGTTATTATGTTATTGCTGTTGTCACACAGTTTTATTGTCCTGAATTTTATACGAGGTCATTATATTGTGGTCTAACTGTTTTGGTTTTTGGTTTTTTTGGTTCAAAATGTCATGGAGTATTTTGTACACATCTTTTTCTGTCCTTAAATCTTATGTCCAAAATGTTCAGACTTTGTTACCAATATTGAAGGTCACTTGTGCAATCTAGAAAACTCATTGTCTGGTCAAACTTGGCAAATATGAAAGTTATAAATTCTGGGGCATATGTATCTAGTCAGATTGGTGGTCAAATGGGTCAAAGAGCAATTTTTATGACTATTTCTGGGGTAACTTTGAGTTGTAACGAAAATAGTGCTACGATTGAACTGTATATTGACGGACTCATAGTTTCGAATAGCGACTTTTCAACCTAGCGACTTGTCTATTGAAACAAGTTAGCGGGACTTGAGCTTTTAATCTAAAAAAGTAGCGACTTGTGATAAAATTTTAAGATGTAGCGACTTATACTTATAAGTTAGCGACTTGTGTGTTTTAAAACGGGTAGCGACTTGCTTTTGAAAAAACGGGTAGCGATTTGCTTTGTAAAAGAATAGTTAGCGACTTGTCATACTAGTGTTGACCGTGGCAACTTGGACAGAAATGAGATGAAGAAGAATGTCTATAGACCACGACCACAAACTCAATTACCATCTAATCTCAATGCGACTTCAGGTATCCTCAACCCTCATCAGTCCATCTATAACGAGATGCCAAGAACGAAAAACAAATTCGTCTTCCAAACTACATACTAACCTAACTCCATCATCTCTCATTCAATTCAAAGACTCAAAATGATAAAGTACTTACAATCTCAGATCTCTAATTTTGTGGTACTCATGAGTAATATCAAGACCAAGGGTCCAAAGCACGAACTAGATTATCATCATTGATCTACTTTGTTTCATACACTATTCGAACTCATAAGATAAAGTAATTAACAAGTTGTTAATTTATCTTGATTCGTTCTTTTAAATCATACACAACAACAAACAAGAACTTACCGAGGACCTTCTAGGTCTTGAAGAAACGTGATCAAGTTGCACCTCTCGTGGTGTGTTCTCGATGTCAATCTACTCCTCTAGCCATCCCTGTGGCGAGGACATCATTAAAGCACAAAAGATTTTGTGGGTCAAATCGTTTGTTGAACTCACAAATATGAAAGTTGATTGGGTGTAACAAGTCAATGAACCAGGGGAAGTTTAAATGAAAAGTTGATGATTAATATGTGTTGTGAGATTGATATATCGATTGATAAGAATCATTTTGTGATATTTTTTTTCAGTAATGTGGAGGTTTGACTTGGAAGGGATGAGAGATGTTTGGAGATGTGCATATTATCTGTTGTGGGAGGCGTATGATGTGAGAAATGTGTTTAGGGTTAATTGAGTGATTTTAGGGTATCACTCTTATATATGGTTATTGAGTAGCCGGTTATGTTGTGTGAACAAGGATCTGGTTTTGTTTATTGCAATTGGACTTGGGCTTAGTTAACTCTTATATCACGTGGATTGTCTTGAAACTGAATGGGCCGGACTCCAACCATGAGACGTTCTATGGGCCATGGTGATGAAGTTACTATTGAATTGGTGGGCTACATAGGCGTTGGGATAACATGCTACAAAGGGATAATGAATATTAATGAGTGACATTTTGGTCGGATAATTAATTCACGAGGGATTTTGTTCACGGCCCGAGTTATTAGTTGATTTTTAATGATTTCATCCAATATTATTGACTTGGTATTGAATTGAATGTTTAAGTGGTTTTATGTATTGGGTAATAGACTGATGGGCTTCTCAAAATCAAGATTATATAAGATATGTTATTATGAGGACTATGAGATTTGGGCTCGATGAGTTTGTGTTGATATGAGATTTGTGGATGAAATTCGTTGTGGCATGATGATTGGTACTTTGGTGTATACATTTTCACGAAGAATATTGCATCACGGCTTGAATTGATTTTTTAACAAAGTTGACCTTGGGACTGTTTGAACGGTATTTCTTATTTGGATTTGAAGTGAGGTTTTCCGGGCATGTTTACTTATTTCGTCTTCTTTCTTTCTACCCTTCCGCGAAGATGACTTGTTTGGGCATTTACAGAGTGTGATAAAGACTTGGCTATTTAGTTACGGGTGTGATTCTTTCTCGCTTAACCCACAACGTAACTATCACTTCGGTGTCTCACTCAGTCGAGAATGTCAAGAGGTTTTGTACATTGGGTACACCGTTTCTTTTTCACGAGGATTAGTACAAGCTTAAGTAACAAATCTGGGGAATTCTACTTCATGATCAAGTTTGGTATATCGGATTTACTTCACCAAGGAGTCACAGCAATAGCCGTCAGATTATGTTGAAGATGTGTTTACCAAAGTCTTAATTGGATGGGTGATGATTTTGTTGATGTTGGATAATGAATTGTTGATGAACCGCTGCATATTCCCCTAAAACAGACATTCACAGAAACCAAAGTTTTCATTTACATATTCAAACTGACATTTTTTAAGGTTTTTTCTTGATTTTGTAAAATCCCGCGAAAGAATCTATTTCTCGGTTTAAATCATGGACTTGTAAAATCCCGTGACAATGGAAACATCCTGGTATTAGTATAGTGCATTTCCGGGTCTATCTTACGGTTTATTCTTGGTTTTGTAAAATCCCGCGAAAGAAACTATTTCTTGGTTTAAACCATAGAGTTGTAAAATCCCGTAATGATGGAACCATCTTGGAGAAGTGAAAGTGTAATTCTGGATCTTACTTCTGTGGTGCTCACGGTTTACGCTTCAAAGAAGGGATAAAAGGGTGTACTTCATGAATTGGGTGTGTGTTTGGATATTCGTCATGGCAGTTTGGTTATTACATGGTTTTAAGGGGTTATGTGCTTCTAACCATGGTCGGGATGAAAACCATTATCAAAGTTCACTTCAAAAGTCAAAGGAGGCTAGAATTGAGCTTTAAACAGAAGGATGTGACAACGGAGTTAATTCACTATTATTTATTTGAGGTTGAAGTGAATTATCACAGGCGAGTGTACTTAGTATCTGAAGATATCGGGGATGGATGGATGAAGATTCTTCATGATCCTTGTTCAAGCTTATTTCCAAAAACGAAGACTTGGAAATCTAGTTATTTTTGAGAGTCTATTTTTTCTGGGGAATGGGCTCTTTTTTCCACTAAAAATAACTATCACTTTAAGGAGTTACGTTGTAGTGCTCAGTGTCACATTCAATTGTGGATTTTCAAGAGGTAATGTACGTCTTATACTTGATGGTTGGTTGGTTGAAAAGTATAGAGTACTTAAGAGATTCAATGGAGCATGAATTCTCGGCACCGCTCTTTGTTACATATGTGCAATTTTAAGTCACGAGTTACGGGTAGTTTACTCAGGGGTCAAATTCATCATATTGGGTTTTCTCCATCATCTGTCACGACAAAGAGCCTACTGAATGATAATGGGGTTGATTACATGTTTTGCAAGAGAGCGTGAACAGAGAGAGATTATGACGTCTGTTCACATCAGTTCAGGCCTCGCACTTCATCTAATGACGTATGAACACAACAGTTCATGCCTCGTTCTCTAAAGAAAAGAAAAGTGTACGTTTCAGTGCGCTTTATCTTCTGAAAGAAGAAAATCTTCTCAAATGACCATTCTCATCAACATGCTTCATGCTTTTCCATGTGCTTTCAATTGCTTATTATCAAGTGAACCGGGCTACAGTTGATTGTTTTCATTACACTTGCTCAACTAAATGACGATGGCGACATCATGTGCTAATTTTGCAGGGGAGAAGTGTGAATAGAATACATTTGTTGAGATATTCATTGTTTAATCAAGAATGGCATCTCCGTATGCAATTCTTGAGGGGGAGAAGAAGTGTGAATTTTTTGCAGGGTTGATTTATTTCTAAGGATAAATGGTCATACGGCTCCAAACTCATGTAAGAACCGAGCTTCTTCTTATCGGGTCATCTTCACATGGAGTTGTTCTTCTAAGAGCCATTGGTTGACATCTTCACTCGGATTGATAAGTTTATCGACAAAGTGCTTCCGGTTAATGCTTCACGTATACATCAACATGATAATTCCGAACAATCTCTCTGTTCTTGTTTGATGTGATTGGTAGTTTGGTGTTACCATCTTGTGTGTTCATTGCGGCCTGATTGCTGATTTCCTTGATGAACATCTTTCTGTTCTTGTTTGATTGGGAGAGATTTTAGTTAAGGGGATTTGCAAGATGTAAGTTAATTGGGATGCCTTTTGGTGGGATGCTTTTGGTGTGAGTTGAAGATGTTAACTATCTATTCCCCAACTGAACAATCTTGAATAAGGTCGAGTCTACACGTTCTATTCTACATTTTATGCTACATGTTAGAAGACTAAAGACGAGTTGCATTTGATTATCTAAAGACTTCTTCATATTCTGGGCATTGTCAGTTTAGAGGAGAGCACTAATTAGGGGAGGGTGAAATGTCTGATTTAATCCCCAATTAGACTTGCTCACAGTCTTCAGCAAGTTGATTCTCACATAGACTTCAAGTGTTCTTCTCAAAATATTTCTAGTTTCTGGGCTTACAAAGAGTTGCTGATTCTGAAGTGTCAAAACCAGCAAGGGGGAAGGAGACACGTATCCAAACGCGAGTAAACTTGATGAACTTAATACTTCTAAGTAATTGAAGATATCCCGGGAAGACAAATGTTATTACCGCAGAGAAACTCAAGGTTTGACTCATGACGAGTAAACTTGATGAACTTAATTCTTCTAAGTGATTGAAGATATCCCAAGAAAACAAATGTCATAAACCAGAGAAACTTAAGGTTTTACTCTTCAAAGGCGTTTAGTGTTAGTATTAATCTACGTGTGGGGAAGTGATGTTAGAGAAGTTTAGAGAAAAGAGGTACACTAGTGTGTGGTGATTTCGATGGTATCACAATGATTAGGGGAGAGAGATTGTGTACATTGGGGATGCTCAGGTTTTCACTTGAGGTGTTTAATCGGTGATTCAAAGATATAATCACTTATTCCGGAGTTGACATCCGCAGAGATTGTTATCCGCAGAGATAATCAGTGACTTGGCCTGCTTCTTCAATGTTATCATTTATTCATTCCTTGTGTATTGGTATACTTCGGATACTTGAGCTTCATACACGATCATAGGAAGAAAAATGTGAACATGGGGAAGGTGTTTTCATTCCCCTCATGATGTGTATTCGGGAGAGCTCTTGGATATTGGTGTACTTCGGGTTCTTGAGCTTCATACACGATCATCAGGGAAGAAAAATGTGAACATGGGGAGGTGTTTTCATTCCCTCATGATGTGTATTTGGGAGAGTTCTTGAGCATTATACAAAGAGGCTGACTGCATCAATTCAACTACTTGGGGAATTGGTTCTCTAGACACCTTTGGAATGGATCGCTGCGTCAGACGTCAGTTGAAAAGGAAAATTTGAGAAGATTGTTTTATGTGTGGGATGATACGATGTTGTTCTTCTATTGGATGATATAACCTCGAACGATGAATCACGGTGATTATTCTTAAAAGGAGCAGCAAGTTCGATGATAATGGTCTGCTTATTTGTGCACATGGCTAAGAGAAGCTTGAAAGAAATCTTTGAATCTGCTCAGCTAAAGGATTTTCGGTTTGGGGGGGAAGCTGCCAAAGTCTTTTTTTCTCAAAGGCTCATATTCTATCTTCTATTCTGGAGCCTCAGAAGCTTTGGTGGTGGAAGTTTAAGAGATGGCGAATTCTATATTCTACGACGTGCTGCTCGATATCCTTATCTCGGTACTCGTATCATCATCTTCTTTTACTATATCATCTTCTCTATCCTTGTATATATTTATCAGAAAAACAAAATACAAAAATATAAAACCAACAAAACAAAATAGAAAAATATAAAACCTTCAAAAACCCATAAAAATCAGAAAATTTGAAAAAGACCAAAACTATGTTTTATCAAGACATGTCTTCTGGTATCGATAACATCTGCAGTCTTAGAAATGTCATTCAATAATGGCACGGGACCATAGATGAAGTTCGAGCAGGAGGTGTAAATATTCTTTTCTAAACATGTCTCAAAATATGGCTTACAGTTATTTCAGACTGTAACCCGGGCTTCAAATTATGGCTTGCTATTATTTCAGATAGCAACCCGTTCTTCATGAAAGGAAAGTGTTGCGCTAAACCAATTTTTCAAATATTTCGTGCACTTATCCTAAAAACAAAAATGAGGAAAATATGTCGAAGGACTGTGTCCTACACAAATGTTTTTTCCGTCTAAAATTCTTCGAAAAATATTTGTTGTTTTCAAAAATGGTGGTAAATGAGTTGCATGTAAATCTATCAGATTCAGAGTTTTTGAAAAAAATATTGAAAACTCAATCAATGACTCTCAGTGCTTTGAAACCTTTTCAGAAAATAAGTCATTGATTGAGGGGGAGAATGTTTTCATATTTACATCATCTAACGGGCTTTCTTAATCATCCTACGTGCTTATCTGAAAAATATAATTGCATGTGTTGAAGTACTAGGTTTTTAGGATGTGACTATTAGGTTTAGATGATTATAGATTGATAAACACATTATTCCCATACCTTATATGAACTGATTGATATGTTGAATTGACTTTTATTAGTCGATTGTTGTTTGGTGATGTCGACCACCATATATCTGTATGTGTGTTCACTAACGTATGCAGGTATCTTGGTATAAGAATGTTCCCGATCCGGATCCCACATAATATGATGTTTGGATGCCGAAAGGAAAGGGTAACTATATCTTGGGTTGACAAATGAAGAACGGAGCTTAATTGGACTTCCATGGAGAGTTGGCATAAATGCAACGTAAGAAGTCTCAGCATCCAGCAGACGGTTTTTCTTCCCAAACCACAACATAAAACAACAACGGAAGCTTCTCAACCACCTAACGTATCTTTGTGCAGGATACCATTTTTAAACAATTTTGAATAATTTGATTAAATTGTTTTGAAAATGGAAAAATATTGTTTTGAAAATATATTGGACTAAAATTTGAAAATCACTGGACTTCTTTTTATCAAAACCTAAGTCACTCAATTATGACTTTGTCATGGATTGAGGGGGGGGAGAGTGATTTAAAATAAAATATTTTCAAACGATATTTCTTCACAAAAGTTCCGTTTGTACAAAATAAGTGGTGATCTAAAGATTTAATGTTATGTCATGGTATGATTTTCTTTAGAATCAAGATCTTTCAAAATGAAATTTTTTCTGTTCTTGTTTGATTGTGAAATTGTTTTATTTTACCTTAAAGATCTCTTAAAACAATCATACCTGACACTAACAATCTTTAATGACTTAAAATGGTCCTTATCTGTCATTTTTCTAAGTTAAATCAAGCCACGTCTTTCCCCAAAATCTTTTAAATGATTTAAGTCAATTGGGATCACAAATCTCAAAAGGTTTGAAATTTTGATCGGGGTAGAGATCGTGAGTTAAATCTCTTATCTGTTTAAATGGAATTGGTTTTAGTCCTTTAAAGGTACTCCTGCCTCCATGTGCCAAATGATTTCAAATACACTATGCACATGTTGAGGAGGAGGATTTATCCAAAAACATGATAAGTATTTAAATCAGGCCACATATTTCTCCCATGTTTTTCTAAACGTATTAAATCACTTGGGATCCAAAATCTCAAAGGGTTTGATATTTTTGATCGGGGAGAATTTGTGATTAAATAATGAAATTTGATAAAATGATGATCGTTTGATTTAATTGTGCATTTGCTCTCATATGTGCTAAGCGCTTTCGAATCTCGAAGCACATATTGAGGGGGAGCAAACAAACTATCGAGTCGAAAGCTTTTAAAGTAATTTATAAAGTACCTTGATTGTGTTTTAAAATGGTTTCTTAATGGCGCTTGTGATTGTGGATGTGCTTCAAATTAACTCTTTCCTCTATGTGATAAAAATGATTTCAAAAATCCTATGCACATATTGAGGAGGAGAATTTTACCAAGAAAATCAAATGGCTTTTTATGAAAATTGTGATCAAAGAAAATATTTCAAAGTCCTCTTGCCTCCATGTGCTAAACAATTTCTAAATCTTATGCACATGTTGAGGGAGGTTTTCTAAATGATCAAAACTATTAAGGTACAAAATGCTTTGATCTCGTATCACAAGTACCTTGATTGATATTTCCAAATGATTTTTCAATTGGTTTCAAGGAAGAATGAACAATACCAAAAGACCGACCAATTACTTTATGCATGGTGTTATAAGGATGGTTAGGTTAGGTATTACGTTCCCGATCCGCCAGAAACGAGGAGGATCTACCGAGGGACAATCCACTAGATAGTGTAGAAGTCCTTAGGTATATTGAAAAAGGAGAAAAATGAGAATATGGGAAGAGTGCGGTGAGAGGCAGAGCTAATCTTTGGAATAAACCCAACAAGGTTCTAGTTATGAAGTCTCGTAAGCTTGAAGGGGTTGAAGAATGAAAAAGAATTGAATGTGAAAAAAAAGGGTGAAAAAAAATAGCCCTCCATCAATTCAACCTTAGGCGGAAACGGGTTCAATACATATCTGCTGGTGGTTTACTAAGGTAACGCCGGTATTGAAGACAAGACGTCATGGACCCGGTGACTTTTCAACTTCCCCTACTCAAGTTCCTCTTAAAGGGCTTGTTTCATTCTCACGGAGAACCGACATAATCTATCGACTTTCTCTTAGAGATTGTTGATATTGAAGAAGGATACCCTCTCCTAGTCTCCATACAGGAACCAAATGCACTAGGAGTCTAGAGCAAGAGATATCCACAATATCTCATTAGGACACAAAGTTAATGAAGACTTGCTTTCACACAATGTGGAAAGTAAGAATATATTAAGAGTCCTACGCATTATCCTTGTGGTAGTGCGGAACATCGAGTGATATGCAACATATTCACAATGAAGATGGAAAGCCTTATGGAGCCAACATCAAACAAGCTCTTGGTGGGTGGCATGTGAGATCTATTCTATAGATCAACCATGTGACAACTGGATAGAAGCGATGGGGAGATTCTTCGTGAATCAACCTTGGTCCAGAAATGAATTGTGAATACTTTTGGAAAAACCGTTCGATGTGCAAATCTTCTTTTCTCTTACGTCGAAATGTATATGTTTTCAAACACAAAAAGTATCTCGATTGAAAAAGTACTTTTGGAAAAACGTTGATGTGCAAATCTTCTTTTCTCTAGCACATCGAGTGTGTACTCTTTTCAAATACAAAAAGTATTTTGATTGAAAATTGATCTTTCTCATAAAACCTTAGTCGTATTGCAAAACTCTTTCTTCTAAGCAATACGCGATTGTTTTCAAATCATTTTCATCAATCGTGAATCTCAATTATTTGGTTCACTCACTCGTGTTGTCTTCTTTGAGGCGTTCGGTTTGAGAACGACTAGAACATTTCGAAACCATCAAAGGAGATTCTTAGGAATCCTACGATCCGGTGGTAATTTATTGATCAACGGAGAACATGGGGTGTATCTCAATTCAGAAAGTGATCAAAGACACTTTCGTGTGTTTTTACTGCTGTTGTTTTGCGGTACATTTGGGCGGTTGCAGTTGATCAGAGTGAGGATTCAATTCCAAAGCATTGCTCACACATTCCACAATTTGAAGAAATCAGGTGGTGCATATCTACATAACAGTATTCGATATATTTTATACTATGATTCGTGTTCGCTTTCACATGAAATCTTGATAGAAGCTTAGCTACTCGATGGAAAGATGTCATGATTCAAAAGTGTGAGCATGTCGGTCCGAAATCACAACTTCACATGATGGCAACACAAAAAGGGTGATCCAGGAGATTTGTGGTGATGATCTCAATGGCTTCGAAGATCATCAAAGATGTGGATCGGTTAAAGGCCTCCACTAAAAGTACTAAACTATGCGGACTTTGAAGTATCACTTCTAAAGCACAAGATTGCGGTTTTGAAGAATTCCAGTCTATGAGCTCAAGTACAAAGTCAAGAATAAAATGCTAGGATTCGAAATTTAAAACATGGGGTGACCTCCCTTAGGGGGAGATTGTTAGGAATTAGAAAATTACATAGTGAAGAGTCGGTCACCCCAAATGTTATCTAGCTTAAGTTAGCTCGTAGACTTGTCGTTAGTCAAGTTATTTAGTAGTTTATTTATTAGTTTGTAGCATAGTAGGTAGTGCAAGTGGAGGAAGGACGGGCCTTTACCCACTTGTATACTTGATCCACGGGCGATGGGAGGTCGTTTTGTTTGTAACTATAAATACCCTTCCATCCATGGAAGGGGGTGGTTGCTTCAATCTAACATTCCATACTTTTGTATACCAAGTCTCTAGCAAGAAAACACCTAACTCTCTACTTCTCTCTCTAAAATGGTAAACATGTATTTTGATCATCCAAGACCACCCGAATCATCAACACAATAAAGATATCGATCCTACAATTTTTTACCACAAACACTCACCAATGATTAAGTGTTCTAACACTTACGCGTAGAACACAAACATCACATTATCTCAAGATTTAACCGTTGGATTTATGAAAAATTCAAAACCATTGTTTAAAAACTTGTTAAGATTATGAAACAACTTACAAAATGATGATCCAAAACACAGATTTCTTGCTTGAGCGATTTTAGATGCGTAGGATTAGATAGGTTATGAGTAATAAATGTGAGTAGAAATGTTAGGTGGAAAGTTTTTATTAAGTAACTTTAAACTTTTGGCGATTTTGATGCCTCACATACCTCCTTTTCATACAAAGCCATTTACTTCCATTTTGGTTGCAAACCAAGATTTTAAGAAATAACTTTGGCGACACTCCCCTGACAAGAAAATAATGAAAGGTTATAAATTTTAGTTCGAGGGTGTCAGGTTGAACCGAAAAAGTTTACCACCATTGATACAAAGAAACAACGAGGATAAGTAACATGCAGAGTACTGCGAATGTTTTGAAGCAGTTAAGTGTTAATTTTCTCCCCCCTCAACACTTGATGGGAAAATCTTGAATTTTGAAGATTAAAGTATTGAAGGAAGAAATGTACGCATGTTGAAAGAAAAATAGATAGAAGAATATTTTTGTTGTTTTATCGGGGTTTTATATTTTTTGTATTTTGTTTTTGAAAAAAAATTATTTACAAAGAGATTTTGGTGTTTGCGGGTTTTAAGGCAGTTTTAGGAGGTCATCCAATTCCTCTTGAGTCAAACACCTCATACCAATCCAGTGGACCAACTCATTAAAACCTAGTGGGAACAAGGCTTTGGTGAGAAGATCACTTGCCAATTGGTATTACCCACAAAATATAATTCAGCGGCCCTGTTCCACGTGATCCTTGGTGAAATGATGCTCGAAGATCGATGTGCTTTGATTTGAGTGTTGGCCCAGGTTGCGAGATACTTAATGCACTCAGATTGTTGGATATGGGATTACATCAAATCGTAACCATAGTCTTTGAGTTGTGTTCTCATCCAAATGACTTGAGCACAACGCGCCTACATGGCTACATATTACCTTGGGTTGAGGACGGCGATGTACAATCACTCTTCTTGATTGCCAAGACAGTTTATCACAAGAAATTGTAAAGCTCCACGAAGTACTTTTCGTGAGTCTAAGCATCTGGCGCGTGGTGTGCGAAAAAGCGTTAGTTCAAAACGAGAATCCGGGATACCCGATTCCCAAAATTAATGGTTCCCTTGATGTATTGGAGGATTCTTTTTAGCCTCGGAGAGGTGGGTTTAGGTTAAGTCGCGGCCGTCGCGAGATAATGCTCGGCAAGAACAATATCGGTATGCTATACATTGGATACATGAGGGACCCAATAATACTACGGTATTTTGTAGAGTCCACCAATTTCCCATGTAAATCAGCGTCTAGCTTCTTGGTATGAGCCATTGGTGTGGCATAGGTGTCCCAGTTTTGCATTCCAAATTTGTGTAACAATTCAGGGGCATATTTGGGTGACTCAAGAAAATACCACGGGGTGATTGATGAACTTGTAATCCTAGAAGATGTAAGTTTCGCATCATGGACATTTCAAATTTTCTTCATTAGTTTTGCAGCGATTAAGTACTTTTATGTGTAGACCAAAAATGATGTCATCCGCGTAAATTTGAACAATTAAGATATTGTACCCCAGAGTGATGTTGTATATTAGAAAAGTGGTCAAGGCCCAGTGAACCTTTGGTGAGAATTATTGGCAATTAGGAAAGATGATAGCTTATGCGTACCAA
>OU343216.1:49775462-49835260 GCA_910596185.1 Chrysanthemum makinoi | reverse complement strand
ATAGGACATTTATTCCTAAACTTAGACACCTTATAACTCCATGTCTGTCCCATGTTGCCATAAACCCATTTTTCTTGAAAATCTCACAGAGTGTTTATGATAGAAAACATGTTTGAAACACTGCGAGAGTTTTATATTTCGAAACACTCCCCTTCATATGTGCTTATAAGTTTTTACAAAAATCGCACATGAGGGTAGAGTTTGCACTTTTTGAATTGATCGGCTCATGATAGACAATTAATTCCCCACGAGACTGATTCACGTTACCTAGTTAAAGAGTTCCATTGTCAGTTTTTAGGTGACAACTAGCTCTAGTATCTAACTTGAAGTTGTGGCAGCTCCTTGAAAAGGAGGTTAGACCCATGAAGGTGCATATCTATCACAAGTTTCTCGAGATGGTACATATAATGACTTAGATTCCCGTCAATTCATTGGTTCCGGTGAGTCGAGCTCATTATGAGATTCAAACAACGATCATTAAACATTTGTGATCACATTTTAATCACGTCTCCCCTCAAAAAAATAGCATAATGGTGATATTTTTGATATCAACCAGTTAAACAACATTCTAGAATCTTTTGGGGAGACAAAGCAGTTTGATTTAAGCATGAATTTGGAACATTTTAGTTTTATACTCCTCCTTTAATAAAGCATAATCAATTAAAGGGTTTTAGACGGAGTTATCTTGAGCACAAAATATTTTGAAAGATTTTGAAAATCTTTTTGAACAATCTTGAAAAGGTGCTCAAGATGATGATGATTTCTCACCAGTTTTAAATGTAGTGCACTGAATCGTACAATAGATTTTGTCTTTAAAACACGAGTTTTGATCTGAAATAATCAAAAGTCATCATTTTAGCCTTGAGGTTTTAAATCTTGAAGTATCACGAAAGCCATTAATTTGAAAGAAATTTTTGAGAAAGCGACATGTTTTAGAAAACATTTAAAGAACTCTCGTTCAAGCATCTGTACATGCCCGTATCATTGTTGAATGACATTTCTAGAAAGCGTCTGAGAATATCGATTATACGAGAGACATGTCGTGAGAAGAATATTTTTGGATTTTGAAAAATTTTATAATGTTTTTGTATTTTTGAAAGTTTTCTATTTTTGTATTTTGCTTTTGATGGTTTTTCAAATTTTGTATTTTGTTTTTCAAAAATATTTACATAGAAGATTTGAAGAAAAAGAAATTAAGTTGGGACAAGTAAAAGTGGAGTTAAGAGTGGAACTAGAAAAGGATTTCCACATGAGAAATTGGCATAAAGTTCTTCTTTACCACATGGGGTATATGAACCTTCAACACTTTTACGAGGAACTTTGCATCCACGAAGAAGAATTTTCACAAATAACTTGTGTTAGAAGTAGATGTTTCCTCATGGCGAGGTGATCACTATCAGCGGTTGTAGTGGTTTTGACTTCCTTAACTTGA
Source organism: Chrysanthemum makinoi (assembly GCA_910596185.1). NCBI lineage: Eukaryota > Viridiplantae > Streptophyta > Magnoliopsida > Asterales > Asteraceae > Chrysanthemum > Chrysanthemum makinoi. The sequence continues at coordinate 49,833,828 of OU343216.1, read as the reverse complement.
TGAGTTTCACTATTATACGTGTTGGGGCAAGTATCAAAAATCTTTCCTGTGGGAATCCATCTAAGACCTACTTTGTTGAAAACTGTTCCCGTGGGTATCCACCAAGGCAAGATCTAGAGTTCTTTTCTTATCGAGATCACGTGGCGAAGACTCATTTTTAGAAAAACTACGTCCTGAAGAAATCGTCTTAGTAGGTGTCTTTTTGTTTGTCTTTTTATCAACGGGCTTGTTTCTATTTGGTGTCTTAGTGGATTGTGCCTTGGCACGAGAATTATCTTTCTTGAGATATTGTGAGACACATGCATCATGATTAGCTGAAAAGACACATTTTTACATGTAGTACAGACAAATTCAATGTTCTTGTTTAAAGCAGCTTTAACTTTGTCACTCACTGATCTTTTGGAAATTGATTCTTGTTGAAAAGACTTAGAATTCTAGTGTTGTTTTTAAGGGCATAGCATTTTCTTTTTGCTTAACTACTCTTAGATGCAAGCCAATCCCTAGTCTTATGTAGAGTGTTCCTAGGTAATGGTTTACTACTACTAGCGGTGCCTTGAAATCTTGTAGAATTCATCACCCTAGATGTTGCACCTAGAATTCGTCTTTTGAGTCATTGCCTTTTTCTAGCTTATTCTAGATAGTGATTGTTGACCATGTCATTAGAAGCAAACCGATTCTTTAAGCGGATTTTTGGTCACATTCGTGTACTATTCCTAGAAATGCTAGGTGAAATAACTTTTGGTGTTTAAACTGCTTTTCTTTCTCAAAACCGTTGATAATTCTCTTTTTAATAGGCAAAGTCTGTGGAGTGGCTGTTTTTGACAAATCATTTTTCTCATTGTTGACTTTTGGAGGAAAGCGAGAAATAGACATTTTGGTTTGAAAACCGGTTTGGGAACATTTGTTTTCTCCTCAGTCAATGGTTTAGCAAACTTAGTATCCTGACCTTTCCTTTTAGACTTTCCATTTGAACTCTCAAAAGATCATTTGCTCTTGCATGTCCTTGTAGGCAGCTCATACGACGGTTTGTCATACTTGCATTCCTCGATTTTGATCAAGTTGTTTAAAATAGGACCGCGTTTTCTTTTTCTAGTTTTCAAGAGCTTTTTCAAACTTTTGAAACAATTGCGGAGGTCTCGGTGGAGTCTTTCATGATCTTCAACAGAATATGTTTGGAGAATAATGGACATGATATCAGTAGTCATAACATCTTGAGAGAGAATCATTTAGTTTTCCAAAACTTTGATGTGTTCAACAACTGTCATTAGCTTGTTTTACGGGGATTTATGGTCCTTGACAAAGTCAAATTTGTCTTTCTTTCAAAAGCGCTTGTTGAAATGAATTACCCTTAGCGCGATGCGGTTAACGGAGGGGCAATTTGAGTTTCAAAAAACTTTTTATTTTCATTATCAAAACTATTAAACGGATGTTAGTTGTGATATTGGTTTTAGATTTAACAGTCTCTTGAAGATACCCAATTCTAGTTTTAACGTCATCTAAAATGCTTCTAGCATCACTTGTGTTAAAAGGATTGTTTGAAGACATTTGTTCGATTTTCGAAATATATTTAGAGACAACAAGCTGGAGTTGGGCGGTTTTGAGCGGTTTTGACTCTTTGTTTGAAACATTGGGTGTGATGGAAAACTTTGACTTTTCTTTTTGATTAACAAAAGTAATTCCATTAATTTTGTTCCATTTATTTATAATCAATTGGTTTAAGATCTGGATTCTTTTGTTTCAATTTTGATCTACTCTCATCAGATAGTTCTAACGTTTCAAGAGAATCATGAACAATTATGGGTTCATGCAAAGGTTTACCATTGTTCAACACACTATGTTCTTCGAGCTTTCTTGAGGAAACAAGGAGGTGTGTTACCAAGAGCCATTTTTTGTGTTGTATGAAAATACGGATTTACTTGATTAATCGGTATATTAGTTGATTTGGAATTTGAATGACCCGTTGTAACAAGCAAATTTTCCAATGTTTTGATCTTCTCATTTTATCAGAATTTCATCAAGAAGAGAATCTTCTCGATTTTGAAAAGTCACGAAATAAAATGTTTCTTCTCTTTTCAAGATCGAAAAGCAGTGCTTTTTGTTTAGAAAGTTGGTCATTTAGTTCAGAAATTTCCTTGTTTAAAGATTTTATTTTCAAGTTCAAATTTACATCAAGTGTGTCATACTTGAGTTGCAATTGTTGTTCTCTTAAAAGCAGTCTCGATAACCAATTTCTAATTCTGATACTTTGTTTGTATGAAATTCAAAAGCTCTTGCGTTCTCCTTGTAACTCTCAAGCTCAGCGGTCAATTTAGCATTTGCGGCCTTAACTTCGCGATTGACCGTTCTAACTTTCTTGATTTCAATACCACAATTATTAATTAATGTTTCAAAATAAGCACGTGTTTCCTCATCATTAGCACCATTATGTTCAACTTGACCTCCATTAGGATCCATATATGGAGTTGGAGTTAACATTGCTATTAACTTGCTCCTCCACATATGTGTCATAATAAGGTTTGGGAGACACAGAATGTGGCTTCTCATAAGTAAACGAATTAGCAACATTAGTATAATTTGGTACCTCATTGAGTTGATCACTGTGTCATAGGCGGGAGGTGTGTCACAAGTATAAACTTGATGTTGTGTCTGTTTGGTAGGTCTGTATTTGGAGTTTGCAATATCGTTTGCTTTAGTTGCCCGTCCGGATACACAGTTAAGTATTATTCCCGGCAGTCAACTCTATTCGATTCTTCTTTTAGTGCTAACGTCGGCATGTACTTGATTTTTTAGACCACATCCTTGGTTTGACACTAATGTCTGAATATCCTGAATCGAGGCTTTGTGGTTTGGAAGTAGCATTCGAGCGGAGTCATAAAACAGTTATTCCCATTTTGATATCCCATATTCTGATTCCCAATCGACCCCTCGATGTCCAACAAAGCGCCACGCATATTGCATCGATTCCCATCGTATACGTAGCAAATCCATCTTTGATTCCCAATAACATCAACCATTTGTCTTCCTTGACCCATATGCATACTCGGTTGAGCAAAGCTGCGGATTATCACGATGAAATCCATTGGTTGTTGTTATTGATTGTAGAGTAACCATGATGTTTAATGCATTATTGGCGAATGCAGCAATAGCGATTGTGACAACGGTTGTATATAACGATCTTGCATAGTTGCCATTGATGAAGGTATTTAATGATAAAGTTGATGTAGGATCGATTCAACGATAAAGGAGTTGTGTTTAATAAGTTATGGACGTTTGATGTTTTTCGGTGAATCTTACTTGTAAGCCTGTTCAAAGTCGTAAAATTTTTCTCTCCCAAAATTTGGAATTCACTATAAAAAGCAATTCTAAGGGTGTATGAAAAATTTGAGTTTTGACAATTTCGACGCCAAATTTGACCGAAAAAATTTGAATTTGGGTCCAAAAATTTGAATTTTTGACCAAACTTTTCTAAGTTATACCAAAATTTAAATTTCGCGTAAAAATTGAACGTTTAGTCTCCTCAAAAATTTAAATTTTACTCAAATTTTCCCGCCAAAAAACTCTTATTATTATTATTATTTTTATTTTTATTATTATTATTATTTTTTTTTGGGAAATGAAGAGCTTAGGCGTAGAGAGAATAAGTTACGAGTAGGATATGGTGCTTATGCGTAGGATGATTAGTAGTAGGATCTTATCGTAGAAAGTATCTTAACAGCGTAACCTTCAGCTTATCGTAAACAAAAGACTTAGTCGTAAGTGTGAGCTTATGCGTAGAGTGTTATAAAGCGTTTATGCTTATCGTAAACTTAGATTTAAAACCAAAAATCCTTTACACTGTCACTGTCTAGCGTAAAGATATCCACAAGTCGAAGTGTTCCACACACTTATCCAAGTGAGGGAAGCAGCGAGTAACCGTTGAAGCTCGAAGAATGCGCACCAAAAGTTATGCGTAGAAATCAAAAATTCTTACGCGTAGGATTAGGTTTTGAGTTTTCTTAGCGTAAGAATAGGGTTTTGACCAAAAGTAGCTTTCGCGTAGGAATGTCCAGAAATGAAAAAACTCGAATTTTTACCCAAAAACACGTTTCCAAATGATTTCTTTTGCATAAACTTCTTCCAAATCACTTAATAAACAAGAAAGTCGACAACTTTAAGCTTAAAACCACGTAAAAAACAAAACTTTATGATAAAAGTCCACGTTTTATAGGAAAAAACGCAACTTTCTTTGTAAAGCTTTAATAAAAACGTAACATAAACACTCCTAAACCATTGTTAGGCGATTGATACCAATTGTAAAGCCCCTTTTATCACGTATACCTTATCATAACTTTAGACACAGATACGCTTTATGCATAAACCACAACACTTACGCATAAATAAGAATAGAAAGATGAAGAGAAGAACTTGGTGACTTGATGTATATGGATCGTGTATGTTTAGAGAGATAAAGGAAAGAAGATGAAAACAATATTCATATGAAACATACACACACACACTCAAGCACAACCCTCAAATGACCATTTGAGGGGTATTTATAGTACAAGAGACTTGATGCCCTAAAGGCTTTCTATGGGCTTTCGTGGGCTTGGACATGGGTTGGATTGGATATTTGGCAAGCTTATCATAACTAGTACCCATTTAGCTTAGTCCAATCCACGAGCCCGTTGACTATTCTATCATGATATCTAACACACGTTACAAAGTTCCTAAAGGTGAATGACCATCACTTCTAATAAAAACTATTAAGGCTAACAATATTGTTTGAAAATATTTTAAATTAAATCACTCTCCCCTCAATCGATGACCGAAGTCGATAATTGAGTGACTTAAATTTTGATAAAATTAAGTCCGGTGATTTTCAAAATTTAGTCAAATATATTTTCAAAACAATATTTTTCCATTTTCAAAAACAATATTTTTCAAAGTTTTAGAAAAATGGTATCATCACGATTATCCTGCACAAAGATATGTTATGTGGTTGAGAAGCTTACATTGTTGCTTTGTAGGGCTTGGAAGAAAAACCGCTGCAGATGCAGTGAGACTTCTTCTTACGTTGCATTTTGAATGCCAACTGAGGTCAAATTAAGCTCCGTTTCTTCAATCAATTAGAAGAAAACCATCTGCTGATGCAGTGAGACCTCTTATGTTGCATTTATGCCAACTCTCCATAGAAGTCCAATTAGGCTCCGTTTCTTCATTTGTCAACCCAAGATATAGTTACCCTTTCCTTTCGGCATCCAATCATCTTCAATTGTGGGATCCGGATTGGGAACATTCTTTTATACCAATATACATGCATACATTAGTGAACACACATACAGATATATGGTGGTCGACATCACCCAAACAACAATCGACTAATTCAAGTCAATTTCAACATATCAATCAGTTCATATAAGGCATGGGAATAATGTTCATCAATCTATAATCATCTAAACCTAACAGTCACATCCTAGAAACCTAGTCCTTCAACATAGGCAATTATATTTTTCAGATAAACACGTAGGATGATTAAGAAAGCCCATTAGATGATGTAAATATGAAAAAATATTCTTCCCCTTAACCAATGACTCTTTTTCTTGACAAGTTTTAAAAGCGCTGAAGTCATAGATGAGTTTTTTGAAATTTTATGAAAACTTGATTCTGATTGATTTACAAGCAACTCATTTACCACCATTTTTGAAAACAACAAATATTTTTCTGAAGAATTTTAGACGGAAAAACATTTGTGTAGGAACAGCAGTCCTTCGACATACTTTCCTCAAATTGTTTTAGGATAAGTGCACGAAATATTTGAAAAATTGTTTAGCGCAACACTTTCCTTCCATTAAAGAGCGGGTTGCTATCTGAAATAATAGCAAACCGTAGTTTTAAGCACGGATTACAGTCTGAAGTAACTGCAAGCCATTTTTGAAGCGCGGGTTACAGTCTGAAATAACTGTAAGCCATCATTTGTGACATGTTTTGGAAAAAGAATATATACAGCTCCTGCTCGAACTTCATCTATGGTCCCGTGCCATTATTGAATGCCATTTCTAAGACCGTAGATGTTATCGATACCAGAAGACATGTCATGAGAAAACATATTTTTGGTATTTTTGAAATTTTATGATTTTTATGGGTTTTTGATGATATCATATTTTTCTATTTTGTTTTTGTTGGTTTTATATTTTTGTATTTTGTTTTTTTGATAAATATATACAAGGATAGAGAAGATGATATAGTTAAAGAAGATGATGATACGAGTACCAAGATAAGGATATCGAGCGAAGCGTCGTAGAAGATAGAATTCATCATCTCTTAAACTTCCACCACCAAAGCTTCTGAGGCTCCAAAATAGAAGATAGAACATGAGCCTTTGAGAAAGAGAGACTTTGGCGCTTCCCCCAAACCGAAAATCCTTATGTTGAGCAGATTCGAAGCTCTATTTCAAGCTTGCTTTAGCCAGCTGCACAAAGAAGCACACCATTATCATTGATCCATTTGCTCCTTTTAAGAATAATCATCGTGATTCTTCGTTCGAGGCTATATCATCCAATAGAACAACAACAGCGTATCATCCCACATTTAAATAAACTTCTCAAATTTCCTTTTCCACTGAAGTCGAAGCGATCCATGAAAAGGTGTCAAGAGAACAATTCCCCCAGGTAGATGAAATGATGTAGTCAGCCTCTTTGTATAATTCTCATGAACTCTCCGAATACACATCGGAGGGAATGAAAACACCTTCCTATGTTCACATTTTCTTCCGGATGATCGTGTATGAAGCTCAAGAACCCGAAGTACACCAATACCCAAGAGCTCTCCCGAATACACATCATGATGGGAATGAAAACACCTCCCCATGTTCACATTTTTCTTCCACGATGATCGTGTATGAAGCTCAAATATCAGTATACCAATACACAAGGAAGGAATAGCTGATAACATTGAAGAAGCGGAGCCAAGTCAGCGATTATCTCTGCGGATGACAATCTCTGCGGATGTCAACTCCGGAATAAGTGATTATATATTTGAATCACTAATTAAGCACTCAAGTGAAAGCAGTGAGCATCCCCATGTACACACTCTCTCTCCCACGATCATTGCGATACCATCGAAATCACACACACTAGTGTACCTCTTTTGTCTTGAAACTTTCTCTAACATCACTTCCCCATGTAGTTGAAATACTAACACTAAGCGCCTTGATGAGTAAAACCTTGAGTTTCTCTGCGGTCATGACATTTGTTTTCTCGGGATATCTTCAAACACTTAGAAGAATTAAGTTCATCAAGTTTACTCGTCATGAGTCAAACCTTGAGTTTCTCTGCGGTAATAACATTTGTCTTTCCGGGATATCTTCAATTACTTAGAAGTATTAAGTTCATCAAGTTTACTCACATTTAGGTGCTTGTCTCCTATACGCCTTTGGGTTTTTGACACTTGAATCAGCAACTCTTTGTAAGTCCATATACTAGAAATATTTTGAGAAGAACATCATTAGCTCAGATGTATCTGTGAGAATCAACTTGTTGAAGAATAACGTGAGCAAGTCTAATTAGGGATTAAATTTGGCATTTCAATCTCCCCAAATTAGTGCTCTCCCCTAAACTGACAATCTGTTTGATAAATGCCCAGAATAAGAAGAAGTCTTTTGATGATCACATGCAACTCATCTTTTAGTCTTCTAACATACAGCAGAAAATGTAGAACCGACTATAGACTCGACCTTCTTCTAGATTGTCCAGTAGGGGAATAGATAGTTAACATCTTCAACTCACACCAAAAAAGCATCCCAGCAAAAAGCATCCTAATTAACTTACATCTTGCAAATCCCCTTAACTATAACCCCTCCCAATCAAACAAGAACGGAAAGATGTTCATCAAGGAAATCAGCAATCAGGCCGCAAACGAACACATAAGATGGTAACACCAAACTACCAATCACATCAAACAAGAACAGAGAGATTGTTCGGAATCATCATGTTGATATATACGTGAAGCATTAACCGGAAGCACTTTGTCGATAAACTCATCAATCCGAGTGAAGATGTCAACCAACGGCTCTTAGAAGAGAAAAACTCCATGTGAAGAGGACCCGATAAGAAGAAGCTCGGTTCTTACATGAGTTTAGAGCCGTATGACCATTTATATTCTCAAATATCAATCAACAATGCGAAAAATTCACACTTCTTCTCCCCTTCAAGAATTGCATACGGAGATGCCATTCTTGACTAAATAAGTGAAATCATCCAAAAGTATTCTATTCACACTTCTCCCCCGCAAAATTTAGCACGTGATGTCGCCATCTTCATTATATTGAGCAAGGGGAATATGAAAACAATCATGGTAGCCGGTTCACTTTATGAAGCATGGAAAAAGCATGAAGCATGTTGATGAGAATGGTCATAAATAAGAAGATTTCTCTTCTTAAGATAAAGCGACCTGACACGTATACTTTTCTTTTCTTTGGAGAACGAGGCATGAACTATTGTGTTCATACGTCATAATCTCTCTCTTTTCATCTACTCTTGGCAAACTTGTAATCAACCCCATTATCATTGTTAGGCTATTTGTCGTGTGGTGATGGAGAAAACCCGATATAATAAATTTGACCACGAAGTAAACTACCCGAACTCGTGACTTAAACTTGCACATATGTAACAAAGAGCGGTGTTGAGACTTCATCCTCCATTGAATCTCTAAGTACTCTATACTCTTCATCCAACCAACCATCAAGTAATAGACATACATCACCTCTTGAGAATCCACAATTCAATGTGACACCGAGCACTACAACGTAACTCCTTAAAGTGATAGTTATTTTGTGGTGGTATGAGCCCAATTCCCAAGTGGTAAAAGAAAAGGTAAAAGACACCCAACAATAACTAGATTTCCAAGTCTTCGTATTTGAAGATAAGCTCGACCAAGGATCTTGAAGAATCTTCATCCAACCATCCCGGATACCTTCAGATACTAAGTACACTCTCGTGATATTTCACTTCAACCTCAAATAAATATCTTTGAATTAACGCCTGTCACATCTTACGAACAACTCAAATCTAGCCTTCTTTGACATTTAAATGAACTTTGATAATGGTTTCATCCTGACAATGGTTAAAAGCACGTAACCCCGTAAAACCTTGTAATAGCCAAACTGCCATGAGGACAATCCAAACAAACACCCAATTTATGAAGTACACCCTTTTATCCCTTCTTTGAAGTAGAAACCATAGCACCAGCATCAAATAAGATCCCGAAATACACTTTCCTTTTCTCCAGGATGGTTCCATCAATGCGGGATTTTATAACTCTATGATTTAAACCAAAAAATAGTTTCTTTCGCAGGATTTTACAAAACCAAGAGTAAACCGTAGGATAGATCCGGAAATGCACTTTACTATTACCAGGATGTTTCCATTGTCACGGGATTTTACAAGTCTATGATTCAAACCGAGATATAGGTTCTTTCGCGGGATTTTACAAAATCAAGACAAAACCGTAAACAATGTTAGCTTGAATGTGTTATGGCAACTTTGGTTTCGGTGAATATCGCTTTAGGGAACATCAGGCGGTTCATCACGTTCATTATCCAACATCAACAACATCATCAACCATCCAATCAACACTTTAGTAAACACATCATTCCGCGTGCATGCGGCAATTCGCGGTGACAACATGGAGAAGTAAACCCGATATGCCAAACTTGATCATGAAGTAAAATTCCCCGATTTGTTACTTAAACTTGTACTAATCCTTGTGAAGAAGAAACGGTGTACCCAATGTACAAAACCTCTTGACGTATCCTCAAATGCGTGAGACACCGAAGTGATAGCTACGTTGTGGGTTAAGTGAGAAAGAATCACAACCGTAACTAAATACCCAAGTCTTTATCACACTCTATAAATGCCCAAACAAGTCATCTTCACGGAAGGGTAGAAAGAAAGAAGACGAAATAAGTAAACGAGCCCGAAAAACCTCACTTCAAATTCAAATAATAAATACCGTTTCAACAACCCCGCAATCAACTTTGTACAAACATCAATTCAATCCGTGACACAGTGTCTTCCGTGAAAATGTATAAACCAAAATATCAAGTCGCCTCACATCAAGTGTCATCATCAAATCTTGTGATCAAATCATATAACTCATCAAATCTCATCAAGTCGCAAAGAGTATCAAGAAACTGTAGTCCAAATCCAAGAATAATCATCAACCGGGTTCAAAAAAACTAAAATTGCACATCGGATATCAATTCAGGCCCTAAACCGGTCTTAGAAATTGTCACTCCACTTGACCCAAATTCAATATCAAAATGAATCAGCCCATCAAAATATCACCCGATCCAAAAACTGAAAGTATCTACACATTCAAGACATAGAAAAGCAATCACATGGCCCAAGTTAGCAAATGTACATTTGATTGTCAAAAGTTTACATAGCTTAAGATCTATTAGACGGCCCAATTCATACTTAAAACCCGATCCATAAATACACTTTCAAAACAAATGACAGCTCAAAACAAATGTTCACATCAGCCTCAATATTCCCACGTTCACATAATATGTTAATATTCTCACGTTCATATAGCCTAAAATCAATGTCTGTCCATGGATTCACACATCAAAAACCCATGTCCAAATTAGTAGCCCATATATCAATAAGATATCACTATCTTATGACACGACCCATAATGAAACACGGTCCATAACCCTCATACCCGATCCACCACAGAAACCCTAACAATTCGGGTATTTAACACCCACTAAATCACTTCTAACCCTAAAAAAAATCTCACATAACTTATTCATCCGCCTCCCACTTCTTACAATATCACAATCTTAAAATTTTTGACCACATCTCCCAAATACAGAGCATAAACAAAACGCCTAAGAATAATCACACCATCTCTTCTAAACGCATCTCATAACAACAAATCAAAACACTTTATCACATCACAAATCCAAAGTGTAACCCTTTCATCTCCAAGTCTCATCAACCCACAACTTCTCAAGCCACAGGGATGGCTTCAAGATTAAGAAGAGGCCACAGGGATGGCACAGACTTTGATGGCCACAGGGATGGTGTGGGTTTTGATGGCCACAGGGATGGCTTCAACCTATGAATCAGCTTCATGACATATTCCAGGTTATGGTAGGTTTTTCTTAAAATGATTTAACCTTTATGATGAATAAATCCGAACAAGTGAAAAATCATGAGTTAACATCTGTTGTTAAACTCGATTCATGGTTCGTACATAGCTTAGAGATCTTAAACATTAGTTTTGTTTTCCATGTATCAATGAACGAGAGGAAAACGAGGATAATAGTTAGATGTTATTTTCTTTTCTTTTGAGGTTCAAACATGACCAAGAAGCATAGTCTTCATAGAGTTTCTTAATTACATAGATCAGTGATGAAAAGTCTCTCATGGGTTTAGTTCAAACACGAACTCTTGTTAATTTTGAGAGAGTAATCTGAGATCTAACTTTTCCTTTTGATATCTTTTTAGTCGTTTGAACACACCTTCGAGAAGCGAATAGATAAACAGATTAATCGAACCAAGTAATCTTTTGATGTGTTGTGAACAAATGAGGTTAGACTTCAAAATTTTTAGATCGATGAGGATATTTCTTTCGTAAGCATGATACTTGTAGTGCTTTATTAATCATTGATAGCTACGAAAGAAAGAACTGAGATCATGATTTGATTTTGATTACTTGTAATGATATGAGTCGTGATTGGTGATGTGGTTAATGGTTTAAGTCTTCTTCATCCTTTCTGTTTAGTCGCATTTGTTACCAACTCGCTTTCACCAGCTCGCATAACCAACAACACGCTCAAAAGCGAGTGCAAATAAACTATATGCGAGTTAAGTAACTCGCATCTTTTTGACTCAACAACTCCGACCAACTCGCATCAACAGCAACTCGCTCAAAAGTGAGTGCCATAAGACCAAATGCGAGTTAAGTAACTCGCATGAAACTGAACCAGTACCCAACTCGCTTTTGACCATTCACAAATAACTCGCATTAAATAATGCCAGTGTAAGCAACTCGCTTCTTATTTCTGTTAACACAACCCGCTTAGGGTTCACAGCATCCGGACAGTTTATGCCAAGTCGCTCCTTAGATATTTTTCAGGTCAAGTCGCTTTAAATAAAGCACTTATGGACATATTTGAGACAACTCGCATGACAAACTGCGCCAACTCGCTTTGCATTCTTGTTTTGTATACCCAACTCGCATATATGAAAGTATGGTGTTGCTTAAAAACTGACTTGTATATATAAAATGTATGCACCAGCAGATTCAAAATCAAAACAGTTTTGGAACAACATAAGCAAAAAACAGAACTTGAAATATAACTTGTAGAAAAACTGTTTTGACCATAAAAACACAGTTAGAGACCGAATTCAATCAACCAAAAACACCAAACAACACATCAGCAACACAAACCATATCAAACCACATCCAAAATAACACAAACCGAACCAAATAATGAACAAACCGCATAAATAACCATTCGAATCAACCCAAACAACAAAACCTAGGCTCCGATGCCAATTGTTGGATCGTGAATATTATGTTGTTTGATGATTCGGGTGGTCTAGGATAATGATTAAATAAGAAAGCCATTTAGAGAGATGAAGAGAGTTGAGAGGAGGTTTCTTTAAAGAGAGTTGCTATGTAAAAATGAAAGGTTAGATTCAAAGAAGCCACACCCCTTCCATGGATGGAAGGGGTATTTATAGTTACAACTTACACGACCTCCTATCGGCCTGTGGATTAGGTATACAGTGGGTAAAGACCCGTCCTTCCTCCACGGTGTTACACTAAACTATACTACGCTACTAAATAACTAATAAACTACTAAATAATGTAAATAACGACATATCTCTGAGCTAACATATGCTAGACTATAATTGGGGTGACCGACACTTTAACATGGAATTTTCTAATTCCTAACAATCTCCCCCTAAGGGAGGTCACCCCATGAAATACATTTTTCATCCTAGCATTCTATCTTTGACTTTAGTTTAAAGCTCGTAGACTTCAATTCTTCAAGATTCGCAATCTTTTTGTGCTTTAGTAGCGATTCTTCAAAGTCCGCATTGATTTGTACTTTTTAGTGGAGGCCTTTAAGCGATCCACATCTTTGATTATCTTTGAGCTTTCTTTGAGATCATCACCTTGATAAATCTCTGGATCACCCTTTATTGTGTTGCCATCATGTGAAGTTGTGACTTTTGGACCGACATGCTCACACTTTTGAATCATGACATCTTTCCATTAGAGTAGCGGAAGCCTTCTTTGGTTCATGATATTTGCAAAGCGAAGCGAAGCATAGTATGAAATATCGAGCAGGTTATGTAGATATGCACCGGTCATGATTTCTTCAATTAAGTGTGATATCGTGAGCATGCGGCTTTGGATTGACTCTCAATTACGATCAGGTACAATCGTCCAAATGTACCGCAAACAACAAGCAATTACCAATAAAACATACCTGAAAGTGTCTTTGATCACTTTCGTTGAATTAAGTACACGCCCACGGGTTCCCCGTTGATCAGTACAAGAATGCATGCTTGTGATGAGGTAGGATTCCTAAGAATCTCCTTGACGAGGGTTTACGCAGAAATTGTTCTAGCCGTTCTCAAACGGAACGTCTCAAAGAAGACAACACTGAAGTGAGTGAACCGACAAATTGAGATTTCTTGATTGATAGAAAATGATTTGAAAAACAATCACGTATTGCTTAAGATAAAGATTTTGCAATACGACGAAGGTTTTATGAGAAAGATCAATTTTCAATCAAAATACCTTTTATATTTGAAAGAGTACACACTCGGCGTGCTAGAGAAAGAAGATTTGCACATTGAGCGGTTTTCCAAAAGTATTTTTTCAATCGAGATACTTTTGAGTTTGAAAACATAAGTACACATTCGACATGCTAGAGAAAAGAAGGTTTGCACATCGAACGGTTTTTTCCAAAAGTATTAGGTCAATTCAATCTGGACCAAGGTTGATTCACGCAGTGAATAACCCCATCGTTTCTATCCAGTTGTCACAAGCTTGATCTTTTAGAAAATATCTCACATGTCACCCACCAAGAGCTTGTTTGATGTTGGCTCTAGAAGGATTTCCATCTTCATTGTGAATACTTTTACATACCACTCGGATGTTCTGGCAATACCACGAGGATAATGCGTAGGACTCTTAATATATTCTTACTTTCCACATTGTGTGAAACAGCAAGTCTTCATTAATTTTGTGTCCTAATGAGATATTGTGGATGATCTCTTGGCTCTAGACTCAATAGTGCACATTTGGTTCCTATGCCGGAGACTAGGGAGAGGGTCTCCTTCTTCAATATCAACAATCTCTAAGAGAAAGTCGATAGATAATGTAGGTTCCCAGTGAGAATGAAACAAGCCCTTTTAAGAGGAACTTGAGTAGCTTGGGAAGTTTAGTGCAGTGCGTCATTGGGTCCATGGCGTCTTGTCTTCAATACCGGCGTTACCTTGGTAACCACCAGTAGCATATGTATTGAACCCGGTTTTCGCCCTAAGGTTGAATTATTGGAGGGCTATTTCTTTTCACCCTTTTCACATTAATTTCTTTTTTCATTCTTCAACCCTTCGATTGCTTACCGAGACTTCATAACTAGAACCTTGTTGGGTTTATTCCAGTTCTAGCTCTATCTCAGTCCGCACTCTTCCCATTTCTCATTTTCATCATACCTAAGGACTCTACACTATCTAGTGGATTGTCCGTGGGTAGATCCCTCCGGTTCTTGCGGATCGTGGGAACGAATACCTAACCTAACCATCCTTATAACACCCTGCATAAAGTAGATTGGTCGGTCTTTTGGTATTGTTCTTTCCTTAATGAAACCAATCGAAAAATCATTTGGAAAAACAATCAAGGTACTTGTGATACGAGATCAAAGCATTTTGTACCTTAATAGTTTTGATCATTTTAGAAATGCTCCCCCTCAACATGTGCATATGATATTGAAATTGTTTGGCACATGGAGGCAAAAGTTCTTTGAAATAATTTCTTGATCACAATTTCCTTAGAAAAAGCCATTTGAATTTCTTTGGTAAATTCTCCCCCTCAATATGTGCATAGGATATTTGAAATAATTTTATCACATAGAGGAAAGAGCTCTTTTGAAACACATCCACAATCACAAAAACCATTAAGAAAACAATTTGAAAACTCAATCAAGGTACTTTATGTTAAAACATAAAAGCTTTTGTACCTCGATAGTTTATTTTCCTTTAAAATGCTCCCCCTCAATATTGCTTCAAGATTCGAAAGCGTTTAGCACATATGATAGAGCAGCCTGCACAATTGAAACAAAACGATCACCTTTTATCAAATTTCATTATTAAATCACAAATTCTCCCCCAATCAAAAATATCAAACCCTTTGAGATTTTGGATCCCAAGTGATTTAATTAGGTTTAGAAAACATGGGAGAAAATGTGGCGTTGTTTAAATACTCATCTGGTTTTTGGATAAATCCTCCTCCTCAGCATGTGCATTGTGTATTAGAAATCGTTTGGCATATGGAGGCAGGAGTGCCTTTGAAGGACTAAAACCAATTCCATAAAAACAGATTTGAGATTTAAATCACGATCTCTCCCGTGATAAAAAATATCAAACCATTTGAGATTTGTGATCCCATCTGATTTAAATTATTTTGAAAAGTTTTAGGGAAGAGCGTGGCAAAATTTAATTTTGAAAATGATTAATAAGGAACAGATTTAGACATTAAAGATTGTTAGTGTCAGGTATGATTGTTTTTAAGAGATCTTTTGAGTAAAACAAAACAATTTCGCAATCAAACAAGAACAGAAAAAATTTCATTTTGAAAGACCTTGATTGAAAAGAAAAATCATACCATGACATAACATTAAATCTTTAGATCACCACATAATTTCGTACAAACGGACTCTTTTGAAGATATATTTGTAAAGCCCCTTTTATCACGTATACCTTATCACAACTTTAGACACAAACACGCTTTATGCATAAACCACAACAGTTACGCATAAATAAGAATAGAAAGATGAAGAGAAGAACTTGGTGACTTGATGTATATGGATCGTGTATGTTTAGAGAGATAAAGAAAAGAAGATGAAAACAATATTCATATGAAACACACACACACACACACACACTCAAGCATACCCCTCAAATGACCATTTTCGTGGGCTTGGACATGAGTTGGATTGGATATTTGGCAAGCTTATCATAACTAGTACCCATTTAGCTTAGTCCAATCCACGAGCCCGTTGAATATTCTATCATGATATCTAACACACGTTACAAAGTTCCTAAAGGTGAATGACCATCACTTCTAATAAAAACTATTAAGGCTAACAATCTCCCCCTAAGGGGTGGTCATTCAAATGATGCTCCACTTGATTAGGTCTTTACTTTTCTCGAGCTTGAACTTTGTGTGTAGATATAGAATAGTCTTGATTCTTTGTTCCTTCATGCTTTGAGATCAGTTAATGTGGTTGTCTGCCGTTGTCAACTTCGTTGGTTAGGTGTCTCCACGTCTTTCTCCACCATGCTCACACTACTATTTGACTTTGATGTTTCATTGTTGTGAAGTTCTCTAGTCTGTAAACTTTGTAGATTCTTTGACATTGACGAAGAATCATCTTTAACTTTGTGTAGCTTTTGATTTTGATGAGAACTTTCATTTGATGTTGGTATGAGCATGTGGAGAGTCAAGACGATCAATCCGCTCGGAGCTTCCATAAGAAAACATAGAAACAGGTTAGTAATAAGCGGATTACGGCATTTACAAGTTTGAATTTCGAGGGTGTTAACAAAGATAGTGTGAAAACACGTCTCTAATTCTCACAAGGGCCATTCCTGAACTGGAGTCCCACAAGTGAGATAACACGATGTACCAAAGTACATCTCTGATTCAGGATGAGTGTGAGGTACACCGAAGCATCACCCCCGACTGACATTGTAGACCGTTTGAGACACACTAAGCGTAATCCACGGGGGAGTTACGAAGTGACATCTTTGTCGTGGTACGCTTGATGTTGACCCTGGCAGGAGTTTCCATTCAATTACTAAAGAATCACAATTGTGAAACCTCTCATAAATGTTCTGGCAGATTGCTAAGATCTGCGTATGACTCTAGAATATATCACTTGTGTCCTTATAAATGAACAACAAGCGATGTCATGTCATGTGTTCCTATGAGATCTTATGATGAATCTCGTGGCTCTAGACTCAATAGTGCATTTTGGTTTTCCTGAGCGGAGACTAGGGAGATGGTCTCCTTCTTCAATATTAGCAATCTCTAAGAGAAAGCCGATAGATTATGCAGGGTTCCCAGTGAGAATGAAACAAATCCTTTTGAGAGGAATTGAGTGGCTAGAAGGTTTAGTGCCGTGCGTCACTGGGTCCATGACGTCTTTATCTTCAATACCAGTGTCATCTAGTGACAACCAGAGTGAGATGAATTGAACCCGCTTTACGCCTAAGGTTGATTATGGAGGCTATTTCTTTTCACCCTTTTTCATTACATTTCTTTTTAATTCTTCAACCCCTTATTTCTCCTTTCTCACATTACTTCCTTTTTTCAATCATACCTAAGGACTTCTAATACTAACTATGGGTATTGTCCTTGGGTAGATTCCTCCGGCTCTGGCGGATCATAGGACGTTTATTCCTAAACTTAGACACCTTATAACTCCATGTCTGTCCCATGTTGCCATAAAACCATTTTTCTTGAAAATCTCACAGAGTGTTTATGATAGAAAACATGTTTGAAACACTTCGAGAGTTTTATATTTTCAGAAACACTCCCCCTTCATATGTGCTTATAAGTTTTTACAAAAATCTGCACATCGAGGGTAGAGTTTGCACTTTTTGAATTGATCGGCTCATGATAGACAATTCCCCACAAGACACGGTTACGTTACCTAGTTAAAGAGTTCCATTGTCAGTTTTTAGGTGACAACTAGCTCTAATAACTAACTTGAAGTTGTAAACACTCCTTGAAAAGGAGGTTAGACCCATGAAAGTGCATATCTATCACAAGTTTCTCGAGATGGTACATATACTGACTTAGATTCCCGTCAATTCATTGGTTCCGACTGAGTCGAGCTCATTATGAGATTCAAACAACGATCATTAAATATTTGTGATCACATTTTAATCACGTCTCCTCCCCCTCAAAAATAGCATAATCGTGATATTTTTGATATCAACGGATTAAACAACATTCTAGAATCTTTTGGGGAGACAAACGGATTTGATTTAAGCATGAATTTAGAACATTTTAGTTTTATACTCCCCCTTTAATAAAGCATAATCAATTAAAGGGTTTTAGAGGGAGTTATCTTGAGCACAAAATATTTTGAAAGATTTTGAAAATCTTTTTTAACAATCTTGAAATGGTGCTCAAGATGATGATGATTTCTCACCAGTTTTAAATGTAGTGCACTGAAGCGTACACTAGATTTTGTCTTTAAAACACGAGTTTTGATCTGAAATAATCAAAAGTCATCATTTTAGTGCGGTTTAAATCAAGTATACGAAAGCCATTAATTTGAAGAAATTTTTGAGAAACGACATGTTTTAGAAAACATTTAAAGAACTCTCGCTCAAGCATCTGTACATGCCCATATCATTGTTGAATGACATTTCTAGAAACGCATGAGAATATCGACATATGAGAGACATGTCGTGAGAAGAATATTTTGGATTTTGAAAAAATTTTATAATGTTTTTGTATTTTTGAAAGTTTTTTATTTTTGTATTTTGCTTTTGATGGTTTTTCAAATTTTGTATTTGGTTTTTCAAGAATATTTACATAGAAGATTTGAAGAAAGAGAAATTAAGTTGGGACAAGTAAAAGTAGAGTTAAGAGTGGAACTAGAAAAGGATTTCCACATGCGAAATTGGCATAAAGTTCTTCTTTACCACATGGGGTATATGAACCTTCAACACTTTTACAGGAACCTGCATCCACAGAAGAAGAATTTTCACAAATAACAGTGTTAGAAGTAGATGTTTCCTCATGGCGAGGGTGATCACTATCAACGGTTGTAGTGGTTTTGACTTCCTTAACTTGATGAGTTTCACTATTATCTGTGTTGGGGCAAGTATCAAAAATCTTTCCTGTGGGAATCCATCTAAGACCTACTTTGTTGAAAACTTTGCCCGTGGGTATCCACCTAAGGCAAGATCTAGGAGTTCTTTTCTTATCAGATGCAGCGGAAGACTCATTTTTAGAAAAACTACGTCCTGAAGAGATCGTCTTAGTAGGTGTCTTTTTGTTTGTCTTTTTATCAACGGGCTTGTTTCTATTTGGTGTCTTAGTGGATTGTGCCTTGGCACGAGAATTATCTTTCTTGAGATATTGTGAGACACATGCATCATGATTAGCTGAAAAGACACATTTTTTACATGTAGTACAGACAAATTCAATGTTCTTGTTTAAAACATCAGCTTTAACTTTGTCACTACGGTCTTTTGGAAATTGATTCTTGTTCGAAAAAGACTTAGAATTCCTAGTGTTGTTTTTTAAGGGCATAGCATTTTCTTTTGTGCAACTACTCTTAGATGCAAGCCAATCCCTAGTCTTATGTAGAGTGTTCCTAGGTAATGGGTTACTACTACTAGCAGTGCCTTGAAATCTTGTAGAATTCATCACCCTAGATGTTGTACCTAGAATTCTGTCTTTTTGAGTCTGTGCCTTTTCCTAGCTTCTTCTAGATAGTGATTGTTGACCATGTCGTTAGAACCCATGATTCTTTAACTGGATTTTTGGTCACATTCCGTGTACTATTCCTAGAAATGCCAGGTGTAATAACTTTTGGTGTTTCAAAGAATGCTTTTTCTTTCTCAAAACCGTTGATAATTCTCTTTTTAATAGGCAAAGACTGTGGAGTGACTGTTTTTGATAAATCATTTTTCTCATTGACTTTTGGAGGAAACTGAGAAATAGACATTTTTGGTTTGAAAACCGGTTTGGGAACATTTGTTTTCTCCTCAGTCAATGGTTTTGCAAACTTAGTATCCACAACCTTTCC
The DNA here is from genome assembly GCA_910596185.1 of Chrysanthemum makinoi. Lineage (NCBI taxonomy): Eukaryota > Viridiplantae > Streptophyta > Magnoliopsida > Asterales > Asteraceae > Chrysanthemum > Chrysanthemum makinoi. The sequence continues at coordinate 49,813,769 of OU343216.1, read as the reverse complement.
TTTTAGACTTTCCAGTTGAACTCTCAAAAGATCATTTTGCTCTTGCATGTCCTTGTAGGCACGCCCATACGACAGTTTGTCATACTTGCATTCCTCAGATTTTCGATCAAGTTGTTTAAAATAGGACACGCTTTCTTTTTCAAGTTTTTCAAGAGCTTTTTCATATTTTGAAACAATTTCGGAGGTCTCAGACTGGAGTCTTTCATGATCTTCAACATAATATGTTTGGAGAATAATGGACATGATATCGGTAGTCATAACATCTTCGAAGAGAGAATCATTTAGTTTTTCCAAAACTTTGATGTGTTCAACACTGTCATTAGCTTGTTTTACCAAGGATTTATGGTCCTTGACAAAGTCAGCTGTTTCTTTCAAAAGCGCTTGTTCGAAATGAATTACCCTCATACCGATGCCGCTTAACGGAGGGTCAATTTGAGTTTCAAAAAACTTTTTATTTTCATTATCAAAACTATTAAACCAGATGTTAGTTGTGATATTGGTTTTAGATTTAACACTCTTGAAGATACCCAATTCTAGTTTTAACGTCATCTAAAATGCTTCTAGCATCACTTGTGTTAAAAGGATTGTTTGAAGACATTTGTTCGATTTTCGAAAGATATTTGGAGACAACAACTGGAGTTGGAACTGGTTTTGAAACTGGTTTTGACTCTTTGTTTGAAACACTGGGTGTGATGGAAAACTTTGACTTTTCTTTTTGATTAACAAAAGTAATTCCATTAATTTTGTTCCATTTGTTATAATCAATTGGTTTAAGATCTGGATTCTTTTGTTTCAATTTTGATCTACTCTCATCAGATAGTTCTAACGTTTCAAGAGAATCATGAACAATTATGGGTTCATGCAAAGGTTTACCATTGTTCAACACACTATGTTCTTTCTGAGCTTTCTTGAGGAAACAAGGAGGTGTGTTACCAAGAGCCATTTTTTGAGTTGTATGAAAATACGGATTTACTTGATTAATCAGCATATTCGTTGATTTGGCTGAATGACCCGTTGTAACAAGCAAATTTTCCAATGTTTTGATCTTCTCATTTTTATCAAGAATTTCATCAAGAAGAGAATCTTCTCGTTTTGAAAAGTCTGAAATCAAATGTTTCTTCTCTTTTTCAAGATCAGAAAACAGTGCTTTTTGTTTAGAAAGTTGGTCATTTAGTTCAGAAATTTCCTTGTTTAAAGATTTTATTTTCAAGTTCAAATTTACATCAAGTGTGTCATACTTGAGTTGCAATTGTTGTTCTCTTAAAACAGAATCTCGATAACCAATTTCTAATTCTGATACTTTGTTTGTATGAAATTCAAAAGCTCTTGCGTTCTCCTTGTAACTCTCAAGCTCAACGGTCAATTTAACATTTGCGGCCTTAACTTCGCGATTGACCGTTCTAACTTTCTTGATTTCAATACCACAATTATTAATTAATGTTTCAAAATAAGCACGTGTTTCCTCATCATTAGCACCATTATGTTCAACTTGACCTCCATTAGGATCCATATATGGAGTTTCAGAGTTAACATTGCTATTAACTTGCTCCTCCACATATGTGTCATAATAAGGTTTGGGAGACACAGAATGTGGCTTCTCATGAGTAAATGAATTAGCAACATTAGTATAATTTGGTACCTCATTGAGTTGATCTGTGTCATAGACGGGAGGTGTGTCACAAGTATCGCTTGATGTTGTGTCCTGCTGGTAGGTCAGTATGGACTGGAGTTTGCAATATCGTTTGCTTTAGTGTCGTCTGGATACCGAGTTCGTATTCCTCGCCAGAATCAACTCTATTCCCGATTCTTCTTTCGCTAACGTCAAGCATGTACTTGATTTTTTCGACGACATCCTTGGTTTGACTCAATCGAATATCCCGAATCGGGCTTTGTGGTTTGGAAGTAGCATTCACGAGAAGTCATAAAACAGTTATTCCCATTTTGATATCCCATATTCTGATTCACAATCTGAGCCCCTTGATGTCCAACAAACCGCCTGCATATTGCATCCGATTTCCCATCTGATACCCGTAGCAAATCCATGTTGATTCCCAATAACATCAACCATTTGTCCTCCTTGACCCATATGCATACTCGGCCGAGCAAACCTGCGGATTATACGATGAAATCCATTGGTTGTTGTTATTCAGTGTAGAGTAACCACTGATGTTTAATGCATTATTGGCGATGCAAAGAATAGCAGTTGTGACAGCAGTTGTATAACGATCTTGCATAGTTGCCATTGATGAAGGTATTTAATGATAAAGTTGATGTAGGATCGATTCAACGATAAAGGAGTTGTGTTTAATAAGTTATGGACGTTTGATGTTTTTCGGTGAATCTTACTTGTAAGCCTGTTCAAAGTCGTAAAATTTTTCTCTCCCAAAATTTGGAATTCACTATAAAAAGCAATTCTAAGGGTGTATGAAAAATTTGAGTTTTGACAATTTCGACGCCAAATTTGACCGAAAAAATTTGAATTTGGGTCAAAAAATTTGAATTTTTGACCAAAATTTTCTAAGTTATACCAAAATTTAAATTTCGCGTAAAAATTGAACGTTTAGTCTCCTCAAAAATTTAAATTTTACTCAAATTTTCCCGCCAAAAAACTCATTATTATTATTTTTTTTATTTTTATTATTATTATTATTTTTTTTTGGGAAATGAAGAGCTTAGGCGTAGAGAGAATAAGTTACGAGTAGGATATGGTGCTTATGCGTAGGATGATTAAGCGTAGGATCTTATGCGTAGAAAGTATCTTACGCGTAACCTTGGGCTTATGCGTAAACAAAAAGACTTAGTCGTAAAAACCTTACACGTAAGTGTGAGCTTATGCGTAGAGTGTTACTCGTAAGCGTTTATGCTTATGCGTAAACTTAGGTTTAAAACCAAAAATCCTTTACACTGTCACAACGTAAAAGATATCCACAAGTCGAAGTGTTCCACACACTTATCCAAGTGAGGGAAGCACTGAGTAACCGTTGAAGCTCGAAGAATCTGCACCAAAAAGTTATGCGTAGAAATCAAAATTCTTACGCGTAGGATTAGGGTTTTGACTTTTCTTACGCGTAAGAATAGGGTGTTGACCAAAAAGTAGCTTACGCGTAGGAATGTCCAGAAATGAAAAAAACTCAAATTTTTACCCAAAAACACTTTTCCAAATGATTTCTTTTGCACAAACTTCTTCCAAATCACTTAATAAACAAGAAAGTCGACAACTTTAAGCTTAAAACCACGTAAAAATCAAAACTTTATGATAAAAGTCCACGTTTTATAGGAAAAAACGCAACTTTCTTTGTAAAGCTTTAATAAAAACGTAACATAAACACTCCTAAACCATTGTTAGGCGATTGATACCAATTGTAAAGCCCCTTTTATCACGTATACCTTATCATAACTTTAGACACAAACACGCTTTATGCATAAACCACAACAGTTACGCATAAATAAGAATAGAAAGATGAAGAGAAGAACTTGGTGACTTGATGTATATGGATCGTGTATGTTTAGAGAGATAAAGGAAAGAAGATGAAAACAATATTCATATGAAACATACACATACACACACTCAAGCACACCCCTCAAATGACCATTTGAGGGGTATTTATAGTACAAGAGACTTGATGCCCTAAAGGCTTTCTATGGGCTTTCGTGGGCTTGGACATGGGTTGGATTGGATATTTGGCAAGCTTATCATAACTAGTACCCATTTAGCTTAGTCCAATCCACGAGCCCGTTGACTATTCTATCATGATATCTAACACACGTTACAAAGTTCCTAAAGGTGAATGACCATCACTTCTAATAAAAACTATTAAGGCTAACAATATTGTTTGAAAATATTTTAAATTAAATCACTCTCCCCTCAATCGATGACCGAAGTCGATAATTGAGTGACTTAAATTTTGATAAAATTAAGTCCGGTGATTTTCAAAATTTAGTCCAATATATTTTCAAAACAATATTTTTCCATTTTCAAAACAATATTTTTCAAAGTTTTAGAAAAATGGTATCATCACGATTATCCTGCACAAAGATATGATAGGTGGTTGAGAAGCATTTGTTGCTTTGTAGGGCTTGGAAGAAAAACCGCGCAGATGCAGTGAGACTTCTTCTTCACGTTGCATTTTGAATGCTAACTGAGATCAAATTAAGCTCGTTTCTTCAATCAATTAGAAGAAAACCATCTGCTGATGCAGTGAGACCTCTTACGTTGCATTTATGCCAACTCTCCATAGAAGTCCAATTAGGCTCCGTTTCTTCATTTGTCAACCCAAGATATAGTTACCCTTTCCTTTCGGCATCCAATCATCTTCAATTGTGGGATCCGGATTGGGAACATTCTTTTATACCAATATACATGCATACATTAGTGAACACACATACAGATATATGGTGGTCGACATCACCCAAACAACAATCGACTAATTCAAGTCAATTTCAACATATCAATCAGTTCATATAAGGCATGGGAATAATGTTCATCAATCTATAATCATCTAAACTTAACAGTCACATCCTAGAAACCTAGTCCTTCAACATAGGCAATTATATTTTTCAGATAAACACGTAGGATGATTAAGAAAGCCCATTAGATGATGTAAATATGAAAAAATATTCTTCCCCTCAACCAATGACTCTTTTTCTTGACAAGTTTTAAAAGCGCTGAAGTCATAGATGAGTTTTTAGAAATTTTATGAAAACTTGATTCTGATTGATTTACAAGCAACTCATTTACCACCATTTTTGAAAACAACAAATATTTTTCTGAAGAATTTTAGACGGAAAAACATTTGTGTAGGAACAGCAGTCCTTCGACATACTTTCCTCAAATTGTTTTAGGATAAGTGCACAAAATATTTGAAAAATAGTTTAGCGCAACACTTTCCTTCCATTAAAGAGCAGGTTGCTATCTGAAATAATAGCAAACCGTAGTTTTAAGCACGGATTACAGTCTGAAGTAACTGCAAGCCATTTTTGAAGCGCGGGTTACAGTCTGAAATAAATGTAAGCCATCATTTGTGAGATGTTTTGGAAAAAGAATATATATACCTCCTGCTCGAACTTCATCTATGGTCCCGTGCCATTATTGAATGACATTTCTAAGACCGTAGATGTTATCGATACCAGAAGACATGTCATGAGAAAACATATTTTTGGTATTTTTGAAATTTTCTGATTTTTATGGGTTTTTGATGATATCATATTTTTCTATTTTGTTTTTGTTGGTTTTATATTTTTGTATTTTATTTTTTTGATAAATATATACAAGGATAGAGAAGATGATATAGTTAAAGAAGATGATGATACGAGTACCGAGATAAGGATATCGAGCAGCATGTCGTAGAAGATAGAATTCGTCATCTCATAAACTTCCACCACCAAAGCTTCCGAGGCTCCAAAATAGAAGATAGAACATGAGCCTTTGAGAAAGAGAGACTTTGGCAGCTTCCCCCCAAACTGAAAATCCTTATGTTGAGCAGATTTGAAGCTCTATTTCAAGCTTGCTTTAGCCAGGTGCACAAAGAAGCACACCATTATCATTGATCCCGCTGCTCCTTTTAAGAATAATCACTGTGATTCTTCGTTCGAGGCTATATCATCCAATAGAACAACAGCAACGTATCATCCCACATTTAAATAATCTTCTCAAATTTCCTTTTCCACTGAAGTCAGAAGCGATCCATTCCAAAAGGTGCACTAAGGAACCCTAAATTGCACTATAACCTCGTTTTGGCGCCGGTACAAGGCTAGACACCGGGTTATATCTCGTTTTGGTGCCGCTGCCGGTGAATAGAATAGCTAGTTAGACTTATATCTCGTTTAGGTTCCCTTTCTTGATTCCTATCAAGTGAGATTTTTTTCTATTTTTCATTAGATTTCTTGTAGTCTATCTCCCTTCTTCGTGTTTTTGTTCGTAACCTTGTCACTTATCACCATGGGTGACAATCCACCACCAAACAATAATCCGCCACCACATCAACCACTTCCACCCGACCATCCACCATATTACCCACTACCACCAGCTCTAAACCAACTAATTGATCAACATTCATTCAATCTTCTTCGCAACCACGTCACTAGTGAGATCGATGAACTTAAAGAATTACATAGGTTACTTGAAAGTACAATTAGGGATGCAGTTGAAAAAGCAGCTAACGCATCGGTTGTTGATTCCATGGTTAGCAATAGTTCAGATGATGACTTAGGAGGAGGTGATGTTGAGGTCATCAAAATGGTAAATGAAAATGAGGATGAAGAAACCAATGCCTACTTTAACCATTATCCCACTAAGGAAGAAATTGCATACCACAAGTACATAATCGACAATCCTCGATCACCCCTCGTAAGAATATGCCCAGAGATTAGGAGAGGAAATCCTTGTGTTAATACAAATAAGCCGTAAAAACGTTTATTTATATTTTACGATCTTCTAATGTTTTGTCAATAAAAAACGTAAAATCATTTTAACGAAACAAATAAAATACGTAAATGGTTTGAGCCAATAGTTTACTAACACACTTACGTTTTCATATAAAACACTGAACAAGTATTATTGTTTACAACTTATAGACATGCATATGTATAACAACTAGTGTTTACATAATATGAAAATGTGTATATTTTGTAATGGGTAAAGTAATGGGTAAAAATTTAAGTACTTGACCCATTGACTAGATACATTGAATATTGTTAGGTAAAACCCAAAGTCCATGACCCATACCCATAGAGCTTGATCCATAACCCATGACCCATTGCATGACATCATGCATGAAGTCATGTTGGGTATTATCCATGATCCATGACCCAAGACCTATGATCCAATGTCTAGATACATTGCATCTTGTATAACCCATGGATCATTACCCATAACCAATAACCCGGTTTGCAACCCAAAATCCGGACTTATGCTGACCCAACTGCCGGATCCCTTAGATTGCACTAGCCGGATCCCTCTAGGGAGGGATCCATGGGAACCGGGGAGTAGTAGAGAAAATTGCCTATAAATAGCAAGCCATTTATCTCTTGAAACTCATCCCTTTTACACATACTCTCTCTTAGTATTGTAAACTCTCTAACCACATATCCAAAAGATCTTTCTATGTAGTTTTGTGTTTGTGTCATTCTCTAGGTTCCTCTTAAAGGCGAGATCACCACCTCTTGAAGTCGAGCAAGCTCAAGTCCATGAGTTGCCAAGCTTCGTCATCATCAAGACTACTGAAGTTATTTAGTTGATAGTTCTTTCCTCCCTCCTAGAAGTATCGTGTCGAAGGCATTAGTGAAAGGTGCCAAAGGTCCGTGTCGAAGGAATTAGTGAAAGGTGCCAAAGGTCCATGTTGAAGGCATTAGTGAAAGATGCCGAAGGATCGTGTCAAGAGCATTAGTGAAAGATGCCAAGGGAGTACACTCGATATGGTGAATCGATGTACAAGATAGATAGGCTGGGTTAAAGGATATTGATGTCCTTATGATGTTGCAATAAGGAGTGTGTCTTCTTTGGGGTTGTTGTGTATTGGTGTGGTGTTGGGTAGTAGTTCCTCCTTTGTAATGGAAATCGGTATCTAGCCTTGTGCCGGATAAAGTGTAGGCGACGTTGTGATAGGTTTGGTTCTACCTCGTGGAAGAACCCGGTGTCTAGCCTTGTACCGGATAAAGAGTAGGCGACGTTGTAAAGGCTTCTCCGCCACATTAAGGAGCTTGTGTTGTGTAGTGCTTACGAACTCTTGATTAGGGAACTCGGGGAGTGGAGTATGGCAAGGAAGGTGTCCTTGTAGACGAATCACTATAAACACTCGTGTCGTGGTTTTGTGTTCCTTACTCTTTATCTTTACATTACTTGTTTATATGCTTTTGTTTGAATCGCTCCTAACTCGTAAATGGAACGACATTGACGGGATTACATTTTCTATCTTTATTAGCTAGAACACATGATCTTGTTATGTCATATAGTCATGGTTGTATGTGATTAGCTATAAATACCCTCCTAGACTTTCCTAGGAGGGTGAGACTCTTTAGTGTATTTTTCCTTTCATTAATAATAAAACACATAGTTCTCTCCCTTCTCTCTATACTTTCTCTCTCTAACTTGAAGATGGTGTTCTTCAATCTTCCAAGACCTCCCGATTCACCACATCACCCATAAAAACGATCCTACAAGTGGTATCAGAGCAAGGTCGGTTTGTTATTTGTGATTAGTGGTATCAGAGCAAGGTCGATTTGTTATTTGTGATTGATTTTGGTGATGTTTTTCTTGTAAGAAAAAATCGATTCTTGTAAAATCTGTTTTTAATAAAATTTTAACCTTTCCCATATACTTTTATGTTTAACAGATTTTTTACAAGTTTTGAATGTATATTTTATGTTCAAAAGTTATATTGGTGAACAAGAATTGTCATAAACCTGTTTGCTTGGTCTCAACAGTTTTTATGCATTTGTTTACTCGTATAATTTTTTCTTTGTACCATATTTTGTGATAAGTATTCTGGTCAAAATGGTCAGTCCTCATGGTCAAAACGGGTCAAACATGATGTCTTATGCAGTTTTTTTCTAGGTTTTATTAATCTGGTCGGAAAAAGGACGCCGAAAAAAGTCAAAGAGGTTCAAAACCCCTTTTTTACGCCTAAGGACTCTTCTACATATCTGTTTACGAGTAACTTGGAAATTTACTCGTAAGAATCTTGTTGTTTGCGTGTAAGGATTACAAGTAACATTTTTTACAAGTAAACCTTTACGCGTAAGAAATCGTTACGAGTTTACAAGTAAGCTTTTCTTTACGCGTAAGTAAATCTTTAAGCATAAGAAATCTTTACGCGTAAGATAAGTTACAAGCAAGGTTCTTTATGGGTTACGCATAAGGTGATTTACTCCTTACGCATAAGGTGTTTTCAACAACTATTACACCTAAGATTTTTTGACAGAAAAACGAGATGAAAAGAAGATTCATACTTTACAAGACCCAAACAAAATACCAATATACTCTTTCAAGACTTCAATTATCAACGTCACTTGTCCTAAAACTAAAAAGAGAATCATGCTCGACTGACATTCGTATCCCTCCTCTAAATTCCACCGGTACAAGGCTAGACACCGGGTTATATCTCGTTTTGGCGCCAAAACGAGATATAACCCGGTGTCTAGCCTTGTGCCGGTGAATAGAATAGCTAGTTAGACTTATATCTCGTTTAGGTTCCCTTGCTTGATTCCTATCAAGTGAGATTTTTTTTTATTTTTCATTAGCTTTCTTGTAGTCTATCTCCGTTCTTCGTGTTTTTGTTCGTAACCTTGTCACTTATCACCATGGGTGACAATCCACCACCAAACAACAATCCGCCACCACATCAACCACTTCCACCCGACCATCCACCATATTACCCACTACCACCAGCTCTAAACCAACTAATTGATCAACATTCATTCAATCTTCTTCGCAACCACGTCACTAGTGAGATCGATGAACTTAAAGAATTACATAGGTTACTTGAAAGTACAATTAGGGATGCAGTTGAAAAAGCAGCAAACGCATCGGTTGTTGATTCCATGGTTAGCAATAGTTCAGATGATGACTTAGGAGGAGGTGATGTTGAGGTCATCAAAATGGTAAATGAAAATGAGGATGAAGATACCAATGCCTACTTTAACCATTATCCCACTAAGGAAGAAATTGCATACCACAAGTACATAATCGAAAATCCTCGATCACCCCTCGTAAGAATATGCCCAGAGATTAGGAGAGGAAATCCTTGTGTTAATACAAATAAGCCGTAAAAACGTTTATTTATATTTTACGATCTTCTAATGTTTTGTCAATAAAAAACGTAAAATCATTTTAACGAAACAAATAAAATACGTAAATGGTTTGAGCCAATAGTTTACTAACACACTTACGTTTTCATGTAAAACACTAAACAAGTAATAGTGTTTACATCTTATAGAAATGCATATGTATAACAACTAGTGTTTACATAATATGAAAATGTGTATATTTTGTAATGGGTAAAGTAATGGGTAAAAATCTAAGTACTTGACCCATTAACTAGATACATTGAATATTGTTAGGTAAAACCCAAAGTCCATGACCCATACCCATGGAGCTTGATCCATAACCCATGACCCATTGTATGACATCATGCATGAAGTCATGTTGGGTATTATCCATGATCCATGACCCTAGACCTATGATCCAATGTCTAGATACATTGCATCTTATATAACCCATGGATCATTACCTATAACCAATAACCCGGTTTGCAACCCAAAATCCGGACATAAGCTGACCCAACTGCCGGATCCCTTAGATTGCACTAGCCGGATCCCTCTAGGGAGGGATCCATGGGAACCGGGGAGTAGTAGAGAAAATGGCCTATAAATAGCAAGCCATTTATCTCTTGAAACTCATCCCTTTTACACATACTCTCTCTTAGTATTGTAAACTCTCTAACCACATATCCAAAAGATCTTTCTATGTAGTTTTGTGTTTGTGTGATTCTCTAGGTTCCTCTTAAAGGCGAGATCACCACCTCTTGAAGTCGAGCAAGCTCAAGTCCATGAGTTGCCAAGCTTCGTCATCATCAAGACTACTGAAGTTATTTTGTTGATAGTTCTTTCCTCCCTCCTAGAAGTATCGTGTCGAAGGCATTAGTGAAAGGTGCCAAAGGTCGTGTCGAATGGAATTAGTGAAAGGTGCCAAAGGTCCATGTTGAAGGCATTAGTGAAAGATGCCGAAGGATCGTGTCAAGAGCATTAGTGAAAGATGCCAAGGGAGTACACTCGATATGGTGAATCGATGTACAAGATAGATAGGCTGGGTTAAAGGATATTGATGTCCTTATGATGTTGCAATAAGGAGTGTGTCTTCTTTGGGGTTGTTATGTATTGGTGTGGTGTTGGGTAGTAGTTCCTCCTTTGTAATGGAAATCGGTATCTAGCCTTGTGCCGGATAAAGTGTAGGCGACGTTCTGATAGGTTTGGTTCTACCTCGTGGAAGAACCCGGTGTCTAGCCTTGTACCGGATAAAGAGTAGGCGACGTTGTAAAGGCTTCTCCGCCACATTAAGGAACTTGTGTTGTGTAGTGCTTACGAACTCTTGAGTAGGGAACTCGGGGAGTGGAGTATGGCAAGGAAGGTGTCCTTGTAGCCGAATCACTATAAACACTCGTGTCGTGGTTTTGTGTTCCTTACTCTTTATCTTTACATTACTTGTTTATATGCTTTTGTTTGAATCGCTCCTAACTCGTAAATGGAACGACATTGACGGGATTACATTTTCTATCTTTATTAGCTAGAACACATGATCTTGTTATGTCATATAGTCATGGTTGTATGTGTTTAGCTATAAATACCCTCCTAGACTTTCCTAGGAGGGTGAGACTCTTTAGTGTATTTTTCCTTTCATTAATAATAAAACACATAGTTCTCTCCCTTCTCTCTATACTTTCTCTCTCTAACTTGAAGATGGTGTTCTTCAATCTTCCAAGACCTCCCGATTCACCACATCACCCATAAAAACGAGCCTACAAGTGGTATCAGAGCAAGGTCGGTTTGTTATTTGTGATTAGTGGTATCAGAGCAAGGTCGGTTTGTTATTTGTGATTGATTTTGGTGATGTTTTTCTTGTAAGAAAAAATCGATTCTTGTAAAATCCGTTTTTAATAAAATTTTAACCTTTCCCATATACTTTTATGTTTAATAGATTTTTTACAACTTTTGAATGTATATTTTATGGTCAAAAGTTATATTGGTGAACAAGAATTGTCATAAACCTGTTTGCTTGGTCTCAACAGTTTTTATGCATTTGTTTACTCGTATAATTTTTTCTTTGTACCATATTCTGTGATAAGTATTATGGTCAAAATGGTCAGTCCTCATGGTCAAAACGGGTCAAACATGATGTCTTATGCAGTTTTTTTCTGGGTTTTATTAATCTGGTCGGAATATTTGGTCGGAAAAAGGACGCCGAAAAAAGTCAAAGAGGGTCAAAACCCCTTTTTTACGCCTAAGGACTCTTCTACATATCTGTTTACGAGTAACTTGGAAATTTACTCGTAAGAATCTTGTTGTTTGCGTGTAAGGATTACAAGTAACATTTTTTACAAGTAAACCTTTACGCGTAAGAAATCGTTACGAGTTTACGAGTAAGCTTTTCTTTACGGGTAAGTAAATCTTTAAGCATAAGAAATCTTTACGCGTAAGATAAGTTACAAGCAAGGTTCTTTATGGGTTATGCATAAGGTGATTTACTCCTTACGCATAAGGTGTTTTCAACAACTATTACACCTAAGATTTTTTGACAGAAAAACGAGATGAAAAGAAGACTCATACTTTACAAGACCCAAACAAAATACCAATATACTCTTTCAAGACTTCAATTATCAACGTCACTTGTCCTAAAACTAAAAAGAGAATCATGCTCGACTGACATTCGTATCCCTCCTCTAAATTCCACCGGGTTATATCTCGTTGTTTTGGCGCCAAAACGAGATATAACCCGGTGTCTAGCCTTGTGCCGGTGAATAGAATAGCTAGTTAGACTTATATCTCGTTTAGGTTCCCTTGGTTGATTCCTATCAAGTGAGATTTTTTTTTATTTTTCATTAGCTTTCTTGTAGTCTATCTCCGTTCTTCGTGTTTTTGTTCGTAACCTTGTCACTTATCACCATGGGTGACAATCCACCACCAAACAACAATCCGCCACCACATCAACCACTTCCACCCGACCATCCACCATATTACCCACTACCACCAGCTCTAAACCAACTAATTGATCAACATTCATTCAATCTTCTTCGCAACCACGTCACTAGTGAGATCGATGAACTTAAAGAATTACATAGGTTACTTGAAAGTACAATTAGGGATGCAGTTGAAAAAGCAGCTAACGCATCGTTTGTTGATTCCATGGTTAGCAATAGTTCAGATGATGACTTAGGAGGAGGTGACGTTGAGGTCATCAAAATGGTAAATGAAAATGAGGATGAAGAAACCAATGCCTACTTTAACCATTATCCCACTAAGGAAGAAATTGCATACCACAAGTACATAATCGACAATCCTCGATCACCCCTCGTAAGAATATGACCAGAGATTAGGAGTGGAAATCCTTGTGTTAATACAAATAAGCCGTAAAAACGTTTATTTATATTTTACGATCTTCTAATGTTTTGTCAATAAAAAACGTAAAATCATTTAAACGAAACAAATAAAATACGTAAATGGTTTGAGCCAATAGTTTACTAACACACTTACGTTTTCATATAAAACACTAAACAAGTAATAGTGTTTACATCTTATAGAAATGCATATGTATAACAACTAGTGTTTACATAATATGAAAATGTGTATATTTTGTAATGGGTAAAGTAATGGGTAAAAATTTAAGTACTTGACCCATTGACTAGATACATTGAATATTGTTAGGTAAAACCCAAAGTCCATGACCCATACCCATAGAGCTTGATCCATAACCCATGACCCATTGCATGACATCATGCATGAAGTCATGTTGGGTATTATCCATGATCCATGACCCAAGACCTATGATCCAATGTCTAGATACATTGCATCTTATATAACCCATGGATCATTACCTATAACCAATAACCCGGTTTGCAACCCAAAATCCGGACTTAAGCTGACCCAACTGCCGGATCCCTTAGATTGCACTAGCTGGATCCCTCTAGGGAGGGATCCATGGGAACCGGGGAGTAGTAGAGAAAATTGCCTATAAATAGCAAGCCATTTATCTCTTGAAACTCATCCCTTTTACACATACTCTCTCTTAGTATTGTAAACTCTCTAACCACATATCCAAAAGATCTTTCTATGTAGTTTTGTGTTTGTGTGATTCTCTAGGTTCCTCTTAAAGGCGAGATCACCACCTCTTGAAGTCGAGCAAGCTCAAGTCCATGAGTTGCCAAGCTTCGTCATCATCAAGACTACTGAAGTTATTTTGTTGATAGTTCTTTCCTCCCTCCTAGAAGTATCGTGTCGAAGGCATTAGTGAAAGGTGCCAAAGGTCCGTGTCGAAGGAATTAGTGAAAGGTGCCAAAGGTCCATGTTGAAGGCATTAGTGAAAGATGCCGAAGGATCGTGTCAAGAGCATTAGTGATAGATGCCAAGGGAGTACACTCGATATGGTGAATCGATGTACAAGATAGATAGGTTGGGTTAAAGGATATTGATGTCCTTATGATGTTTCAATAAGGAGTGTGTCTTCTTTGGGGTTGTTGTGTATTGGTGTGGTGTTGGGTAGTAGTTCCTCCTTTGTAATGGAAATCGGTATCTAGCCTTGTGCCGGATAAAGTGTAGGCGACGTTCTGATAGGTTTGGTTCTACCTCGTGGAAGAACCCGGTGTCTAGCCTTGTACCGGATAAAGAGTAGGCGACGTTGTAAAGGCTTCTCCGCCACATTAAGGAGCTTGTGTTGTGTAGTGCTTACGAACTCTTGATTAGGGAACTCGGGGAGTGGAGTATGGCAAGGAAGGTGTCCTTGTAGACGAATCACTATAAACACTCGTGTCGTGGTTTTGTGTTCCTTACTCTTTATCTTTACATTACTTGTTTATATGCTTTTGTTTGAATCGCTCCTAACTCGTAAATGGAACGACATTGACGGGATTACATTTTCTATCTTTATTAGCTAGAACACATGATCTTGTTATGTCATATAGTCATGGTTGTATGTGTTTAGCTATAAATACCCTCCTAGACTTTCCTAGGAGGGTGAGACTCTTTAGTGTATTTTTCCTTTCATTAATAATAAAACACATAGTTCTCTCCCTTCTCTCTATACTTTCTCTCTCTAACTTGAAGATGGTGTTCTTCAATCTTCCAAGACCTCCCGATTCACCACATCACCCATAAAAACGATCCTACAAGTGGTATCAGAGCAAGGTCGGTTTGTTATTTGTGATTAGTGGTATCAGAGCAAGGTCGGTTTGTTATTTGTGATTGATTTTGGTGATGTTTTTCTTGTAAGAAAAAATCGATTCTTGTAAAATCCGTTTTTAATAAAATTTTAACCTTTCCCATATACTTTTATGTTTAATGTGATTTTTACAAGTTTTGAATGTATATTTTATGTTCAAAAGTTATATTGGTGAACAAGAATTGTCATAAACCTGTTTGCTTGGTCTCAACAGTTTTTATGCATTTGTTTACTCGTATAATTTTTTCTTTGTACCATATTCTGTGATAAGTATTCTGGTCAAAATGGTCAGTCCTCATGGTCAAAACGGGTCAAACATGATGTCTTATGCAGTTTTTTTCTAGGTTTTATTAATCTGGTCGGAAAAAGGACGCCGAAAAAAGTCAAAGAGGGTCAAAACCCCTTTTTTACGCCTAAGGACTCTTCTACATATCTGTTTACGAGTAACTTGGAAATTTACTCGTAAGAATCTTGTTGTTTGCGTGTAAGGATTACAAGTAACATTTTTTACAAGTAAACCTTTACGCGTAAGAAATCGTTACGAGTTTACGAGTAAGCTTTTCTTTACGCGTAAGTAAATCTTTAAGCATAAGAAATCTTTACGCGTAAGATAAGTTACAAGCAAGGTTCTTTATGGGTTACGCATAAGGTGATTTACTCCTTACGCATAAGGTGTTTTCAACAACTATTACACCTAAGATTTTTTGACAGAAAAACGAGATGAAAAGAAGATTCATACTTTACAAGACCCAAACAAAATACCAATATACTCTTTCAAGACTTCAATTATCAACGTCACTTGTCCTAAAACTAAAAAGAGAATCATGCTCGACTGACATTCGTATCCCTCCTCTAATAACTTCTATCATCTATCCTCACCTATCTTAGTAACAAGACTCGTACGCTAAGAAAAAAATATACAAGTATATATTTCAGTCTATCCTCTTTCGTGTCAATCAATGTTACATCAAGACTTTTTAAATTCTAGCAAACGAAAGTAGGAATAATCTTCATCGATCTATGTTTGAAGTTTATACTTCAATTACATATCCGAACATCAAGATTAAGGAACTAACAAAAGTGCTATTCCTTTTTTTCTTTTCGTTCGTTCCTTCACAAAATAGAATACAAAAAAAAAAACATATAAAATCACCTACCGTGACCCATCCTAGGGTCTCAAAACCTTTAAGTGTTCATGCTTCGGATTGAGATGATTTATGAGATTAGATTGGTTGAATTGTGAATTGTTTGATGTGGTAAGATCTGTTAGATAAAAGAGAAGATAAGGGGAGGGGGGCGGAGAAAATAACATCTATTTTTAGGGTTAGGTTGAGTGCTATGAGTACTTTGAGGGTTATACTCATATACCGGTTTGTGAAATGTGTGATATTACTTATACCGATTATACGTTTAGGTTTGGGCTTTCTCTGAATCACAACTTGGACCGGGTATCACATTGTTTTGAATGGGCTGGACTGGATGCTTGATATATTGGACTTGGATCAGTAATATTATGAAAAAATGAAACAGTTATCCGAATGTTTTTTATAAAATATTGGATACAACATTTTAATATTATTTGGTATAAAGATTGGTGTTTTGGTATTACCAATTTTCACGAGGATACGTTTTGACA
Source organism: Chrysanthemum makinoi (assembly GCA_910596185.1). Taxonomy (NCBI): domain Eukaryota; kingdom Viridiplantae; phylum Streptophyta; class Magnoliopsida; order Asterales; family Asteraceae; genus Chrysanthemum; species Chrysanthemum makinoi. The sequence goes on along the minus strand of OU343216.1, from coordinate 49,797,210 downwards.
AGATCGGGAACCATTATCAGAGTCATTTAGACTATTAATAAAGGTTACTTTTTTTGGGCATATAACCGCAAGATGTGATTACGGCGTTAATTCTATATTATTTATTTGAGGTTGAAGTGGGATATCACAGGTGCGTGTACTTAGTATCCAAGATATCGGGTTGCTTGGATGCATGATTCTTCGAGATCCTTGTTCGAGCTTTAACCGTTACGAATGACAAAGACTTGAGTTGTCTAGTTATACCTGATGTAAGGCGTTACGTTGTTGTGCTCACAGCGTATAGCTATCACTTTTAAGAAGTTACGTTGTTGTGCTCAAGTGTCAAAAAAGGTGTGGATAATTCGAGAAACTTTAAGTTTACCCCTTTTCGATCCGGTTAATCAACCCGGTAAGGAAAAGGGTTCTTCGTCTGAAAATAGTGCAAGTTTAAGTCACAAGTTTAGGTTATTTTACTTCAGTCTCAAGTTCGTCATATTGGGTTTTTCTCCATCATTAGTCACTACAAAAAGCCGTCAGAATGATAATGGGGTCGGTAAAGAGTTAGTTGAGAAGAGTATACACGAGCAGAGAAGTTTATCAGCAGTTGATTCTCACAAGATATTTATGGTAGTTCACACTTATTCGATTAATTGGACATACATGGTTTCGATGTCTCCAATTCTTCATCAACATACGTGGTGTATGATTCTGATTCATTGAAAACATCAGGGGGAAGAGAGTGTTGGTCGCCTCTGCTTCTTTAATTTTTTTTTGAAAACCCGTTTCCCTTCTTGAATTTCTTCAATTAGGGGGAAGAAATGAGACGATATGTGGTTCAAACGTCTTAATTCAGTATTATCGTCTCAACTTTCACGGGTTATCTTGTGTGAAGTTACCTAAATATGATGGTATGATGCCTCACACACGGTCATTTTATTGATTAATTGCATATTCACAAGTAACTATTATTCCGATTGATCGCAACAATCAGGTGAAGTTGCTTCATTTCGTCTTTTGTGGTTTGTTTGGTGTAAAGCATCTACATACGTGAGAAGATCTTGTTGATTTCTTCCATGTTGCCCCCGAACGGATTTTCCGCAATAAGACAGATTTACCTTGTGTGGTTTACTGCTCATTTACAAATTCCGCTGCGTATTGAAAACTTCAAAAGTTAGATGAAATATTTACTACATCAAAGTTTCGAATCTGCTAAAGACGGTTGTCAGTTTGGGGGGAAGCTGATTCAGAAATTTCACCAAAAAGAAGTGTACGGAGAAGCTGCTAAAGTCATGCAACATGAATTGGGGGTAAGTTAATCCAATTTATGCATATTACATCATTTGCCTACAAGTGAAGAAAACGGTTCTCAAGTCGAGATACAAGAAGAAGACAAAGAGCGTAAACTTTCATCATCCTCAGCATTTGAAGAGCTTATGAAGACCTTTCTTTATTTGTTTTTTAGTACTTGTAGGAAATGTTGTAAATAATCCCTTATGTCATCCCATTGGGGGAAGATTGTTGGAATCGCTCCTAACTCGTAAATGGAACGACATTGACGGGATTACATTTTCTATCTTTGTTAGCTAAAACACATGGGCTTGTTATGTCATATTGTCATAGTTGTATGTATTTAGCTATAAATACCCTCCTAGACTTTCCTAGGAGGGTGAGACTCTTTAGTGTATTTTCCGTTTCATTAATAATAAAACACATAGTTCTCTCCCTTCTCTATATACTTTCTCTCTCTAAATTGAAGATGGTGTTCTTCCATCTTTCAAGACCTCCCGATTCACGAAATCACCCATAAAAACGATCCTACAGCTTTATCTATCATCATCCAACACACACTTTAAATAGATTGACATAAGTCGATCTAAATAGTTTAAAACGAAGTTTTAATCGGTAAAACTATTCAACCCCCCTTCTAGTTTTCCACAATTGGTACCCGAGTTTCGTTACCAAGTTTCTTAGAGTATATTGTACTTTAAAAAATTTGATACGATCCGTGTATGTTTGAAAACTACAAAGAAGGAAATTTCTTAAAACAAAAAGTCATGGTTTTAGAAATCATTTTCTTTTAAATGTTGGATAGTGATAAGATTATTCTAACAATGTCTCGTTAAGAAATATTCTTTCTAGGACTCTTCAAAAAGACTTCATTTCTATCCAAAGAAAAATGAAGCCAACACCCAAGGAAGAACTCAAAAGTAATCTCAACCTACTTCTACTAAGTACAAAGAATTACTTTAAAAGGTCATGAAGTATTTGGGGTCTATGGTCTCTAAAACCATAAAAAGAACTTAGAGGTATGTTCAGTTACCCACAAACTAGTTGATATTTACTTAGAATACTCTTATATGGATATATTGATGATATGTGCCTTTCTTCTATGATAAAAACCATGCATATAAATATTGTCTTATAAAACTATTAGGACTTTAACTTCAATAGTCGTAAGTCTCCAAAAAGTCTCTCTTCACTACTTTCCTTACTTACTCATCATCGGGAATAGTATTCCTTTTTTATTCTCTTAAAAATACTAAAGATTATCAAACCTACGTCGTTATCGCAAAATAGACCTTTGATGGTTAAACTACCAAATAATCAATTAACCTTCAAAACACCTTGGCCAAACGTCTATTCAAATAGAAACCTCATTCTACAAGCTTTCTTAAAATAAGTTATTGTATAACTTATTACAAGTAAAAAGGATAATTACAAGTACATCTTTTTCTGTCTACAGTATCCGGATCCCACAAGTTGTACTAGCCAGATCCCTAAAATAAGGGATCCGGGGGAACCATGTCACAGACATCAGCTATACGCTTTTCAAGACCTAAAATAATAAATTTTTCCCTCTTCCTACAAACTCAAAAATGACCCAATCTCTGCTTCAAACTCCATAGGGCTTCATACTCTCAAGCATCTCATTCTTGAACATCATTGTAAGTAATTACACTCATATGTTCTATTCATCATCATCATCTTCATCCTAGGGTTTATGGTTTTTAGACTTTTTAATTTAGATTCAATTGATCACCAATTGAAGAAATTAGGCATTGTAAAATTAGTTTCATTATAAATAGGTTCTATAAAATTAAAGGTTTTCAAAAAAACATTGTTAATACAAATCAAAACCAAAACCCATATTGACAAATTTTACCTAATTGGAATATTTGTTTTTCTAGGATCAATCATGCCTAAAGCTAACCAACAAGATTAGCATGACACCGTTCACTACCTTTCTAGATACTATCGGAAAGAAGGGCTTTCAAAAACCAATCGCAAAATCTTCAAAAAGCTGGAAAAATGACTTATCCACGAAGGTCGTGTAGTTAAGGAATGTTTCCTTGAAAACACCGACATTAATCAAGTCTTTTCGGCAATCAAATTTGATTTTCTCTTAGAAATTGATGAACAAATTTGTCCGGTCTTTATCTTTGAGTTTTAGAAAAGTGTTAGGATTGTTCGAAACAATGATGAAAGTATCTCAATCGCTTTCATTATAAACAACCAAAGCATTACCTTACCCCTCAACACATTCGCACAAATTCTTCGCATACCATGTGAAGGAATTTGTATGTATTCTCAAGATTGGTCAATAGCCGCTCAATCCTTCGCACTAGACCCCAAACCTATATTTCACACTCCTCTCGATGACCCCATGGTTGTTCGAGACACCATCTTGAAGAAAAGGGTCGACCAATCCCGTTGATACGCGTACAATGCGCGTTTGGGGTCAAAGGAAACTTCATTTTCTTCGTGCAAGTTTTTCAACCACCTAGGCAGTGAACCTAATCGTTGTAGTGTAGTATTAGGGTAAGCCTCGGGATTGATATCGTTCTCTAGGGGAATAGGAATGCTAGTGAGAAATTACTACGCTAAGGTTGGGGTTGAGGAAGATTATTTTTTTATCTTTTTTATATTTTTTAGAAAGTTGAAAGGTACGAATCTCGGGGTATTGGATTTGGGGGGGGGTGGTATTTCTACCGATTACTCTACTATTATCTACTCTAATTAACTAAGCTAAGGGGTAGTCTATGTCTAATTGATGTGTGCTCGTATGATGATTAATGATGTGTTTACCTAGATGATATTACTCCCTAGTTATCTCCTATTGATGGTTGAATTGTCACATCCTTATTCTTAACGCGTTGCGTCTTCTAAGGTCGTAGGGTATGCTTGTTTCCTTAATTCTTTGAGACTACCTTAAGGTTATTGCCTACAAAATCTCTAGGATTCATAAACTAACTCTAAGGTTATCTTTGGATTTTTAGCCTACAACAACTCTAGACGATTATAAACTAATGTTCACAAATATTAATCAAGCATTAAAAACACAACGATGGCCTATTGCAATCCTAGGCCAATTACAATTAAGATAAAAGACAACCAATCAATATTCAATACCTAGGTTTCATAGATCTAAGCAAACACACAAGTAAATTAGCCGGACATGGTGAACATGCAAACATACACACATACAATTGAAGACATAATTAAATCAATGAAGTAAATTACTTATCTTGTTGTAAAATAGGGTATGAGAAGCCTAAGATACAGCCCAAGACAGCCAAAAATCTTTATTAGGTTTTACTCCACAATTCTACCTCTATAAAAGTATGAAAATTCGAATTGTATATATAGAGTTACAACTGTGACGGCGTCACTCTTTAATTGTGATGCCTTCAGATTGCCGCCATTAGGGTTTCGTCTTGACCAAGTCAACTTTGTGACGACGTCACCTTGTGGTTGTGACGCTGTCGGCTTCATCTTCTGACGCCGTCGGAATCTGAATCTAGGCCGTCTGAGTTGTGATGCCCTAATCTTTAAAGCCTGACGCCGTCAGGTACAAAATAGCAGTTTCACTTCTGAGTCATCGCAATTATAGGGATGGCGTCGCCCTTTATCTGTGACGCGGTCAGGTGCGTTTCCAGAAGCTTGAGGGTCTCGATCTTGACTTTGGCCATTTTATTTAAATATTCACGCCTTTTCGTCCAAATAAGTGTCATTCCAGAATTTTTCCTTCAATAGACCTAAAAAGTGAAAAGAAACGAAATTAAGCAGTAACGGATATAAAAGTGGTCGATTAAGGGCTTAAATGACCCTTCAAAAGTGTACCTTTTAAATCCTTATCAAATATTCCTATACTTGGTATTTGCTTGTCCTCAAGCAAATGTGCTTTTGGCCAATTAATTTATAAGTTAGGGGTCATGAAGCATTAGTTTAGAACAATTCACAACAAGTATAAGCCCCGCAAAAGTCATAACAAGCACGAAAATTACATACTAGCACCTCACAAGTGGTGTTTGGATACTCTCATCTCTCGGGTGTATATGAAATATATCTAATTGGAAATGGAAGATAAACACTCATTAACCGATCCTAGTACATAGATTACCATAGGCTTGAGACTAGATCAAACCTCCATCGCTTTGGCATAAGCACCTAGGAAAAACTATCCAAGAGGTCCTGTAAAGGGTTGTAATGTTAGGCTTACGGTAGGGAAACAAAGGGTTTGGTTGGATAGGCGATTTAGTGGTGGCACGTCAATAATCTTTATGTTACAAGCATGAAAAGAATGGCGTTGCTAAGCCAAGACTCGACACTCTAAACTCTAGATAACTTTGAAACAAACAAACATAAATTTAAAGATAGATGTAGGATGATAGCCCCTTTTTTTTCATACACTTTTACTCTACCATCCTCTACGATAACATCAAAATAATAGGGATTTATAGGCACATCCCTACACTTGAGTTTTTATTACTCTAACACTAATTTGACCCGAATTGAAAAGATCAAAACACTTGGAGTACATTATTATGTAAATAAAGGGAATTTGAATTTAACGTTCCTTCCTGTCACTTCATAAAATTTAACTTTTCCCATGAGTCCCAATCGTCCCAAAACTGTGTACAAAGTATATGACTCAACTTAGCAACTTATGCAAGTAAATAGATTATTGAACTAAGGGTTTAGTATGATAACAATAATGCACTAAAAGTGAGTGCATACAAGGTAGGCTAAGGCGATTTGGGTGTACATTTGGGGGTGGATTGTAAACAATGCTTTTTATTGATATTCCGAAAACGTAAAACATCACGAGAACCGCGAAAAGGATAGGCTCTGAGGGGTTAACTAGGGGTATCGTGTACTAAAAATGAGTACAACGCAAGGGTGTGGGGGAATTACTCAACCGATGTGGAAGAAGTAATTATAATACGGGTATCAAACAAGGGTTATCCTAATGCCTCTTATCATTTAGTTACTCCTAACTACACAAGTGTAGTCTCACTAGCGATCTCGGAATGCATCACAAAATAAGTTCTAGAATCTATTATACTACCAGTACACTCTCTAAGCATTAAAGGTGAATGCTTTAATTCCTACAAATCTAAGGGCGAACCTCACATTTTTGGGGTGGAATTTGAGTGGTAAAGGGTTTTGTGCTAGTCATATAATTTCCTATCCATGAGACGCTTTATTAAGACTAATGGCCCACTCCTACATGTCATGAAAATTTTTAAATTTGGTGCCAAAATTACCCTAACTGATATTTCTTATGGTTTATTACACAAATGATATTGGACAAGGCAAATAATCAAGGATAAGCATAGTTTCAAAATTTCCGTTTTATTTTCCCTCCTACACTTAAACTGAACATTGTCCCAAATGTTCGCCGAAAGTATCAAATTTATGATAATAGAAGTTAATTAAAAGCGAAAGAAACTAATACTCCCCTGATTAGCTCGGTAGGATCCTTGTGAAGTAGTGGTTAAATTCTTCTTCAAGAAGAATGTATGCGTGAAAAGCTCCATCCAATCTTATGTATCTTCTTTTTGATAAATAAAACCTGAACACTTTAAGAAAACAAACGAAACCTTCGCGTAAAATCGGCGGTAACACTATATACGACTCTACTAAACTAGGATATAATGTTTGTGGAATGGATGTTTGCAGGTTTTCTGGAAAATTAAGACCTGAGAAATTCCAAAAATTTATAAGTAGCACAAAAAACGAGAGAAAATAAGATAAGCTATTTCTGCTCCTCCTGACCGCCGTAGCGAGTCCGGGACCGTCAGTTAACCTGGCTGAAAATGGTCTGCTGCGTTTTTCTGGAAAAATTCTGAAAAAAATTACATCTTTAGAATCTAGAAAATTTCTTGCAAAACATCCATTATGACTCGATACAAGCATTTGACTCTAACAAACAAATATATATATCTTTTCAATAATAGTAATTCTCATGTTTACATTCTTTTAAAAACGTGTGTAATCTTCCCTACACTTATGCCTTTTGTAAATACCTTTATATGTAATTAAGAAGATGTTAAAGACAAAATAAAGCATTTTCACAAATTAAAACATGAGAATAAACAATCAATAAAGAGATATACGACACACAAATAGACAATCCAACAAAACAAGTCATGGATAAATCACACCACAAACAAATATACATACACATCAAATTGTTCCAAGTTCACCACATCGTCACAAAGTCAAGATAGTCTCGATTATTACATGCCCAAATAAAATTGTTTCAACAACCAATCATAATCATCCATAAACAATCCACAAGCAAACACATGAGTCACTGGGGAGGGGGTCCATAACGGTAGTCATAACCAGGAGGGAGGTGGCCCAGGTATCCATAAGGCGGGTAGTCCTCCTCTCGCCCGGGGAATGGATCAATCTGCAGGTGTGGGTCAAGCTGATCGCGCATGGACAAATGCTGCATCTGTCTGACGGTATGATCATATGTCCAGCTGGCCCTCTGATCCTGCTGCGCCATCCACGTATCCATACGGCCCATCCACGCTCCCTGGTGGGCCTGCCAATCTCCACTGGACATGTTCCTATAGCCGTCAACGGAGCCTCCTGCTCCATCCCCCTGCTGGTATGCTGGCATTAGCTGCTCGTTATCATTGTCATCATCATCATCATCCTGAACTTCGGGCTGAGCACGGAACCATGCGTAGCCCCTACCATAATCCATGATGACCTCCATAGCTTTTAGGGACTTAGCTCTGACGACCTTTGGTGCTGCCACCACATTGAGGTACGCAAGTACCTCCCCGACCAGGATGCCAAAGGACTGAGCCAACCGGGTGACAAACATACCACCATACACCCTATCCTCATACCTCACACCACTAGCAGTCCTCAAGTACTCGGCCAACTGGAATGGGATGTTACAGTGCACATCCTCGGCCAACGTGCAGTAGAGATAGAATAGATCTGGTAGAGTGACACTATGACCCGTGCCCTGGCACCCTGTTATGGTGAAAGTGATGCAACAGTGCACGAGCCTTATTCGCGGATCCCGGATCCGTGAGGCGAGGGTACTCCCAGTAACATACTCCCCGTTGGCTATTGTGTTCCAAAACTGAATTCCCCATATGTCCTCCCTATGGGCAATCCCAGCTGCCAAGTTAGCTCTTAAAACATCGCTCTCAGTATCCCTTGTTGCATACAGTCCCACTCTCTAACCAAACTCTAGTACCGACATAGCCCTCCATTCTCCACCCAGCCTAAACCGAATCCCCTGAAACTCAATGTTATCTCGACATGAAATAATATCCATTGAATAAGACGCGTGAAAGTCACACACCAACTTGCCATACACGGGCTCACGTATCCTAAACAACCTTTCCCACTGAGGATCAGTGAACTTATCCCTCCTAAAACTATTCCAAAATTCCCTAGCCAGATCATGCTCCTCAAGAAATCCTCAATCCACAACAGCCCCAGAATCAATGGATTGACGAAGCAAATCATTGTAACAGGTTTGAAAATCTTCCTCAACAATCACTCCCTACCCAGTAATAGTGTCAGCAATGTTCTCCTGGTTACCATAAGATTGTCCCCTTGTTCTTCTTGTCCTCTTGCTCATCTAAAACAGGAAATCAAAAAGATTGGGAACAAATAAGTAATATTCGCGCTGTTAAGAACAACATCAGAAGGTTTTGACGACGTCACAACAGAAGCCTGACGCCGTCAGGCCAAGAAAAATTCAAATCCGATATTTGCGAGGGAAAAATCCAGGTTTTTAACCATAACCCTTGACCCAAACACCCCTGCTTCAGCAACAATGGTGAATTGGCTAGGTGGTTTTAGTCCCTAAGCCGTCTAGGCTTCTCGCACAATCAAACCCACATGATAACACTACAATTCACCTAATCTTAAGCCTAATTAACAAGATTCATGGGCGACATTTAGCCTTAATCAAATCAATTGGGGATTTTTGGATTGAAAGGGGAAATCAAAATTGAGCATGGAATAAAGCAATTGACTAGACAAAGATCAATGTATATTACTTACATTGTGGAGATTGACACAGCAAAATGGTGAATTTGGTGTGGAGAAAACATAGTAGTGTGATGTGGGGCGGATAGAATGTGTAGGGTAGAGAAAGAAAGAGATGGTTGGTGTTTTTATTCGTCTGATCTAGCTTAGTGACAGCGTCACCCTTTATGTGTGACGGTGTCGCGCTCAAATTTTTGCAAAAGAGACTGTTTTTATTAATCCGTCCGGATTAAAAATCTGATTACTATTTTTGACAAAGATTTTGGTTTTTATTTAAAGATTCATTTTATCAATCCACTCACAATATCCACGGAGGTAAGCAACGCATATGTCAAATTGTCTTTCAATTGGGATTCTAAAAATATCGAAATATCAGGGATGAGGATTCTTTGATCCTGGTTTAAAACCAAAAGAACGTTTCCTTATATTAGGAAAGTCGGGAAGTGACACGTGCACCCTTCCAATAAATATGTCCCTAGGAAACAAACAGGGAGTGTTGAGGCAAGAATTCAAATAAGGATGTGACTCCTTGAGGGGGGTTGCCCTGCTTAATGGAATTGGAGAGGGTTCGGGAGTCATTCTAACGAGCTCCGGTATCGCATATACCTTTTCTATCTTTTTAGGTACATTGTTCTTTGCAATTTCTTCACGGAGTTTCAGCATGAAGTTGTCAGCCAGCCCCAAGAAAATGTCGTGAGTTTTCCTCATTTGAGCTTCAAGGCGTTTTATTTCCTTTTCTTGCTTGTTGACAAATGTCAACATTATGTCCTCGAATTCATCTTGCCGGGATTTTCTTGGGAGCAAAATTTCCTTGATCGCGTTTACATGCTTATAATCACGGGTGGTTACTTCCATTAATTGATTCACTTGTGTTGATCCCAGTTGAGCAAACGATCTAATATAGAAACTGACTTTAAACAAATACTTATTAAGTATCACGCGGAATTTAATACTTAATCTTAAGAATTCAACACCTCAATATTATTATTAATACAAATACTCTAACCAGTATTAGGGTTTTACAACCTTGAAGTGTATCGACCTTAGATATAAAACATACGTATATCTAATCTAACCTAGGACCTCCTTTTATAGGCTAAGGAGTCCTTTACATAATACAATACGTAACCTACAAGATAAATATCTTTTCCATATTTATCTAATACAGAATACTAAACCAACTATACAAGACTAGCAGTGGTTACATTACATTATCCGTGGTTACACAATACTACTAGCCGTGGTTCGTCTCCAGCAGTGGTTCCATTCTTCTGTCCGTGGTTTCATCAAGACTGTCCATGGTTCCAACACTTAGAATAATTCTTGATCCAAGGAACCAAAAACCCAAAAATCCTCCCCTAAACTTGATGCATTCCAATAGAATTCTCAAGTTTCTTTTAAGCTCAAAACATCTGAATTGGAGGAGGTAGCCAAACACTTACTAGATTTAAGAATTTTCTCATACTTCAAAAACAAATTGTAAGCTTGACCATCATAGGGTATCAACATCTTGATAATACCAGGCTTCATCATCTGAGTAATAACTTATGGATACTTATTCAATTTAGGATAATCAGCTTGTGCCAACATATGAATAACTTCTCCAGATACAGTTAAAACATGAACTCCACAAGTTTGATATACAAACCATTCTGTAACTTGTCCATTGCAGAGTCCTTTCCATTCAGGTTCATCATGAGTAGGCTCAAACAAAATCTTCAAGTGATGATAAACCATTTTCTCATGATAATCATTTGGTTGCACATCACCATATTTATTCCTATAAAGCTCCCAAAGATTCAAAGAAATCATCTCTATCAAAATACTGTAGCATCTGTGAAAATTGATTATACTCAGAAACTTCATTATTGAGTCTTTGAATTTTCCAACATCCTTTACTTCCTTTAAGCTCATATTCATAAAAGATAATTTTATTGCTATCTTTAGTTTCTTTCAATCTTTTAGAACCAGATGCATCCTGAACCTCAGAATTCATTGGACAGAAACTATCATTATTAATCCTCATATACATCAAATAAAGCTCATGAATTCTTTCAAAAGAACATTTATTAAGATTATCAGGAATATGTATGCCTGAATTTTTAATAATATTCATCGACATTCCTCATCTGTGCAATTGTAGGAGGTTTCTTTCTTATAACTTGCTTTCTTTCTTTACTAATCTTCCTTGCCCATTCACCCAAAAGTCTAGCTCTTTCCTCATCATCTAACAATGCCCATTCTTGTGCAGTATACTCATCATGTATTTGTTTAGAAGCTTGAAGGTAGTTTTGTGATTCATACCATGTAGCTAACCATTTCTGACTAGCCTCTTCTTCTTCTTGCTTCCTTTTCTCTAAAGCTGCTTGTTCTTCAGCTAACATCTTTCTTATATACTCTTCATCATAAGCAATATGTTCTTCTTTACTTTTAAACTTCAACCTTGGTTCTGCAATTCCTTTACCTTTTCCAATATCTGGTTGAGCCACCTTCTTCTTCAAAGGCCCACCAATAACTAAACTTTTACCTTTGGATTTGTTTGCAGTAGATTTAAGAGAAAAAACAGGTGCAATGATGGGTGTAGGGTTGGATGAGGTTTTACTAAGATTGATCAATGTACTTGCAGCTTCTTTCTCAACCTCTTTTGACTTGGGTGGTGATACAGAGATGGTAGTAACAATTGTGGAAGTGGTTATGTTAGCAGTGGGTACAATTGCCATGTCTGAAACTGCAGCAGTGGTTTCAAAAGTACTATCAGTAATTGCAGACACACTAGCAGTGGTTGTGTGCTGCATCACTTCATCTTCTACCACAGTCTTCAAACTTTCAAGAACTGCCTCATTCCCATGTTTATCAGATACCAAAAATTCTTGATCTCCACTATCAACAGCTTTTTCCATAGATACATTTACAGCCTCCCCTGAATCCATGCCTTTAATCCTCCCCTGTTTGGTTACGTTCTCCATATTCAGATCTGGAGAGAAGTCCACATTCTTTTTCATTCTCCTCAAATGCCTTAAAGCAGCAACCCCATGTCTTCTTACTTTCTCCAAAACAAACATCCTATGCTTCAGGCTCCGAATTTCCTTACCCTGAAACACAGCCAACTCTTGAAGACTTGAGATTGTATCATCCAGTTTAGCACATTTAACCGTCAATTCATTAACAAGTTTAAGAATATCCTCCCCACTTCGACCTGTGTGAACTGGTCCGAGAGGTGGTTCATTGGAAAAGTCATTATGTACCATATTAGGATCCGTCAATTCATGTTAATGTTCCAATCTATCCTCATCACTTCGAGCTGTGGTAACTGCTCCGAGAGGTGAATCCTTGGATATAGAAAACATAGCATCAGACCTAGCATGATCATCTATGCACCCTATATTAGCCAGTTGGTTAGGGATTCCTCCACCAGTGTGAAGTTCCAAGGAACTCTCCACATAAGGAGTTGCCAAAGGTTGGGTCTTATTGATGTTTCCACTAGCCTGACCAGCATCTAAGAATGAATCAGTAGTGGAAGCCCTTCCAATCATGTCACCTCCACCACCTGTGATAGCCTCATGAGCAACACCACTAGCACTAGCCTGAGATAGCTGAGTGCCCTTCCTCCTTCTAGTCCACACAATGGGGTTAACAGTTGTTGCAAGTGTACTAACAGTGGTTTGGGGTAAACTAGCAGTGGTTTGAGTTTCACTATCAGTGGATTCAGATACCAATTGTTGGGCTTCAAGACCTTCATCAATCTCAGGAACAGCAGGCAAATAGATCATATGTGGAAACAAAGGAACATCCATGATTTGAACATTTGGCTTTTGATTCCTCATATGTGCAAACGCTTTAGGAAGCAGATAATGAACTTCATATTCTCTAGAATGCTCAATAGGTTCTTCAATTTGACTCTCAACAATCAATTGCATAAACATAGGATATAAATAATATTTGCCTTTCTTCCTAATGTTCTGTACAAGACCATCATAAATCATCCTAGACCAATTAAACTTCCTTCCCTCAGAAAAACAAATAATAGCTGTAGCAATCTTAGAAGGAAAGTCATCAAAATCAGTGGTCTTGTTACTCAGACACATCAACAAGGTGTGTATTAAAAACTTCCATTGAGGTGAAAACAGACTCTTAAAAAACTTTACCTTTTCACCCGTGTGTGTATAGCCTAACCTTTCTAATCCAGCAAAAATCTCAATATCTGAAAGATTATCAACACCATCAGCATCATCAAACTTCAAAACCCTTCTAATAATCTCCTCATCAACCAAAATTTCATTCTCATCCACAGTAGAACTAAACACCTCTACTCCATCTACCTCCTCAAGCTTAGCATTCCCCCAGAACTGATGTATGTAGGCTTTAAGGATGGTTGGTGTGACAGTTAAGGCAAAGTGAATAGGATTGTGAAGAAGGAAATCAATCATTTGATGAAAACCTTCAGATCTATTGTTTTTGACCAAGTTAGAAACAAGGTTATGGGTTTGAGAGTACTGGATCGCCGTTGTGATTGATGATGTAAGTGTGATGGGATTTGTGAATTAAGCAAAGTAAAGTGATTAGGGTTTATGGAGAGCGCCAAGATTAAGTGGTTTGAAGATCAATTAAATGATTTGTCCGTGATTTGGGGAGATAAATATACTTTCGCCAAAGTTACCAAACAGCCCCTGAAGTATCTAAAAACAATCAGCAGGCTATCAGTGGTTTGAAGACCACTATCCATGGTTTGAAAATAGCTATCCGTGGATACAGAATTGCACTCCAACCAGATGATCATTAGATACAGCAAGCAAATCTGTGTCTAAATAAGAGATATCTCACAAAAATATGAAGGATTACACAATCCTTTTTTTTTTTTTTTTTTTTTAACATTAGCAGCTAACAACATCATAAGCTCCAATGTACACTAATCCTTCATACCTGCAAGACACAAACAAGAACCAAACACAGAAAAGAGAGTTAATGTTAGCAGTGGTTAGAAAAAGGTAGAAGTGGTTCCATAGACCTATCCGTGTTTAGCCAGTGTGCTAAGAACTAAGTCAATATGGTCAACTTCCAGTATTAATATATTTCCAAAACCCAATGATCTTATTAACTCCACAACCACATTGAACCTGCCCCATATTTACTCACATAAGCCATATCTCTGCTTATAAAAGAATCCCAAATCTTAGATAAAACACACATCAATTAAAACCAAAACCCTAATTCTACAAAAATCCACACTCAACAAACACCATGTGGAATCCCAGTTGGAATAAACCAGAAGTCATCGATCTAACATCCTCCTCCTCCTCCTCCTCCTCCTCATCATCATCATCATCAAGTGATGATTCAAACCCATGGCGGCTGTACCTTCCTCCACAAGAACCACGACCAAGAAAATCTCCCTTTCTTCCTTCATCGGAAAATGATAGTGTGGTAGATCCTAGTGAGTCATCAAGAGGATCAGATGATTCCACTGAGCGTTTGGATCCAATCTTCAATAGATTGGTTCAAGAGGAATCTGAAAAAGCAAAACCTTCACCCTCTCACCCTCAACCAAGGCCACGAGCCAAAAATCCACCACTAACAGAGAGGTGGTTCGTGGTCTTTCTGCACCAAGTTTTGGTGCTTCATCACATATCGTAAAGGGAAAGGGTAAAAGGAAGATGGAGTGATGCTTTATGGTGGAACGTGTAGATGGGTCAACAAAAGTCTTCTCATATCACAAACCCATCTGATGTATTCATCTTCATCATCTTCGTTTTCATCAATCCATCCTTCCCATTTTGATCCTTAGCTTCGTCGTCGTACTGGTCATGCATATCCAGTGTTTGGAATAGATGATATAAGCTAGGATAGGTGTAGGAAATCATGTATAGTACTAGTCTTTTAATTGCACTGGAAGTTAATTGTAAGTTGTAAGCTGTAAGCTGTAAGCTGTAAACTGTTTCTTGAATGAATAAACAATGTAACTTCAGCATTCTGCATCACGTAATTAAATTTCTTTTATCTGCAAAATTTAGTGGGAACAAAAAGCAACAAGCAGTGGTTTGAACATAACTATCAATGGTTAGAAACAAGAATAGCAATACTAAGATCACATAATAACAGTCAAATACTTATACAAACTTTTACAAAACAAGTTGAGAATTAGAGATTAATCATTCCAATACTAACAACAAGGTACTGAAACCTCCCCACATCAAAAGCTTTAGTGAGAAGATCGGCAACATTGAAATCAGTATGGATTTTTACCATTTGAATCAACCTTTTCTCATTAGAATCTCTAATAAAATGATTATCTCAATATGTTTAGTTCTAGAGTGTAAAACAGGATTTTTAATGATGCAAATTGTACTGTTATTATCAATGTAAATCATAGTATGCATAAAATGTACCCAAAGTCCAGCAATTGATGATTCTTCCAAAGAACTTGACCACAACAACTAGCAGCAGCCACATATTCAGCCAGTTGTAGAATTTGCCACAATAGTTTGCTTTTTACACTGCCATGAAATAAGTTGCTTCCCAAAACTGCATCAGTTGTAGATTTCCTCTCCAAACTTGAACCAGCATAATCACTATCTGTATAGGCCACCAAATCAAAAGGAGAATCCTTAGAGTACCAAAGGACCAGTTTAGGATGACCTTTAAGGTATCTAAAAATTCTCTTAACAACATTCATGTGTGAAGAATTGGGTGTGACTTGAAATCTTGCACACACACATACTGAGAACATAATATCTGGCCTAGATGCAGTGAGATACATCAAAGATCCAATCATGGATCTGTACAACTTCTGATCAACTTTGGGACTTCCATCAGATGGTAGCAGTGGTTTCTGAGTCTCTATAGGTGTACTAGTACTCTTTACATCCTGAAACCCAAACTTCTTCAAAACATCTGCTACATACTTTTCTTGACTAATAAAAATACCATCAGTCCTTTGTTGAACCTGAAGCCCCAAAAAGAAAGTGAGTTCTCCCATAGAACTCATTTGAAACTTATCATGCATAAGCCTCTCAAAATCCTTGCATAGCTCCTTATTGGTTGAGCCAAAGATGATGTCATCTACATAAACCTGAACCAGTAAAATATCATCCTTGTGCTTCCTAATAAACAAAGTCTTATCAATCAACTCTCTTTTGAAGTCATTGTCCATTAAATAAGTAGGCATGCACTCATACCATGCCCTTGGAGCTTGATGCAACCCATACATAGCCTTCCTCACCCTGTAAACCTTGTCAGGATGATCAGGATCTTCAAAACCAGGAGGTTGACAAACATAAACCTCTTCATCAATTGTGCTATACAAAATGCGCACTTAACATCCATCTGATACACAACAAAATTCTTGAATGAAGCATAAGCTAAAAACAATCTAATAGCCTCAATTCTTGCAACTGGAGCAAAAACTTCATCATAATCCAAGCCTTCAGTTTGTGTGTATCCTTGAGCAACCAAACTTGACTTGTTCCTCACAACAATACCTCTTTCATCCCTTTTGTTTCTGAATACCCATTTTGTCCCAATTGCCCTCTTACCATTTGGGGAGATCAACCAATGTCCAAACCTCTTGAAGTTTGAACTGAAGAAGCTCCTCTTGCATTGATTCTTCCCAACCTTCTTCAGATAATGCTTCTTCAACTCTCTTGGTCTCCTTTTGAGACAGAAAACATTCAAACAAGCAATTTTGCAGATCTTTATGACTATTTCTTTTGTGAAGTGATCTTGCAAAGAAACCTTGCTCAGGAAAGGTTTTTGTATTCTGAACCTTGCTTCTTGTTTGATGAGGGGTGTTCAAATTTCCAAGTATTTGTTCTTTAGGATGAATCTTATGAATCTTGTTGAGGATAACAGGACTTTCATGAATGACATGTTCCAAATTAGTAAAATCAGCATTGAAGAAATCATCCATGTCTTCATCATCAGTGGGAGTATCAATTTCTATCAAAGCAGGCATATTAGGATCATGTAGATACTCCTCTTCACCAAATAATGGCTTTGCAGTTGGTCCAAATAAAGTACTATCATCAGTACTTACAACTGTGGTTTCACTTGTACTGGCAGTGGTAGAAGTTGGCTTAGCAGTGCTTTCATTATATCTATCCGTGCTTTCATTTGGCTTTGCAGTGCTTTCAGAATGCCTTTTCTTCTTTTCAATTTCTTCTACCGACACTGAGTTATCTTTCAACAACTCATCCTTATCTTGATGATGATCAACATTTTCTCCAGTTTTCAAGACATAATCATCAGTGAGACCTTGCTTATCAATGATGGGTGAGACATAACTAGCTTTCCACTTTTCAAACAAATAGAACTCCTTTGGAGAATCAGCTTCCTTAGAAATTGCTTATGCATCAAAATCCTTTTATGTACCTGCATCAACATTAGTGGAAGTTCCTGCAATGATAGGCTCATAATTCATAGATTTGGTTAGCATATCAATGTTAAACAGCCAATCTGGTTCTTTGGTCTCAACACTAGGTCTTTTACTAAATTGAACATGTAGGTTCTTTTCAACAATTCTAGTCCTCCTATTGTATACTTTAAAGGCTTTACTATTAGAAGAGTAGCCTAAAAAGTATCCATCATCAGCTTTTACTTGAAACTTTCCTAGGTAGTCTATGGTAAGATAGTAACAGGACACCCAAAAGGTTTTAGGAATGCAATCATTGGCTTCCTATCATGTAACAGCTCATAGGGGTCTTGTTATGAGGCTTCACTACCTTACTTCTATTCTGCACATATATCGCAATGCATCTGACAAAAAGTAGTTGGTAATAGACTCTGACAACATTGTCCTAGCAGCCTCAATTAGTGTCCTATTTTTCCTTTCAGCTACACCATTTTGTTGTGGTGTTCTAGCAACACTAAACTGTCTTTCTATACCCTTAACTACACAGAACTGATTCATCACATCATTTTTAAACTCAGTTCCATTATCACATCTGATTATCTTGACCTTATGATTTACTAGATTTTCTATCTTAGTGATGAAACTCTTGAGGATCTCACTAGTTTCACTCTTAGCTGCCAAAAAGTATACCCAAGAAAATCTACTATAATCATCAGTGATAACTAGGCAATACTGCTTATGGTTCAAACTTTTAACAAAGGTATGTCCAAATAAGTCCATATGAAGCATAAACAGTGGTTGTGTGAGTGTGTCAGTTTTGGTCTTACAGAAGCTCTATGTTGTTTTACTTTTTGACAAGCCGCACACAGTTCCTTACACTCAAAAACCTTAGAAGGTAACCCTCTCACTAAGTTGCCTTTACCAGTTTATTGATTGTTTTGTAATTGAGGTGACCTAACCTTCTATGCCATAACTTAGACTCATCTACTGATGCTTTAGCAAACAAACCAGTTAAGGACCTATTAGGAATTACATCTTTAAGATCAAAACAATATATGTTTTCCTTCCTAGGTACCCTTAGCTGTATATACTTCTCATCAGGAATCTTAAATTCAGGTGACAACACCACACACTCAGTTTCACCAAAAAGTACCCAATTTTTCTTATCAAACATTTGAGAAACACTGAATAAATTATATTTTAGTCCCTGTACCAGATAGACCTTTTCAAAGTCTAAATTCCCTGTTCGATTGTTACTCTGCCAAGTATCTTTCCTCCCTTTAGGATCATTACCAAATGCCACATATCCTCCATCCAAAGCTTCAAAATCCTCCAGGTTGCTCCCATCCCAAGTCATGTGCCCAGAGCAACCACTATCAAAAACTCCTTTGTCTTTTAGCTCATCTTGTAGATTGCCCTACACATGAAATTAAACAAATTTGTTCCTTTTGTGGACCCAGCCAATACTTGACGGTGCGCCTGTGCATCAATATAATCAAATTTGTTTAGTTCCATTGATGCACAGTTGACATGATGTAAAACCTTGGTCTTAGGTTTCCATTGCCAACTAGCTGAGGCCTTTACAGCATAAAAATGGTTTCCAACGACTGTGTCAGTTATCACCTTTGGAATTTTTAAAACTTCTTTTGTATCAGTGGTGATATTTTGCTTAGCCTGGTTTACATGTTGCTTAGCAGTGGTTGGAACCCATTTGGGTGCAGCAGTGACAATTGATTTTGGATTTCCATTCCTCATTAACACTGCTCTAGGAATCATGTTTTTGTTAGGATGAGGGGTTGTATTCTTTGAAAAGTTTTGATGATTTACCTTCCTCCAATGATTCCAAACTTGTGGTCTGTTTTTATAACAGTTTCTCTGTAAGTGCTCAAAACTACCACATGCAAAACAAGCCTTCTTAACACATTGAAACTCATTTCCTAACCTAGTCCATTGAAGTTTCTCTGGTTTCCCCTAGGTATGTATCTTTTCATCTGTTTCCTAGGTACTTCCTTGTACTCTACTACTTTCTTAGCAATTTGAGCTCCAAATCTAGGCACAAGGTCAGCTTGTTTAGTATCAACTTTCTTAACAGATTCTATCCTCTCAGGTTGTGTTGATACAGATCTATCTTCCTCAGAATCTGATTCCTAATCTTCAATGATGGGAGCATCAGATGACTTATCAGAACCTATCTTAGGTGATTCATTCTTGTTAGTCTCACCTACAGGTTTGTTGAAACTAAATTCACTGCTAAATGAGAGCTCTTTTGTAGGTGGTGCATGTTTCATAAGAGATGGTGGTGGCATATCATTGTAACCTAGGCCAGTACCATCCTTGAATAATTTTTGACTTATTGGTTTATTTACTAGATCAGAAGCATATTGTGTTTTAGCAACCCTAACAACATGTTTTTCTTTTTCTTTTAGGGCTTCTACTTTTACACTTTCTGCCTTTTCTAGTTTCTCTTTAAGCATCTTAATCTCTCTATCCTTAAGATCAATTTCTCCACTTAGTATATTAATTTTATCAACATACTCAAACTCACATTTGATACAGTAATTAAGCCTTTCTTCAACACTTTCTAGACTAACTCTATAACCTAAGTTATCTAGAGACAGTCTTTCTACTTCTTTCCTTAAACTCTCAGTGATAGCTTTTTGAGATTCTAAGTTATCTTGACATGATTTAAAAGAACAAGTAGAAGTGTTAGAATCATTTGATACCTCGGAATCACGAACCAGAAGATGAAGCATAAGCCATAAGAGCAAAGTTATGCTCTTTTGAAGCTTCACTAGCAAGAAAAACTGCATTGGGTCCTTCTTCAATTTCATCACTCGGTCATAATCACCTATACCATCTTGAGCCACCAATGCTGAAGAAGGAGCAAGCTCTTCAGCAGTCTTCTTGATGCTTCTATCCTCTTGGGTGCTCTACACTCCCTAGCAAAGTGCCCCTTCTTTTTGCAGTTAAAGCACTCTATCTTGCTTTTATCAAATCCAGCTCTCCTTTGTCCATTATACTTGACTTGTCTTCCAGTCCTCTCAGACTTCCTTACTTGAAGAGTCAACATTGCCATTTGCCATTGAAGATTTATCTCTTCAAGATCATCAGGATCAATTTGATCTATATCTTGATTCAAAACGATAACGGTAGTTAAATCAGCGAGAAAAGCACAAATTGCACCATCACTGACATTATCACTACAGGTGGTATTGTTTGCAATAGCCGTGGTTATTCCATAGGCAGCAGTGGATACATCTTGTGAACTCTTGTGATTGGTGGAAACAAAAGCAATGTTTTGGCTAGTTGAAGATGTACCGGCAATGTTGTTCTCAGACTCATATACCTTCAAGTTGTTGTAGAGATTGTCCCGAGTCATCTTTTCAAAGTCATCCTTGTTCCTCCACACAACAGTATGCATAGCCCAGTCAGGTGATAAACTTCTGATAAACTTTAGATTAATGTCTTCTTGAGCAACTTTGTAGTCCACTAACTTCAGTTGGCTTATGAGCTTTTGAAGTCTGTTATAGGTGCCATCAAGTTTTCTCCACTCGAGAAGTGAAGTTTTCAGCTGATGCTTGAGCATATTTTTCCTTGATTTCTGGTAGCTTCATTACAGCCAAACCTTGTTTCTATAGCATCCATAAGCTCCTTAGCGGACTCATATTGAAAGTCCAAAGCATATTCATTAGGTATTCCCATAGAGAGAATACTATGAGCTTTAATCTCCATCTTTCTCTTAGACTTGTTGATCTCACTAACAATGGAGATTTCTTTGCCATCTTCACCTATCTTCACCCTTCTTAGAGAGCATAATCAATCATACGAATATATTGCCTTATTCGCATTCTCCAGTGTAACATATTGGATTTCACGTACACACCATACCATAAACCAAGTGGGCGTATAAGATGAGTTTAGAGAGAGAAAGTTAGAGGTTTGGGAACTTTAGTGAGAGAAAGAAAAATCGTATTATGAGCTCCAACTCTCTACCTTGAGAGTTAGAGAGTATTTATAGTCAATAAGCATACATACGGGCTATGGATCAGGAGCATACTGATGGGTAAAGACCATCCCAGTCCTCCACGGTATTACTAAACTAAATCTTACTTA